>CM065805.1:47182643-47712643 GCA_033398695.1 Orobanche coerulescens | reverse complement strand
TACCACACCACACCGGCCTAAGACGAAGGAGACGAGCAACTTACAAGGAATTCAAGAACAAAGGCGTTATCGAAGATTACACCAACCGACCTATTGATATTAACGAATATCATAATAGGTTCTATGGCTATACCACACCACACCTTATTGTTCATGTGAATGTATGAGATGCATCATATTTACATTGCATATGATTGTCTGAGATGCATCATATTTATTTTATTTGCTTAATAATCATTATTGCCAAATAAATCAAATTCATTAAAACATTTACATGTATGAGATACATGGTAATAATTTTGAGATAATTAATTTTGATAAAATAGTTTTATTAAATCAATTGATATGGAACATAAGTCTCAAAAGCCAACCATTTCAAAACACTCGTCAAACTTTCGATCATTTCTAATATGGGTCTGCCAAAGCAGGGTGTATGGATTTTATCTTAAGGAGGCGAGATGAATAAACAAGCTTATACATATGTTTTAAATGGTTAAGACTTATATAGGTTATACAAAACAGTTTTGGACCTATGGCTTCTTTGGGATTAATACGATTAAAACGACATAAGATGTCATCCCAAATGATAATCTAAGGCATCTTTTAATTACAGGGGACATGCCAAAGCTCTGTCTGTGGTTATTTGATCGTTAGATTATAATTCATATATGTGTATGTGATACATAATATTTGGGACTAACATGTTGACATAAGATGTCATCTCTATTGATAAAAACTAAACTTCTTTTATTTGCGAGGGACATGTCAAAGATATGCTTGCATTTACTTGATCATTAGATTTTAAATTAATATATCTCACGAATAACTTTGCATATTAATATTGTAGAATCAATGGCGACAATCAATACAAACTCATTGCAATCAATTCTTGACAAAGAAAAACTTTCTGGCACTAATTACCTTGATTGGTCAAGGAACTTGAGAATCGTTCTCAAAGCTGAAAAGAAGCAGTACATTCTAGAAAACCCAATTCCTGATGAACCGGAATCAACCACCACCAAAGCTCAAAAAGATGCTTATAGTAAGCATATGAATAATTCTTTGGATGTGACATGCCTTATGCTAGCAACCATGAACTCGGAGCTACAAATACAGTTCGAGGACATGGAAGCTTATGAAATGATTGGTCAGCTTAAGGAAATGTTCCAAGAGCAAGCCCTTCAGGAGAGGTTGCCACTACGAAGGCATTGAATGGTTGTAAAATGTCTTTGGATACTTCTGTGAGTGCTCATGTCCTTAAAATGAAGGGCTACATTGAGCATCTTGAAAAGCTAGGAGCTCCTATCAGTCAGGAACTCGCTACAGATATGATCTTAGCATCACTGCCTTCAGAGTACGATTAGTTTGTAGTAAACTTCAACATGCACAACATGGAGAAGACTATTACTGAGTTGCATGGGATGCTAAAAAAAACTGAGACAAACATTAAGAAAGTTGTTCCTAATGTTTTAATGGTTAAAACAAATGGAATAAAAAAAAGGGAATAAGATGGCCCCGAAAGATAAAGGTAAGGGTAAAATGCAAATGTTGCCTAAACCCAAACCTAAACCTTTCAAGAAGTCATCGAAACAACCCAAATAGGGGACTTGCTACCACTGCAATGAAACTAGTCATTGGAAAAGAAATTGCAAGGTCTACCTGGAAGAAATGAGGAAATAGAAGAGCGGTGAGATTGCTGCTTCAGGTATTATTATTATAGAAGTCAATTTATCTACTTCTTCATCATGGGTATTAGATACCGGTAGTGAAGCTCACATTTGTGTGAATGCGCAGGGGCTGCGAAAGAGTAGTCAACTGGCAAAAGGTGAAATGGACCAATGTGTTGGAAATAAAGGAAGAGTTGCTGCTATTGCCGTAGGGACTTACGATATAAAGCTACCTAGTGGACTTGTATTGGAACTTAATAATTGTTTTTGCATTCCTGCTATGGGTAGAAACATTGTATCAGTTGCTTGCCTTGATTTGGAAGGATATGACTTTATTATTAAGAATAGTATAATGTCCATATTTAATAAAGGTATTTTTTATGGAGATGCCTTGATGGGTGGGAGATTATATCCCATAAATCTTGAAAGTTCCAAATCTGTCTATAACTTGAATGTTCAAAGACTTAAATCAAATGATTTAAACCAAACATATTTCTGGCATTGTCGTTTGGGCCATATAAACGAGAAACGTATAACCAAACTCCAAAATGATGGAATCTTGTACACATTTGATTTAGAATCATATGATACGTGCGAATCTTGCTTATTAGGCAAAGTGACCAAAGCTCTTTTCACGGGCCATACTAAGAGAGATGTAGATTTATTGGGCTTAATACATACTGATGTATGTGGACCAATGAATAAAAATGCTAGAGGAGGTTTCCAATACTTCATAACATTCACGGATTACTTAAGCAGATTCGGATATATCTACTTAAGGAGTCATAAGTCTGAGTCGTTTACGAAATTCAAGCAATTTCAAAATGAAGTACAAAATCAGTTAGGCAAAACTATAAAGCACTACGATCAGATCGTGGTGGTGAATATTTGAGCCATGAATTTGACGATCATCTCAAAAGTTGTGGAATTGTTTCACAACTAACTCCACCTGGAACACTTCAATGGAATGGTGTGTCGGAACGGAGAAATCGAACCATGTTAGATATGGTTAGATCGATGATGGGTCAAGCTGATCTTCCAATTTCTTTTTGAGATTACGCCTTAGAGACTGCTGCGTTTGTAACACCCCAAACTAGGCAGCTATTACAGTGCCGTGGACCCCCAACTGGGACCCACCCGGCAAATGAAAATTAATGAATTAAATAATATAACTGTAGTACCGAACCACATTATATTACCAATTACTCCGATGAGGAGTTTCAAGTAAAATACACCCAGGAATACAAAATACATGTATATTTCATATGAAGATGAAATAAACAACACTGAATAAAATGAAAATCCGAACCGAACTGCAGCGGAAAATACACATCAAAGAAACATGAATAAATGGAAAGACTGGGCCCCTTACTAGTATCACTGGACCTCCTCGCCGTCAATGTTCTCTTCCCGTGCCTTTGCCTTGCCATGACCTAAAAACAACATCCCCAATGAGTACACAGAACAACAATCCTCAAGATTTGAACAAATACAATAATCACATGAATTAGTTATGAAATCAAGTTGAATGAGGGGCATCATAGTACGCCTGAATGGGATGTGCAAGTGCACAAGTATGCCGAATGCCCGGCGTCCCGCATAAACACCCACAAAACTTGGCCTAATTAGTCTCACGGAGGCACGTTACCGTGTGCACAGTCCATGTAAAACCCGTAATTTCAATTTCTGGTAATTTCTTTTTTTTCGGCGAAAGTCCATTTTGACGACTCGCTCATGACCGTTTCGTCATTCTGAGAATGATTAATTCTACACTTTTTGTCATCCGAGTTCGTTTCGGTGTTGTTTTGTTGACTTCTGTGCTTTTTAGCGACTTTTTCGCACTTGAGTTCGATTCTTGCGAATCTCGTTCGAAACTACTGTTTAGAGTTTTCCGTAAGTCCGTTTAACTTTGTTAGACGTGTTGTGAACTTCGGTTTGGTTATTAGATCACGTATCGTGATTTTCGGGCGTTTTGGGCCATTTTGTAATTTACTGAAAGTTACGGGTATCCGTATCTGTAATTGTTGTCTCGACCCGTTTCTTGGTCGCGTATGATTAATTATGGTATTATGTTTTCATTTCGGGTCGTTGATGTTGTCCGCGAACTTTTCGTCGTGTTCGCCCGTGACGCTTTCAAATCGAGTCGTCGAGCCTTGGTGGTCTGCATCGCCGGACGGCTATGGCAAAGAACGGCATAGCACACGCTACGACCGGAAGGTAGCGCACGCTACGGCCAGGAGGCAGCACACGCTACGTCCGGTTGTCTGCGCGCGCTAGCGGGCCGAGGCAGTAGGGCAGTGGGGGTACTGGACTCGGTGGATCGGCAAGTAGCGCACGCTACTGCCGGACACTACGTACGCTACGGCCGAAAGGCTGCGCACGCTACCTGGCCGAGCAGTCTAGTCTAGGAGGTCACTGGATTGTGGCCTGGGCCGATAGCGCGCGCTAGCTCGGCCGCCTAGCGCACGCTAGTCCGGCCCAGTATAAATGTGGCTGAGCAGCCTCATTTTCACTCATTTTTCATTTCCTTTCTTTTCGATCCATGGCTGGAGCTTCGGAGGTGATGAAGCCATGTTGTTTAACAACAAATCTACGAAGTTTTTGAGTTCATAACATCAATCAATCATCCGTTATCATCCTTTGATCCAGCGAATCAAGGTAATCTTCCTTAGAACCCTAATTTCGTGAATTTGGGGTTTTTTGCATTTTTGTCCGATTCGTTCCGTGTTTTTTATTAATTCATGATGGGTATGATTAATCTTGGTAGTATTCTTGTGTTTAACATCATTTAATCCATTGTTCTTCGTCGAATCGAAGTATATTTCTTGATTTCCTTCGAATCGACTTTTTGGGGGATTTGTCCTCGATCTCGTTTTTCATCCATTTTTGATGGATCGATTATGGTTAAATGATGTTGTTAAACATATTCTATGGATTGTATATCCATATTTCGATATGGAATTCCGTTTTCGTGTTTTGTCGGGACGAATCGTGTTCTTGGCCGTTTTGGGGAAAACACTTGAACTTTCGTCATTCGTTCTTTGAATTCAATGGCTTTGAGTCGTGTAATGGAATTCATTTTCGTTGTTGTTATTGTCCTTCGTAGTTTATGAATGCGAGTTGGCGATCGGTGGAGTCGGCGGGTTCGTAGTCGGTTCGTGTCAACCTACGTCGGTCGATTCTCCGCGTTGTTCTTATTCAAGGCAAGTACCTTGCTCATACATTTCTTATTTTGTGGATATGATGATCGGTGATCGTCTTGGTGTGTTTTTTTGGTTGTTTAAAATGAAGTTTCAAAATATTTCGGTTTGGCCTCGTTAAAGGCTCTCTTTCAAAACGCGTGTGTGTTTTGTGAACGTTGTGTTTTGGGAATTGATTATGATTTGAATATTTTGAATGTTGAAGGCTTTGATGATATCCCTGTTGTTTAAAAGTTATGGAATCGTGTATTCCGTGTTTAATCTTGTTATTGTGTTTTGAAGAGTTTGATAATGTTGTCGGATAAGTGGCCATCTCTAGTAAGTATTCTTGATGAACTTACATTCTTAGCATATTAGTATTGCATGAGTAACGTGTGTGTGTGTATGCTCACTACGGGTTAGTATTCGGGGGGTGGATGTCTATTTTTGCATTCAGGTTTTGGAGCATAACACAGGGTCGGCACGAAAGATGATGAAAGATGATCGATACTAATCACCTGAGGAACCGTACATTGTTTATTGGTTCAGTTGTACTTTATTTTCCTCTGCTATATTTTTCCCGTTGTACGGGTGTGGTTGTGTTTTGACCCATGCGTGGGCATCAGTTGTATTTGAGTTGTATGTATTTATTGAAAGATCAAATCGGTCTACTGAGTCATTTTAGCCTTAGAGGCATGGTTGAGTTGTTATATGTTGTTACCAGCCTGGTAGATCCTTGAGGAAAGGTTCTACGGCGTGTAATATCCCTGAGCGGATTGGGGGTGTTACATAAATGGTATCGGAGCTTAGGTTGAGGAAACCTAGGCTGTCGGGTCAAGTCGTGTTGTTTGAGTCTTGTTTCGTCGGATTTTATCTGACTGAGTCGTGTCGCGACGCGTCGTTTGAGTTTGTTGGTCGTGATTAGTATCGTGGGGCGATCATCATCTTCGTGCGACCTGTGGAAGTAAGTCTCCCTTCTTTGTGTTGTGCCTCATGAGTCATGTGACACGAGCTATTTTTATGATTATTTGTTAAGTGATGGAATCCTTATGTGGATTTTGATTTCACGATATGTATTTAGTTGACTCTCGTATTTGATTTATACGAGGAGTGTCATCGCTTGTGATGTCTTTTTATTGTTGTTTTTGTCCGTTGCTGATGATTTTCGAATTGATTTGCACGTTTTACAAGTTCTGTTGTGGAGGCTTTGTGCTTATACGCGTTCGACTTGTTCACTAGCCAGTGCGGGAGGGTCCTTAAAGGCCTCGAATGGGGTCAGTGGTTTTGTTCTGAATGTGGTATTTTATCGTTTATTTCCGTTTAAAGACATGTATTGTCTTGATTTTAAACGTTTTGATGCGTGTACTAGGATTTGTTTTAGTGAACGTCGATATGTGTGAGTTTTGGGCATTCTGGCCTATTGGATTTTTGAAAACCTTGAGTATCTTAGAAAAATAAATTTTGAGACATACTTTTCAAATGAGTTATTTTCTTGTGGTACATCCAAGGTGCCACAATATATTTCAAAAAAAATTCTACTTCGAGGACCAAAATGCTTTGAGATATTTTCAATGTTTTAGAAACACTTTTATTTAGACCCGAGGGTCGAATATTCTGAAAGTTTTCACTAAGAGAAAGTGTCCTCATTTTTTTCAAATGCAAAATGGTTCTCCAAAGTCTCGATAACGACGTTTCACATTTGTACTTTTTGAAAGGTGATACTCAAGATCAACCGGTGTTCTTCTAAATTATTTTCAAAATGAGGTTTTCGTTTTTAAAACCTATCCATTCCCATTTGAGGGCTGGGTATGTATGTATGATGTTCGCATTGTCATTTTGATATTTGCTCCCGAGTATGATCGAATTGGCGGTGTGAGCGTTGAGTCGTTTTCCACACATTTGTTGTGTTAGCCCTCTGTGAGAGGTGGGATGTTGGTATTGAATATTGTCGCCTCGTAGTGATTTCTGCGTTGTCACGCATGTGCGAGCTGTTAGAGCTTGGTTTAGTATGACCGTGTGCATCGGTTATGGTTCCGTTATGTGTCGGTTGTTTAATGTCATGTTACCTTGCTCCCGTTTTTGTGAATTTCGTGGAGGAGGTCGGAGGTAATACCTGTACTATTTTGACTTCGGTATTTTCTCTTTCTCCAGTCTATCGATTCGCTCATGTTCGTTGATACTTTATGAACTTGTTCTGTATTTCGGTTTCATCATCCGAACGAACTGTGATCTTGTTGTGGGTTGATCTGGTTATCGCTGTGACTTTTTCGAGTTCGGTTCGATTCTTGTGAACCTTGTTCGGAAGTGACATCATTTGGTTCTATTAGTTCTTTTATTCGAAGTGGATCGGATTTGTAACTCCTGTGTTTTCGACTCTGTCGACTCGTTTATGCTCGTTAACATTTTCTGAACTTTCCCTATCCCTTGCTTTTGTTGATCGAACGAGGGTGGTATTGTTTCGGAATAACTCGTTTGTCGTTGTGACTTTTCAATCGCTATTCCCTTTCCTGTGGATCTTATGGGAATGCATGTCTTGCTGTTCTCACCAGATCATCCTGGGAATTGTTGTTTGAATTTTATTATCCTTCGTGTTTCGAACATGATTGTTCGATTTTTGTTGTCTTGATCGTTTGTTTGTTCGGTTTTTGTTCTCGTTTCGTGATTGTTGAATGTTCAGGCTCCTTCGTAATTCCCTTAAGTTCGGGAAATTAGTCTTGTTTTCGATCTTGCAACCCTTGGGCGGTGGAATTCCGTATTTGTTCAGTGATTGGCTCGCGTTTCGATTGATGTACTGTTGGGTTGGTCAATCATATTGATTTTCATTCGTTGTGTTTTGTGATTGTCGGATAATTGACTTGGCTATATTATCCATTTGATGACGCTTGTCATTTGTTGGTTTTATTATATTCCTAACGGCGACGTTGTGTTGGTCGCCGTGGAGCGTGTTTTCACGTCGTACGTCTCTTTGCGTTTCTTGCAGCATTTCGCCGTCGGGCACGAGTTTTCGGTTTTTGTGTATCTCGTCGAGTTTTCCTGGCAGGGGATATTGCTTCTCCCCACTTATTTTAAGTTTCGGGACGAAACTTCTTCTAAGGAGGGTAGAATGTAAAACCCGTAATTTTGATTTCCGATAATTTCTTTTTTTCGGCGGGTTTTGACGACTCGCTCATGACCGTTTCGTCATTCTAAGAATGATTAATTCTACACTTTTTGTCATCCGAGTTCGTTTCGGTATTGTTTTGTTGAGTTCCGTGTTTTTTAGCGACTTTTCCGCACTTGAGTTCGATTCTTGCGAATCTCGTTCGAAACTGCTGTTTCGAGTTTCCCGTAAGTCCGTTTAACTTTGTTAGACGTGTTCTGAACTTCGGTTTGGTTATTCGATCACGTATCGTGATTTTCGGGCGTTTTGGGCCATTTTGTAATTTACTGAAAATTACGGGTATCCGTATCTGTAATTGTTGTCTCGCCCCGTTTCTTGGTCGCGTATGATTAATTATGGTATTATGTTTTCATTTTGGGTCGTTGATGTTGTCCGCGAACTTTTTGTCGTGTTCGTTCCGTACGTTTTCGGAAATCGAGTCGTCGAGCCCTGGTGATTGGGTACTGGCCGGACGGTTGCGGGACTGGCCGGATGATTGCGGACACCGACCGGACGGGTGCGGCAGGAACCGGCGTAGCGAACGCTACGGCCGGAAGGTAGCGCAAGCTACGGCCGGGAGGCAGCGCACGCTACGCCCGGTTGTCTGCGCGCGCTAGCGGGCCGAGGCAGTAGGGCAGTGGGGGTACTGGACTCGGTGGATCGGCAGGTAGCGCACGCTACTGCCGGACACTACGTATGCTACGGCCGGCAAGTAGCGCACTCTACGGCCGGAAGGTTGCGCACGCTACCTGGCCGAGCAGTCTACTCCGGGAGGTCACTGGATTGCGGCCTGGGCCGATAGCGCGCGCTAGCTCGGCAGCCTAGCGCACGCTAGTCCGGCCCAGTATAAATGTGGCTGAGCAGCCTCATTTTAACTCATTTTTCATTTCCTTTCTTTTCGATCCGCGGCTGGAGCTTCGGAGGTGACGAAGCCATGTTGTTTAACAATAAATCCACGAAGTTCTTGAGTTCATAACATCAATCAATCATCTGTTATCATCCTTTGATCCAGCGAATCAAGGTAATCTTCCTTAGAACCCTAATTTCGTGAATTTGGGGGTTTTTGCATTTTTGTTCGATTCGTTCCGTGTTGTTGATTAATTCATGATGGGTATGATTAATCTTGGTAGTATTCTTGTGTTTAACATCATTTAATCCTTTGTTCTTCGTCGAATCGAAGTATATTTCTTGATTTCCTTCGAATCGACTTTTTGGGGGATTTGTCCTCGATCTCGTTTTTCATCCGTTTTTGATGGATCGATTATGGTTAAATGATGTTGTTAAACATATTCTATAGATTGTATATCCATATTTCGACTTGGAATTCCGTTTTCGTGTTTTGTCGGGATAAATCGTGTTCTTGGCCGTTTTGGGGAAAACACTTGAACTTTCGTCATTCGTTCTTTGAATTCAACGGCTTTGAGTCGTGTTATGGAATTCATTTTCGTTGTTGTTATTGTCCTTCGTAGTTTATGAATGCGAGTTGGCGATCGGTGGAGTCGGCGGGTTCGTAGTCGGTTCGTGCCAACCTACGTCGGTCGATTCTCCGCGTTGTTATTCGAGGCAAGTACCTTGCTCATACATTTCTTATTTTGTGGATATGATGATCGGTGATCGTCTTGGTGTGTTTGTTTGGTTGTTTGAAATGAAGTTTCAAAAGATTTCGGTTTGGCCTCGTTAAAGGCTCTCTTTCAAAACGCGTGTGTGTTTTGTGAACGTTGTGTGTTGGGAATTGATTGTGATTTGATTATTTTGAACGTTGAAGGCTTTGATGATATCCCTGTTGTTTAAAAGTTATGGAATCGTGTATTATGTGTTTAATCTTGTTATTGTGTTTTGAAGAGTTTGATAATGTTGTCGGATAAGTGGCCATCTCTAGTAAGTATTCTTGATGAACTTACATTCTTAGCATATTAGTATTGCATGAGTAACGTGTGTGTGTGTATGCTCACTACGGATTAGATCCGACAGGGTCTCGGTAGGCCTCCACGAAGCTGTGGGACCGCGAGCTTGCTTTTAACCACTACGGGTTAGATCCGACGGGGTCTCGGTAGGGTTCCACGAAGCTGTGGGTCCGCGGTTAATTGTGGTGCATTTTTGCAAATGTGATTTGATATTGGCATTTCCGGAAATGAGTGCTTTCGAATGGCTTTCATGATTGCATGCATCGACTAAGTGTGTAAGAGGTAAGTTGTTCGTTTGGCTTACTTGGCTAGGATGGCACTAGAGTATTTTGTTGTTTGTGTTAAATCCTTTATTTGCGGATTTTGATGTTGGGAGACGAACCTTGTGGTCGTTCTTGTGTACTGTGAGTTGTTGAGATTTGGGGCTAAAATCCCAATGCTTTTGTAAAGGTCATTTTACGGAAGGTAAACCTTTGGGGCGGTGACCCCTTTCGTCTTTTGGGTTTTGAAAAGCGGGATTTGATAATCCTAAATTATTTTCTATTAAAACTCTCGATGGCATTCTAAACCGTTTTATAAATTATTTCCATTGATTTGTGATCTTTCGATTTTGAAATGTTTTCTCAAACTCTTGCCTCGAGAAGTACTTTTCGTTTCGTTTGAATTTTTGAGGATTCCGAATTATTATCGTTCGTGGAATGTGAATTGTATGACTCGTATTTTTGCACCTGTACTTGCACTAGCAAAACAGTGGAGTTTTGCTAACCCCCGAGTATTTGGGGGGTGGATGTCTATTTTTGCATTCAGGTTTTGGATCATAACACAGGGTCGGCACGAAGGATGATGAAAGATGATCGATACTAATAACCTGAGGAACCGTACATTGTTTATTGGTTCAGTTGTACTTTATTTTCGGCTGCTATATTTTTCCCATTGTACGGGTGTGGTTGTGTTTTGACCCCTGCGTGGGCATGAGTTGTATTTGAGTTGTATGTATTTATTGAAAGATCAAATCGGTCTACTGAGTCATTTTAGCCTTAAAGGCATGGTTGAGTTGTTATATGCTGTTACCAGCCTGGTAGATCCTTGAGGAAAGGTTCTACGGAGTGTAATATTCCTGAGCGGATTGGGGGTGTTACATAAATGGTATCGGAGCTTAGGTTGAGGAAACCTAGGCTGTCGGGTCAAGTCGTGTTGTTTGAGTCTTGTTTCGTCGGATTTTATCTGACTGAGTCGTGTCGCAACGCGTCGTTTGAGTTTGTTGGTCGTGATTAGTATCGTGGGGCGATCATCATCTTCGTGCGACCTGTGGAAGTAAGTCTCCCTTCTTTGTGTTGTGCCTCGTGTGACACGAGCTATTTTTATGATTATTTGTTAAGTGATGGAATCCTTATGTGGATTTTGATTTCACGATATGTATTTAATCGACTCTCGTATTTGATTTATACGAGGAGTGTCATCGCTTGTGATGTCTTTTTATTGTTGTTTTTGTTCGTTGCTGATGATTTTCGAATTGATTTGCACGTTTTACAAGTTCTCTTATGGAGGCTTTGTGCTTATACGCGTTCGACTTGTTCACTAGCTTGATGGGAGGGTCCTTAGAGGCCTCGAATGGGGTCAGTGGTTTTGTTCTGAATGTGGTATTTTATTGTTTATTTCCGTTTAAAGACATGTATTGTCTTGATTTTAAACGTTTTGATGCGTGTACTAGGATTTGTTTTAGTGAACGTCGATATGTGTGAGTTTTGGGCATTCTGGCCTATTGGATTTTTGAAAACCTTGAGTATCTTAGAAAAATAAATTTTGAGACATACTTTTCAAATGAGTTATTTTCTTGTGGTACATCCAAGGTGCCACAATATATTTCAAAAAAAATTCTACTTCGAGGACCAAAATGCTTTGAGATATTTTCAATGTTTTAGAAACACTTTTATTTAGACCCGAGGGTCGAATATTCTGAAAGTTTTCACTAAGAGAAAGTGTCCTCATTTTTATCAAATGCGAAATGGTTCTCCAAAGTCTCGATAACGACGTTTCACATTTGTACTTTTTGAAAGGTGATACTCAAGATCAACCGGTGTTCTTCTAAATTATTTTCAAAATGAGGTTTTCGTTTTTAAAACCTATCCATTCCCATTTGAGGGCTGGGTATGTATGTATGATGTTCGCATTATCATTTTGATGTTTGCTCCCGAGTATGATCGAATTGGCGGTGTGAGCGTTGAGTCGTTTTCCACACATTTGTTGTGTTAGCCCTCTGTGAGAGGTGGGATGTTGGTATTGAATATTGTCGCCTCGTAGTGATTTCTGCGTTGTCGCGCATGTGCGAGCTGTTAGAGCTTGGTTTAGTATGACCGTGTGCATCGGTGATGGTTCCGTTATGTGTCGGTTGTTTAATGTCATGTTACCTTGCTCCCGTTTTTGTGAATTTCGTGGACGAGGTCGGAGGTAATACCCGTACTATTTTGACTTCGGTATTTTATCTTTCTCCAGTCTATCGATTCGCTCATGTTCGTTGATACTTTATGAACTTGTTCTGTATTTCGGTTTCATCGTCCGAACGAACTGTGATCTTGTTGTGGGTTGATCTGGTTATCGCTGTGACTTTTTCGAGTTCGGTTCGATTCTTGTGAACCTTGTTCGGAAGTGACATCATTTGGTTCTATTAGTTCTTTTATTCGAAGTGGATCGGATTTGGAACTCCTGTGTTTTCGACTCTGTCGACTCGTTTATGCTCGTTAACATTTTCTGAACTTTCCCTATCCCTTGCTTTTGTTGATCGAACGAGGGTGGTATTGTTTCGGAATAACTCGTTTGTCGTTGTGACTTTTCAATCGCTATTCCCTTTCCTGTGGATCTTATGGGAATGCATGTCTTGCTGTTCTCACCAGATCATCCTGGGAATTGTTGTTTGAATTTTATTATCCTTCGTGTTTCGGACATGATTGTTCGATTTTTGTTGTCTTGATCGTTTGTTTGTTCGGTTTTTGTTCTCGTTTCGTGATTGTTGAACGTTCAGGCTCCTTCGTAATTCCCTTAAGTTCGGGAAATTAGTCTTGTTTTCGATCTTGCAACCCTTGGGCGGTGGAATTCCGTATTTGTTCAGCGATTGGCTCGTGTTTCGATTGATGTACTGTTGGGTTGGTCAATCATATTGATTTTCGTTCGCTGTGTTTTGTGATTGTCGGATAATTGACTTGGCTATATTATCCATTTGATGACCCTTGTCATTTGTTGGTTTTATTATATTCCTAACGGCGACGTTGTGTTGGTCGTCGTGGAGCGTGTTTTCACGTCGTACGTCTCTTTGCGTTTCTTGCAGCATTTTGCCGTCGGGCACGAGTTTTCGGTTTTTGTGTATCTCGTCGAGTTTTCCTGGCAGGGGATATTGCTTCTCCCCACTTATTTTAAGTTTCGGGACGAAACTTCTTCTAAGGAGGGTAGAATGTAAAACCCGTAATTTTGATTTCCGGTAATTTCTTTTTTTTCGGCGGGTTTTGACAACTCGCTCATGACCGTTTCGTCATTCTGAGAATTATTAATTCTACACTTTTTGTCATCCGAGTTCGTTTCGGTATTGTTTTGTTGAGTTCCGTGTTTTTTAGCGACTTTTCCGCAC
Source organism: Orobanche coerulescens (assembly GCA_033398695.1). Taxonomy (NCBI): domain Eukaryota; kingdom Viridiplantae; phylum Streptophyta; class Magnoliopsida; order Lamiales; family Orobanchaceae; genus Orobanche; species Orobanche coerulescens. The sequence continues at coordinate 47,699,135 of CM065805.1, read as the reverse complement.
TTGAGTTCGATTCTTGCGAATCTCGTTCGAAACTGCTGTTTCGAGTTTCCCGTAAGTCCGTTTAACTTTGTTAGACGTGTTGTGAACTTCGGTTTGGTTATTCGATCACGTATCGTGATTTTCGGGCGTTTTGGGCCATTTTGTAATTTACTGAAAATTACGGGTATCCGTATCTGTAATTGTTGTCTCGCCCCGTTTCTTGGTCGCGTATGATTAATTATGGTATTATGTTTTCATTTAGGTTCGTTGATGTTGTCCGCGAACTTTTTGTCGTGTTCGTTCCGTACGTTTTCGGAAATCGAGTCGTCGAGCCACAGTGGTCGCATCTTGCCGACGGCCATGGATCGGCCGGATGATTGCGGACACCGGCCGGACGGGTGCGGCAGGAACCGGCATAGCGCACGCTACGGCCGGAAGGTAGCGCAAGCTACGGACGGGAGGCAGCGCACGCTACGCCCGGTTGTCTGCGCGCGCTAGCGGGCCGAGACAGTAGGGCAGTGGGGGTACTGGACTCGGTGGATCGGCAGGTAGCGCACGCTACTGCCGGAGACTACGTACGCTACGGCCGGCAAGTAGCGCACGCTACGGCCGGAAGGCTGCGCACGCCACTGCCGGCAGCCTACTCCGGAGGTCATCGGATTGCGGCACAGGCCGATAAGGCGCTAGCTCGGCGGCTTAGCGCACGCTAGTCCGCCGATATAAATGTGGTGGCGACCTCATTTTAACTCATTTTTCATTTCCTTTCTTTTTGATCCGTGGCTGGATCTTCGGAGGTGACGAAGCCATGTTGTTTAACAACAAATCCACGAAGTTCTTGAGTTCATAACATCAATCAATCATCTGTTATCATCCTTTGATCCAGCGAATCAAGGTAATCTTCCTTAGAACCCTAATTTCGTGAATTTGGGGGTTTTTGCATTTTTGTCCGATTCGTTCCCTGTTGTTGATTAATTCATAATGGGTATGATTAATCTTGGTAGTATTCTTGTGTTTAACATCATTTAATCCTTTGTTTTTCGTCGAATCGAAGTATATTTCTTGATTTCCTTCGAATCGACTTTTTGGGGGATTTGTCCTCGATCTCGTTTTTCATCCATTTTTGATGGATCGATTATGGTTAAATGATGTTGTTAAACATATTCTATAGATTGTATATCCATATTTCGACTTGGAATTCCGTTTTCGTGTTTTGTCGGGATAAATCGTGTTCTTGGCCGTTTTGGGGAAAACACTTGAACTTTCGTCATTCGTTCTTTGAATTCAACGGCTTTGAGTCGTGTTATGGAATTCATTTTCGTTGTTGTTATTGTCCTTCGTAGTTTATGAATGCGAGTTGGCGATCGGTGGAGTCGGCGGGTTCGTAGTCGGTTCGTGTCAACCTACGTCGGTCGATTCTCCGCGTTGTTATTCGAGGCAAGTACCTTGCTCATACATTTCTTATTTTGTGGATATGATGATCGGTGATCGTCTTGGTGTGTTTGTTTGGTTGTTTGAAATGAAGTTTCAAAAGATTTCGGTTTGGCCTCGTTAAAGGCTCTCTTTCAAAACGCGTGTGTGTTTTGTGAACGTTGTGTTTTGGGAATTGATTGTGATTTGATTATTTTGAACGTTGAAGGCTTTGATGATATCCATGTTGTTTAAAAGTTATGGAATCGTGTATTCCGTGTTTAATCTTGTTATTGTGTTTTGAAGAGTTTGATAATGTTGTCGGATAAGTGGCCATCTCTAGTAAGTATTCTTGATGAACTTACATTCTTAGCATATTAGTATTGCATGAGTAACGTGTGTGTGTGTGTATGCTCACTACGGATTAGATCCGACAGGGTCTCGGTAGGGCTCCACGAAGCTGTGGGACCGCGAGCTTGCTTTTAACCACTACGGGTTAGATCCGACGGGGTCTCGGTAGGGATCCACGAAGCTGTGGGTCCGCGGTTAATTGTGGGGCATTTTTGCAAATGTGATTTGATATTGGCATTTCCGGAAATGAGTGCTTTCGAATGGTTTTCATGATTGCATGCATCGACTAAGTGTGTAAGAGGTAAGTTGTTCGTTTGGCTTACTTGGCTAGGATGGCACTAGAGTATTTTGTTGTTTGTGTTAAATCCTTTATTTGCGGATTTTGATGTTGGGAGACGAACCTTGTGGTCGTTCTTGTGTACTGTGAGTTGTTGAGATTTGGGGCTAAAATCCCAACGGTTTTGTAAAGGTCATTTTACGGAAGGTAAACCTTTGGGGCGGTGACCCCTTTCGTCTTTTGGGTTTTGAAACGCGGGATTTGATAATCCTAAATTGTTTTCTATTAAAACTCTCGATGGCATTCTAAACCGTTTTATAAATTATTTCCATTGATTTATGATCTTTCGATTTTGAAATGTTTTCTCAAACTCTTGCCTCGAGAAGTACTTTTCGTTTCGTTTGAATTTTTGAGGATTCTGAATTATTATCGTTCGTGGAATGTGAATTGTATGACTCGTATTTTTGCACCTGTCTTGCACTAGCAAAACAGTGGAGTTTTGCTAACCCCCGAGTATTTGGGGGGTGGATGTCTATTTTTGCATTCAGGTTTTGGAGCATAACACAGGGTCGGCACGAAGGATGATGAAAGATGATCGATACTAATAACCTGAGGAACCGTACATTGTTTATTGGTTCAGTTGTACTTTATTTTCGGCTGCTATATTTTTCCCATTGTACGGGTGTGGTTGTGTTTTGACCCCTGCGTGGGCATGAGTTGTATTTGAGTTGTATGTATTTATTGAAAGACCAAATCGGTCTACTGAGTTATTTTAGCCTTAAAGGCATGGTTGAGTTGTTATATGTTGTTACCAGCCTGGTAGATCCTTGAGGAAAGGTTCTACGGAGTGTAATATCCCTGAGCGGATTGGGGGTGTTACATAAATGGTATCGGAGCTTAGGTTGAGGAAACCTAGGCTGTCGGGTCAAGTCGTGTTGTTTGAGTCTTGTTTCATCGAATTTTATCTGACTGAGTCGTGTCGCGACGCGTCGTTTGAGTTTGTTGGTCGTGATTAGTATCGTGGGGCGATCATCATCTTCGTGCGACCTGTGGAAGTAAGTCTCCCTTCTTTGTGTTGTGCCACATGTGACATGAGCTATTTTTATGATTATTTGTTAAGTGATGGAATCCTTATGTGGATTTTGATTTCACGATATGTATTTAATCGACTCTCGTATTTGATTTATACGAGGAGTGTCATCGCTTGTGATGTCTTTTTATTGTTGTTTTTGTTGGTTGCTGATGATTTTCGAATTGATTTGCACGTTTTACAAGTTCTCTTATGGAGGCTTTGTGCTTATACGCGTTCGACTTGTTCACTAGCCATTGCGGGAGGGTCCTTAGAGGCCTCGAATGGGGTCAGTGGTTTTGTTCTGAATGTGGTATTTTATTGTTTATTTCCGTTTAAAGACATGTATTGTCTTGATTTTAAACGTTTTGATGCGTGTACTAGGATTTGTTTTAGTGAACGTCGATATGTGTGAGTTTTGGGCATTCTGGCCTATTGGATTTTTGAAAACCTTGAGTATCTTAGAAAAATAAATTTCGAGACATACTTTTCGAATGAGTTATTTTCTTGTGGTACATCCAAGGTGCCACAATATATTTCAAAAAAAAATCTACTTCGAGGACCAAAATGCTTTGAGATATTTTCAATGTTTTAGAAACACTTTTATTTAGACCCGAGGGTCGAATATTCTGAAAGTTTTCACTAAGAGAAAGTGTCCTCATTTTTATCAAATGCGAAATGGTTCTCCAAAGTCTCGATAACGACGTTTCACGTTTGTACTTTTTGAAAAGTGATACTCAAGATCAACCGGTGTTCTTCTAAATTATTTTCAAAATGAGGTTTTTCTTTTTAAAACCTATCCATTCCCGTTTGAGGGCTGGGTATGTATGTATGACGTTTGCATTGTCATTTTGATGTTTGCTCCCGAGTATGATCGAATTGGCGGTGTGAGCGTTGAGTCGTTTTCCACACATTTGTTGTGTTAGCCCTCTGTGAGAGGTGGGATGTTGGTATTGAATATTGTCGCCTCGTAGTGATTTCTACGTTGTCGCGCATGTGCGAGCTGTTAAAGCTTGGTTTGGTATGACCGTGTGCATCGGTGATGGTTCCGTTATGTGTCGGTTGTTTAATGTCATGTTACCTTGCTCCCGTTTTTGTGAATTTCGTGGACGAGGTCGGAGGTAATACCCGTACTATTTTGACTTCGGTATTTTCTCTTTCTCAAGTCTATCGATTCGCTCATGTTCATTGCTACTTTATGAACTTGTTCTGTATTTCGGTTTCATCGTCCGAACGAACTGTGATCTTGTTGTGGGTTGATCTGGTTATTGCTGTGACTTTTTCGAGTTCGGTTCGATTTTTGTGAACCTTGTTCGGAAGTGACATCATTTGGTTCTATTAGTTCTTTTATTCGAAGTGGATCGGATTTGTAACTCCTGTGTTTTCGACTCTGTCGACTCATTTATGCTCGTTAACATTTTCTGAACTTTCTCTATCCCTTGCTTTTGTTGATCGAACGAGGGTGGTATTGTTTCGGAATAACTCGTTTGTCGTTGTGACTTTTCAATCGCTATTCTCTTTCCTGTGGATCTTATGGGAATGCATGTCTTGCTGTTCTCACCAGATCATCCTGGGAATTGTTGTTTGAATTTTATTATCCTTCGTGTTTCGGACATGATTGTTCGATTTTTGTTGTCTAGATCGTTTGTTTGTTCGGTTTTTGTTCTCGTTTCGTGATTGTTGAACGTTCAGGCTCCTTCGTAATTCCCTTAAGTTCGGGAAATTAGTCTCGTTTTCGATCTTGCAACCCTTGGGTGCTGGAATTCCGTATTTGTTCAGCGATTGGCTCACGTTTCTATTAATGTACCGTTGGGTTGGTCAATCATATTGATTTTCGTTCGTTGTGTTTTGTGATTGTCGGATAATTGACTTGGATATATTATCCATTTGACGACGCTTGTCATTTGTTGGTTTTATTATATTCCTAACGGCGACGTTGTTTTGGTCGTCGTGGAGCGTGTTTTCACGCCGTATGTCTCTTTGCGTTTCTTGCAGCATTTCGCCGTCGGGCACGAGTTTTCAGTTTTTGTGTATCTCGTCGAGTTTTCCTGGCAGGGGATATTGATTCTCCCCACTTATTTTAAGTTTCGGGACGAAACTTCTTTTAAGGAGGGTAGAATGTAAAACCCGTAATTTCGATTTCCGGTAATTTCTTTTTTTCGGCGGAAGTCCATTTTGATGACTCCCTCATGACCGTTTCGTCATTCTGAGAATGATTAATTCTACACTTTTTGTCATCCAAGTTCGTTTCGGTATTGTTTTGTTGAGTTCCGTTTTTTTTAGCGACTTTTCCGCACTTGAGTTCGATTCTTGCGAATCTCGTTCGAAACTACTGTTTCGAGTTTCCCGTAAGTCCGTTTAACTTTGTTAGACGTGTTGTGAACTTCGGTTTGGTTATTCGATCACGTATCGTGATTTTCGGGCGTTTTGGGCTATTTTGTAATTTACTGAAAGTTACGGGTATCCGTATCTGTAATTGTTGTCTCGACCCGTTTCTTGGTTGCGTATGATTAATTATGGTATTATGTTTTCATTTCGGGTCGTTGATGTTGTCCGCGAACTTTTCGTCATGTTCGCCTGACGTTTCTGAAATCGAGTCGCCGAGCCACAGTGGTCGCATCGGCCGGACGGTTCTTTGGATCGCCGGATGATTGCGGACACCGGCCGGACGGGTGCGGCAGGAACCGGTGTAGCGCACGCTACGGCCGGAAGGTAGCGCACGCTACGGCCAGGAGGCAGCGCACGCTACGCCCGGTTGTCTGCGCGCGCTAGCGGGCCGAGGCAGTAGGGCAGGAGGGGTCCTGGACTCGGTGGATCGGCAGTAGCGCACGCCATCGCCGGACGCTACGTGCGCTACGGCCGTGTAGCGCACGCTACGGAAGGCTGCGCACGCTTACTGGCCGGCGCCTACTCCGGAGGTCACCGGATTGCGGCTGGCCGAGAAGCGCGCTAGCTCGGCAGCCTAGCGCGCGCTAGTCCGGCCGAGTATAAATGTGGCTGAGCAGCCTCATTTTCACTCATTTTTCATTTCCTTTCTTTTCGATCCGCGGCTGGAGCTTCGGAGGTGACGAAGCCATGTTGTTTAACAACAAATCGACGAAGTTCTTGAGTTCATAACATCAATCAATCATCCGTTATCATCCTTTGATCCAGCGAATCAAGGTAATCTTCCTTAGAACCCTAATTTCGTGAATTTGGGGGTTTTTGCATTTTTGTCCGACTCGTTCCGTGTTGTTGATTAATTCATGATGGGTATGATTAATCGTGGTAGTATTCTTGTGTTTAACATCATTTAATCCATTGTTCTTCGTCGAATCGAAGTATATTTCGTGATTTCCTTCGAATCGACTTTTTGGGGGATTTGTCCTCGATCTCGTTTTTTATCCATTTTTTATGGATCGATTATGGTTAAATGATGTTGTTAAACATATCCATATTTCGACTTGGAATTCCGTTTTCGTGTTTTGTCGGGACGAATCGTGTTCTTGGCCGTTTTGGGGAAAACACTTGAACTTTCGTCATTCGTTCTTTGAATTCAATGGCTTTGAGTCGTGTTATGGAATTCATTTTCGTTTTTGTTATTGTCCTTCATAGTTTATGAATGCGAGTTGGCGATCGGTGGAGTCGGCGGGTTCATAGTCGGTTCATGTCAACCTACGTCGGTCGATTCTCCGCGTTGTTCTTATTCGAGGCAAGTACCTTGCTCATACATTTCTTATTTTGTAGATATGATGATCGGTGATCGTCTTGGTGTGTTTGTTTGGTTGTTTGAAATGAAGTTTCGAAAGATTTCGGTTTAGCCTCGTTAAAGGCTCTCTTTCAAAACGCGTGTGTGTTTTGTGAACGTTGTGTTTTGGGAATTGATTATGATTTGATTATTTTGAACGTTGAAGGCTTTGATGATATCCCTGTTGTTTAAAAGTTATGGAATCGTGTATTCCGTGTTTAATCTTGTTATTGTGTTTTGAAGAGTTTGATAATGTTGTCGGATAAGTGGCCATCTCTAGTAAGTATTCTTGATGAACTTACATTCTTAGCATATTAGTATTACATGAGTAACGTGTGTGTGTGTATGCTCACTACGGGTTAGATCCGATGGGGTCTCGGTAGGGATCCACGAAGCTGTGGGACCGTGAGCTTGCTTTTAACCACTACGGGTTAGATCCGACGGGGTCTCGGTAGGGATCCACGAAGATGTGGGTCCGCGGTTAATTGTGGTGCATTTTTGCAAATGTGATTTGATATTGGCATTTCCGGAAATGAGTGCTTTCGAATGGTTTTCATGATTGCATGCATCGACTAAGTGTGTAAGAGGTAAGTTGTTCGTTTGGCTTACTTGGCTAGGATGGCACTAGAGTATTTTGTTGTTTGTGTTAAATCCTTTATTTGCGGATTTTGATGTTGGGAGACGAACCTTGTGGTCGTTCTCGTGTACTGTGAGTTGATGAGATTTGGGGCTAAAATCCCAATGGTTTTGTAAAGGTCATTTTACGGATTTGGGGCTAAAATCCCAACGGTTTGGTAAAGGTCATTTTACGGAAGGTAAACCTTTGGGGCGGTGACCCCTTTCGTCTTTTGGGTTTTGAAAAGCGGGATTTGATAATCCTAAATTGTTTTCTATTAAAACTCTCGATGGCATTCTAAACCGTTTTATAAATTATTTCCATTGATTTGTGATGTTTCGATTTTGAAATGTTTTCTCAAACTCTTGCCTCGAGAAGTACTTTTCGTTTCATTTGAATTTTTGAGGATTCCGAATTATTATCGTTCGTGGAATGTGAATTGTATGACTCGTATTTTTGCACCTGTACTTGCACTAGCAAAACAGTGGAGTTTTGCTAACCCCCGAGTATTCGGGGGGTGGATGTCTATTTTTGCATTCAGGTTTTGGAGCATAACACAGGGTCGGCACGAAGGATGATGAAAGATGATCGATACTAATCACCTGAGGAACCGTACATTGTTTATTGGTTCAGTTGTACTTTATTTTCGGCTGCTATATTTTTCCCATTGTACGGGTGTGGTTGTGTTTTGACCCCTGCGTGGGCATGAGTTGTATTTGAGTTGTATGTATTTATTGAAAGACCAAATCGGTCTACTGAGTCATTTTAGCCTTAAAGGCATGGTTGAGTTGTTATATGTTGTTACCAGCCTGGTAGATCCTTGAGGAAAGGTTATACGGCGTGTAATATCCCTGAGCGGATTGGGGGTGTTACATAAATGGTATCGGAGCTTAGGTTGAGGAAACCTAGGCTGTCGGGTCAAGTCGTGTTGTTTGAGTCTTGTTTCGTCGGATTTTATCTGACTGAGTCGTGTCGCGACGCGTCGTTTGAGTTTGTTGGTCGTGATTAGTATCGTGGGGCGATCATCATCTTCGTGCGACCTGTGGAAGTAAGTCTCCCTTCTTTGTGTTGTGCCTCATGTGACATGAGCTATTTTTATGATTATTTGTTAAGTGATGGAATCCTTATGTGGATTTTGATTTCACGATATGTATTTAGTCGACTCTCGTATTTGATTTATACGAGGAGTGTCGTCGCTTGTGATGTCTTTTTATTGTTGTTTTTGTTCGTTGCTGATGATTTTCGAATTGATTTGCACGTTTTACAAGTTCTCTTATGGAGGCTTTGTGCTTCTACGCGTTCGACTTGTTCACTAGCCAGTGCGGGAGGGTCCTTAGAGGCCTCGAATGGGGTCAGTGGTTTTGTTCTGAATGTGGTATTTTATTGTTTATTTCCGTTTAAAGACATGTATTGTCTTGATTTTAAACGTTTTGATGCGTGTACTCGGAGTTGTTTTAGTGAACGTCGATATGTGTGAGTTTTGGGCATTCTGGCCTATTGGATTTTTGAAAACCTTGAGTATCTTAGAAAAATAAATTTCGAGACATACTTTTCAAATGAGTTATTTTCTTGTGGTACATCCAAGGTGCCACAATATATTTCAAAAAAAAATCTACTTCGAGGACCAAAATGCTTTGAGATATTTTCAATGTTTTAGAAACACTTTTATTTAGACCCGAGGGTCGAATATTCTGAAAGTTTTCACTAAGAGAAAGTGTCCTCATTTTTATCAAATGCGAAATGGTTCTCCAAAGTCTCGATAACGGCGTTTCACGTTTGTATTTTTTGAAAGGTGATACTCAAGATCAACCGGTGTTCTTCTAAATTATTTTCAAAATGAGGTTTTTCTTTTTAAAACCTATCCATTCCCGTTTGAGGGCTGGGTATGTATGTATGATGTTCGCATTGTCATTTTGATGTTTGCTCCCGAGTATGATCGAATTGGCGGTGTGAGCGTTGAGTCGTTTTCCACATATTTGTTGTGTTAGCCCTCTGTGAGAGGTGGGATGTTGGTATTGAATATTGTCGCCTCGTAGTGATTTCTGCATTGCCGCGCATGTGCGAGCTGTTAAAGCTTGGTTTGATATGACCGTGTGCATCGGTGATGGTTCCGTTATGTGTCGGTTGTTTAATGTCATGTTACCTTGCTCCCGTTTTTGTGAATTTCGTGGACGAGGTCGGAGGTAATACCCGTACTATTTTGACTTCGGTATTTTCTCTTTCTCAAGTCTATCGATTCGCTCATGTTCGTTGCTACTTTATGAACTTGTTCTGTATTTCGGTTTCATCGTCCGAACGAACTGTGATCTTGTTGTGGGTTGATCTGGTTATTGCTGTGACTTTTTCGAGTTCGGTTCGATTTTTGTGAACCTTGTTCGGAAGTGACATCATTTGGTTCTATTAGTTCTTTTATTCGAAGTGGATCGGATTTGTAACTCCTGTGTTTTCGACTCTGTCAACTCGTTTATGCTCGTTAACATTTTCTGAACTTTCCCTATCCCTTGCTTTTGTTGATCGAACAAGGGTGGTATTGTTTCGGAATAACTCGTTTGTCGTTGTGACTTTCAATCGCTATTCCCTTTTCTGTGGATCTTATGGGAATGCATGTCTTGCTGTTCTCACCAGATCATCCTGGGAATTGTTGTTTGAATTTTATTATCCTTCGTGTTTCGGACATGATTGTTCGATTTTTGTTGTCTCGATCGTTTGTTTGTTCGGTTTTTGTTCTCGTTTCGTGATTGTTGAACGTTCAGGCTCCTTCGTAATTCCCTTAAGTTCGGGAAATTAGTCTCGTTTTCGATCTTGCAACCCTTGGGTGGTGGAATTCCGTATTTGTTCAGCGATTGGCTCGCGTTTCGATTAATGTACCGTTGGGTTGGTCAATCATATTGATTTTCATTCGTTGTGTTTTGTGATTGTCGGATAATTGACTTGGCTATATTGTCCATTTGATGACGCTTGTCATTTGTTGGTTTTATTATATTCCTAACGGCGACGTTGTGTTGGTCGTCGTGGAGCGTGTTTTCACGCCGTATGTCTCTTTGCGTTTCTTGCAGCATTTCGCCGTCGGGCACGAGTTTTCGGTTTTTGTGTATCTCGTAGAGTTTTCCTGGCATAGGATATTGCTTCTCCCCACTTATTTTAAGTTTCGGGACGAAACTTCTTTTAAGGAGGGTAGAATGAAAAACCCGTAATTTCGATTTCCGGTAATTTCTTTTTTCGGCGGAAGTCCATTTTGACGACTCCCTCATGTCCGTTTCGTCATTCTGAGAATGATTAATTCTACACTTTTTGTCATCCAAGTTCGTTTCGGTATTGTTTTGTTGAGTTCCGTGTTTTTTAGCGACTTTTCTGCACTTGAGTTCGATTCTTGCGAATCTCGTTCGAAACTGCTGTTTCGAGTTTCCCGTAAGTCCGGTTAACTTTGTTAGACGTGTTGTGAACTTCGGTTTGGTTATTCGATCACGTATCGTGATTTTCGGGCGTTTTGGGCTATTTTGTAATTTACTGAAAGTTACGGGTATCTGTATCTGTAATTGTTGTCTCGACCCGTTTCTTGGTTGCGTATGATTAATTATGGTATTATGTTTTTATTTCGGGTCGTTGATGTTGTCCGCGAACTTTTCGTCGTGTTCGTTCCGTACGTTTTCGGAAATCGAGTCGTCGAGCCACGTGGTCGCATCGCCCGACGGCTGGCCGGATCGCCGGATGATTGCGGACACCGGCCGGACGGGTGCGGCAGGAACCGGCGTAGCGCACGCTACGGCCGGAAGGTAGCGCACGCTACGGCCGGGAGGCAGCGCACGCTACGCCCGGTTGTCTGCGCGCGCTAGCGGGCCGAGGCAGTAGGGTAGTGGGGGTACTGGACTCGGTGGATCGGCAGGTAGCGCACGCTACTGCCGGACGCTACGTACGCTACGGCCGGCAGGTAGCGCACGCTACGGCCGGAAGGCTGCGCACGCTACCTGGCCGAGCAGTCTACTCCAGGAGGTCACTGGATTGCGGCCTGGGCCGATAGCGCGCGCTAGCTCGGCAGCTTAGCGCACGCTAGTCCGGCCCAGTATAAATGTGGCTGAGCAGCCTCATTTTCACTCATTTTTCATTTCCTTTCTTTTCGATCCGCGGCTGGAGCTTCGTAGGTGGCGAAGCCATGTTGTTTAACAACAAATCCACGAAGTTCTTGAGTTCATAACATCAATCAATCATCCGTTATCATCCTTTGATCCAGCGAATCAAGGTAATCTTCCTTAGAACCCTAATTTCGTGAATTTGGGGGGTTTTGCATTTTTGTCCGACTCGTTCCGTGTTGTTGATTAATTCATGATGGGTATGATTAATCGTGGTAGTATTCTTGTGTTTAACATCATTTAATCCATTGTTCTTCGTCGAATCGAAGTATATTTCTTGATTTCCTTCAAATCGACTTTTTGGGGGATTTGTCCTCGATCTCGTTTTTCATCCGTTTTTTATGAATCGATTATGGTTAAATGATGTTGTTAAACATATCCATGTTTCGACTTGGAATTCCGTTTTCGTGTTTTGTCGGGACGAATCGTGTTCTTGGCCGTTTTGGGGAAAACACTTGAACTTTCGTCATTCGTTCTTTGAATTCAATGGCTTTGAGTCGTGTTATGGAATTCATTTTCGTTGTTGTTATTTTCCTTCGTAGTTTATGAATGCGAGTTGGCGATCGGTGGAGTCGGCGGGTTCGTAGTCGGTTCGTGTCAACCTACGTCGGTCGATTCACCGCGTTGTTCTTATTCGAGGCAAGTACCTTGCTCATACATTTCTTATTTTGTGGATATGATGATCGGTGATCGTCTTGGTGTGTTTGTTTGGTTGTTTGAAATGAAGTTTCAAAAGATTTCGGTTTGGCCTCGTTAAAGGCTCTCTTTCAAAACGCGTGTGTGTTTTGTGAACGTTGTGTTTTGGGAATTGATTATGATTTGATTATTTTGAACGTTGAAGGCTTTGATGATATCCCTGTTGTTTAAAAGTTATGGAATCCTGTATTCCGTGTTTAATCTTGTTATTGTGTTTTGAAGAGTTTGATAATGTTGTCGGATAAGTGGCCATCTCTAGTAAGTATTCTTGATGAACTTACATTCTTAGCATATTAGTATTGCATGAGTAACGTGTGTGTGTGTGTATGCTCACTACGGGTTAGATCCGATGGGGTCTCGGTAGGGCTCCACGAAGCTGTGGGACCGCGAGCTTGCTTTTAACCACTACGGGTTAGATTCGACGGGGTCTCGGTAGGGATCCACGAAGCTGTGGGTCCGCGGTTAATTGTGGTGCATTTTTGCAAATGTGATTTGATATTGGCATTTCCGGAAATGAGTGCTTTCGAATGGTTTTCATGATTGCATTCATCGACTAAGTGTGTAAGAGGTAAGTTGTTCGTTTGGCTTACTTGGCTAGGATGGCACTAGAGTATTTTGTTGTTTGTGTTAAATCCTTTATTTGCGGATTTTGATGTTGGGAGACGAACCTTGTGGTCGTTCTCGTGTACTATGAGTTGATGAGATTTGGGGCTAAAATCCCAATGGTTTTGTAAAGGTCATTTTACGGATTTGGGGCTAAAATCCCAACGGTTTGGTAAAGGTCATTTTACGGAAGGTAAACCTTTGGGGCGGTGACCCCTTTTGTTTTTTGGGTTTTAAAAAGCGGGATTTGATAATCCTAAATTGTTTTCTATTAAAACTCTCGATGGCATTCTAAACCGTTTTATAAATTATTCCCATTGATTTGTGATCTTTCGATTTTGAAATGTTTTCTCAAACTCTTGCCTCGAGAAGTACTTTTCGTTTCATTTGAATTTTTGAGGATTCTATCGTTCGTGGAATGTGAATTGTATGACTCGTATTTTTGCACCTGTACTTGCACTAGCAAAACAGTGGAGTTTTGCTAACCCCCGAGTATTCAGGGGGTGGATGTCTATTTTTGCATTCAGGTTTTGGAGCATAACACAGGGTCGTCACGAAGGATGATGAAAGATGATCGATATTAATCACCTGAGGAACCGTACATTGTTTATTGGTTTAGTTGTACTTTATTTTCCGCTGCTATATTTTTCCCGTTGTACGGGTGTGGTTGTGTTCTGACCCCTGCGTGGGCATGAGTTGTATTTGAGTTGTATGTATTTATTGAAAGACCAAATCGGTCTACTGAGTCATTTTAGCCTTAAAGGCATGGTTGAGTTGTTATATGTTGTTACCAGCCTGGTAGATCCTTGAGGAAAGGTTCTACGGCGTGTAATATCCCTGAGCGGATTGGGGGTGTTGTAATACCCGGTTGAATTTCATTCATTTTTATACAATAATAATCAGTCAGTAATTATCATTCAGTAAACTTCACTCATTATTAATCACTCATCATTCATGATTCATTCATTGCGTTCACTGTTGGTACGTTGTAACCGTATATCAGTTACCGATCGTCATTTCATCTCCGTTTATAGATCGAGACGGGAGCATTATCATTTTCATCGTGATTGGTAGTCTTGTACTGGGAGTATCATCTTTGGCATGTGTTGGACTTGTTCACTTTCACATTCGTATGATATGTCGGATCATTCATCGGTCGTAGCGAGGAATCAGAATTATCGGATTTTTCACCTTGTCCAGCATTGAGTTATGGCCGTAAGGATTCTAGGTTACGGCCGTAACAAGGGTTCGTTGATGTCAGGCCATTTTGGACGAACGGGACTTACGGCCGTAAGGTTTCGGAATATGGCCGTAAGTTGAGCAGGTACGGCCGTAAGGCTTGGCCGGTTACGGCCGTACGTGTCCAGCAGGCTGCCCAAGCATTTTGGCCGAAGGCAAGTTACGGCCGTAAGAAGGGTAGGATACGACCGTAAGTGGTATTCGTATATTTCAGGTTATGTCGGACGAGAAGGACTTACGGCCGTAAGGCTAGCAGCATACCGCCGTAAGGCTTGGCCGGATACGGTCGTACGTTACAGGCAGGGTGCCTGGTCATTTTTGACGAAGTGGGCTTACGCCCGTATGTGTGGCCGGTTATGGACGTATTATCCGAGTTATGCCCGTAAGGTGTGCGGGTACAGCCGTAAGGGTGTCGGCATATGTTTTAGACGAGGGCGAGTTACGCCCGTATGTCAGGAGCGGATACGGCTGTAAGTCTGTCGGCAGGCATTTGGACGAAGCCGAGTTACGGCCGTACGAGTTGGCCGGTTGCGGCCGTAAGGCCGTTGACCTGGAATGTTATGGCCGTAAGAGGGCCGAGTTACGGCCGTAACTTCCGGCAGTATATAAGGAGTTGGCCAGGACTTTTTTCCTCATTTCTTCATTTCTCCAACTTTTATCCGAGAGAGAGGGTTGAGGGAGAGATTTTCCATCACCTATCACTTGAGTGTTAGATTTTCATCATCTTCATTCATTTGGGAAGCTTGGATACTCGATTTAACTCGTGTTCATCGGATCAAAGTGGTTGGATCTTCAAGAGGTAATTTCTTCAACATCTTGGATTTCGATTTTGTGTTGAAATATGATGATTTGGACGTTATAATCATGTTATATGAAGGGATATGAATATGATTATGAGTTTGTAAAAAGATTCATTGGATTATTGAGGGATTATTCAAGAACACTTTGAATATCGAGTTGGATTTGGGGGGTTTCGATTAATTGTTGTTATAATCACGTATTTGGATATTCATAACGGATTATTGATCGTATTGAAGATGTTTTGATGGTTTGAAACACTTCTTGGGGATTTGGTGTTGGTGTTATTGAGGTTTGGTTGTAATCAATCGAAGTTGGCCACAAAGTGTTCGATATAATGCCCCAATGAACTTGGTTTAATCGTATCGACGTTTTGAGTTCGTTATATTCGTGTTTGATTAGTATATTGAACGGATTGTTGGTAATTGTATTTATTCAAGGTTTTTCGAGCGACCGATATATCAATTAGGACGTTGTTCGTGGAAGGATAATTGTCACCGGTGTTGTGTAAGTTAATTCTTACTTGGTTAAAAGGACGTTCATTCCTTTTGTTGTTGATCATTTATAATCATAACTCATTCATCATTGTATTAATCATATTGAGACTTGTAATTGTCGAATAGTCACTTCATTAACGAGGAACGGCGGTTCCAATCATTTCATTGAAACTACCAATCACTTCATTATTACTTTCATCTCGGTGAGTTATTCTTGACCTTGTCGAATTATTATTCATTGATATTCATTGTGGTCATTCTCATTCATATGACCTTCTGGGTTCATATTGCGTGGCCGGGTGCGGATGTGTGGAATTTTTAGTCGGGCACGTGATGGCCATGTATTGGGAGTGATACATTGGACTGTGCACACGGTAAAGATTAACTCCGTGAGACTAATTAGGTACAAGGACGGGTGTGTCCGGTCATCCGTCTTGTACACTTGCACAGAACACTACGGGTGTACTATGATACTCCTCTTCAGCGTAATTCATAACTAAGGATATTTCATAACTTCAGTTAAATCACGATTGTGTATTTTCAACCCTTGAGGATTGTTGTTCTGTGTAACTGACCCCGGCTGGGGATTTTGTTTTTCAGGTCATGGCGAGGCAAAAGCACGGGAATAGCATGCTGACGTCGAGGAGTCCCAGTGATACTAGTAGGGGGCCCCGATCTTTCAGTTATTCATGTTGTTGTCCTTTAATTTCCGCTGCAGACTTTCATTTGGATACTCCGTTTCATTCAGTGTGGTGTATTTTATCTTCATATAAAATATACTAGTATTCGGTATTGTCCTGGTGTGTTGTACTTAAACTCCTCATCGGAGTATTTGGTAATATAATGTGGTTCGGTACTACAATTATATTATTTAATTCATCATTTTCATTCGCCTGGTGGGTCCCAGTCGGAGATTTACGGCACTGTAATATCCGCCTAGTTTGGGGTGTTACAGAGTTGGTATCGGAGCGTGGTTTTGAATACTACCTTCCGAGTCATGTCTCATTCGAAATCATCGTCATAAGACTAGTATCATTGGACTTTCGCGTCACGTGTGACCTGTGCAAATGTCGATCCAATCAGACCGAAAGAACTGTAAGATTTCTAACGCCATGGTGTAATTTCTGGCAATAGTCATTCATTCATCATTCATCAATTATCAATCCGCAAACATCATCATTCATTATGATTAGGACGATCATGTTAACTCATTAATCACTTAATTCATTTCACTACTCAGTTGATGATCAGGACAATCATGTTAACACATTAATTACTCAATTCATTTCATTACTCAGTTGTCGATCTGGATGATCATATTATTAATCTTGTTAAATTGTTCAAGATAATCATTTCAAGAATTTCATCAGATAATCATGTCACTTCAGTAAATCATTCATGTAATCACTAAGTTAGAGCATGTATGCTCATTTTCATCATCTCATGACATAATCATAACGTGATATTCATGCGGGAAATATAATCATTTTGCGACCTTCCTACTTCAGTATGGAGAGAGCTGTCAGGGGATGCATGGGGAGAGGCCGCGGTGCGGGCCGAAACCCGGGAAATAATCACTCGCTGTCGGGAAATCGTACCGAGGACTCGGCTCGATCATAAGATATGCGGGTTGATCCACTCACTTTTATGCAGGTCATGATAACCCATATGCAATTGCTCAATCATCATTGCGCCACTCTGGCCGGATTAATCGAGAGAACTCTCCTGTATGAGCCTGCTGCTAAGGAAATTACTGAACAACAACCTTCATCTGTCAGCAAGAAATCAACGAAGCGTAATCAATCCGAAGGCGGTCAGTCAAACTTGAAGAAGCCTCGTGTGAGTCCTATTGTTTCTGAGCGACCTCCTACGGTGCATAATCGTGCGGGATCTCAGTCCCGAGCGGCCAGTTCAGCCATCACCTGTTTCAACTGTGGAGCACCAGGTCATTACAGCACTAAGTGTCTGAAACCGTCTATCACGTGCCATAATTGTGGGAATTTTGGGCATAAGGCCCGTTTTTGCCGAAAGGACTCCAAGTCGGCTCCGGCGGCATCTTAGGCCCCGAAGCAATCAGCGATTCAGAATCAGACTGCTCTGTCAACGTCGTTTAAGACAATGGAAGCAAATAAAGTTGGAGCTCATATTTATCAGACGGGGGCGTCCGGTTCGGGGGCCGGCAAGTCCCGGATTCATGTGATGAAGAGGATCGACGATCCGGTGGCCCGAATGATCTCAGGTATACTCATAATTTTATTTCAACCTGTGTGTACCTTTTGATACTGGTACACCGTATTCATTCATTTTCGAATCATGTTTGAATAGACTTATTTTGGGATAATCCTATTGCTTGTGGACCTCATACCATCGGTCTACCTAACGATGGAAGAATTTTCGGAAATCATACCGAAGTAAGCTTAATGACCGCGATTGGTTGGTGGGCCTAATCGTAGTGAATTTATCTGAGGACGATGTAATATTGGGTATTAGTTGGATGGATCGTCATGATACTATCCTTAGTGTTGTAAGCGTTTGGTCACTATCATTCCGTCGTGGGTTGTCGAATGTGTGCTTCAGGGAAGTAATCCCCGTTGTTCCAGAAGAATTATTATTATGACGGAAGCAGAGAAATTCCTCAATCGAGTTGTTCAATCATCCATGGTATCGTTTTCATCGATTGGCCGTTCTAAGGCAATCGAGTTGTTCAATCATTCATTGTATCATTTTCATCGATTGGCTGTTCTAAGGCAATCGAGTTGTTCAATCCTTCATTGTATCATTTTCATCGATTGGCCTTTCTAAGGCAATCGAGTTATTCAATCATTCATTGTATCATTTTCATCGATTTGCCGTTTTAAGGCAATCGAGATGTTCAATCATTCATTGTATCATTTTCATCGATTTGCCGTTTTAAGGCAATCGAGATGTTCAATCATTCATTGTATCATTTTTTATTGATTGACCATTCTAGGGCAATCGAAATGTTCAATCATTCGTGGTATCATTGTCATCGATGGACGATGTATTTCCAGACGAGTTATCTGGTTGCCTTCACATAGAGTTGTGGAATTCAGGAGTGAGTTGGAGCCCGGTACGTCCTCGTTATCGAAGGCACCGTATCGGATGGCCCCGACCGAAATGCAGGAGTTGAAGATTCAACTTGAGGAATAGTCCAAGAAAGGTTATCTCCGACCGAGTGCGTTCCCGTGAGGAGCACCAGTGTGATCTGTCAAGGAGAAGGATGGCTCGTCTCGTATGTGTATTAATTATTAGGAGTTGAACAGGGTGATGATCAAGATTAGTATCCTATACCCCGTATTGATGATCTCTTAGATCAACTTCAGGGAACTTCAATATTTTCCAAGATCGACTTAAGATCTGGATATCATCAGTGGCAAATTCAAGAGTCGGGTATCGCAAGGACGGCGTTTCGTACACGCTGTGGTCATTATGAGTTCGTAGTTATGCCGTTCGGGCTAACTAATGCACCTGCGGCATTCATGGAGTTAATGAATCGAGTTTTCATCGACTTTTTGTATCAGTTTGTTGTTGTCTTCATCGATGACCTTTTGATTTATTCTTGTGATCGAGAGGAACACGAGGTACATCTTCATTAGGTTCTCGACGTGTTGATGTAATATCCAGTTGTAATTCATTCATTTTCATTCAGTAATTATCAGTCTGTAATTGTCACTCAGTGTATTTTCACTCAATTATAATCATTCATCAATCATGTTCATTCACCGTGTTCACCGTTCGGAAAAACTTCGAGTTGTGTATCGTTATTGTTCATTGTTTCAACTTTCCTCATATGAGTTCGACTTTGTTAGATCACCATTAATTTTTGGTAACTCCAAAAATTCTAAATCTTTGCAATATTATAGAGCATCGAGTTAGCTTTCCAATGGTTCAAATGGTGAGTCAATCGGAGTCCGGACGAGAGAGTTATGGTCGTTTTAGCTCACCCGCTCATTTTTCAGCTTTTGGCCGATCACTGCCGACCGGACTCGGTCGTGTCGTCCGACACGGCCTGTGCTGTACTCGTCCGGAAATGCCGAAGTTTCTGTCTCAGGACCCGACCGTGTCGTCTGGCACGGCCGAGTCGAACTCTTCCGGATAAGCTGTAACCGATCGCCGACACGCGACCGTGTCCCGTGACACGGCCGAGTCATGCCGAGTCATTGTCGGACGGAAGGCCCTCGCGCCGCGACCGTGTCAAGCAGACACGGCCGAGTCCTCGCTGCCACCATGCGACACGACCGTGCCGATCGGCACGAGCCGTGTCCGGCAGGGTAGTCAACCCCTATAAATTCATTTTTTGAGCATTTCAGCTCATTTCTTCCCCTTTTCTTCACCTACAACCGAGAGAGAGAGCTTGAGGGAGGGTTTTTCCTTCACAAATCATTTGAGTGTTTGATTTTCTTCATCCCCTTTAGATCGTGAAGCCCGGATAATCAATCTAACGCGTGTTCTTCGGATTAAAGTACTTGGATCTTCAAGAGGTAATTCCTTCAACACTTTGGACTTCGATTTGTGTTGAGATATGATGTTTTGGACGTTATAATCATGTTATATGAAGGGATATGTATATGATTATGAGTTTGTATAAGGATTCATTGGATTATTGAGGGATTATTCAAGAACACTTTGACTATCGAGTTGAAATTGGGGATTTTCGATTAATTGTCGTTGTAATCACGTTTTTGGATATTCATAACGGATTATTGATCGTATTGTAGATGTTTTGTTGGTTTGAAACACTTCTTGGGGGATTTGATATTGGTATATTGAAGTTTGATTGTAAACAATCGGAGTTTGGACGCAACGTGTTTGTTTTAATGCCTCAATGGACTTAGTTTAATCGTATCGACGTTTTGAGTTCGTTATATTCGTGTTTAATTCGTATATTGATCGGATTGTTGGTAATTGTATTGAATTAAGGTTGTTCATGCGACCGACACTTCATTTAGGACTTTTGTTCGTGGAAGGACTTTCTTCATCGGTATTGTGTAAGTTAATTCTTACTCGGTTAAAAGGATATTCATCCCTTTTGTTGTTGTTCATTCATAATCATAACTCATTCATCATTATATTAACCGTATCAAAACTTGTTGTTGTCAATTAATCACTTCAGTCATAAGGAACGACAGTTCCAATCTTTTCATTGAGCTGTCATTTATTTCATTATCATTCCACCTCGGTGAGTCATTATTCATTTTCGATGTCACTTTAGTTATATCGTGGCATTCCGGGTCATACTGGCGTGCCGGTTGGTATGTGTAGGATTTTCATGTCGGGCACATTTATGTCGTGTGTTGGTTGTTGGCCTCACATTGGACTGTGCACACGAGTCATATTGTCTCGTGAGACTGATTAGGTACAAGACCACACGGGTATTCGATCGATACTCGTTGGTGGCTTGTGCACGGACACATTTCCATCCCGGACGTAGTGTGGCGCCACCCTTTGAGCCGTACTGTTAGTTGATTCATATAGCATGTTTGATTGCGTATGTTTCGACAGGATATTTCATAACTTCAGATATAATCATGATTGTGTATTTTCAACCCTTGAGGATTGTTGTTCTTTGTAACTGACCCCGTTTGGGGATTTTGTTTTTCAGGTCTTGGCAAGGCAAAAGTACGGGGAGAACACGCTGATGTCGAGGAGTCCCAGTGATACTAGTAGGGGGCCCCGATCTTTCAGTTATTCATGTTATTGTCCTTTATTTTCCGCTGCAGACTTTCATTTGAATACTTCATTTCATTCAGTGTTGTGTATTTTATCTTCATATAAAATACACTAGTATTCGGTATTGTCCTGGTGTGTTGTAACTAAACTCCTCATCGGAGTAATTATTGTTGTGATGTAGTTCGGTACTACATTTATCTTGTGTAATTCATTCATTTTCATTTGCCTGGTGGGTCCCAGTTGGGGATCTACGGCACTGTAATATCCGCCTAGTTTGGGGTGTTACAGAGTTGGTATCGGAGCGTGGTTTTGAATACTACCTTCCGAGTCATGTTTCATTTGAAATCATCGTCATCGGACTAGTATCATTGGACTTTCGCGTCACGTGTGACCTGTGCAAATGCCGAGCCAATCAGACCGAAAGAACTGTAAGATTTCTAACGCCATGGTATAATTTCTGGCAATAGTCATTCATTCATCATTCATCAATTTACAATCCTCAAACATCATCATTCATTGTGATTAGGATGATCATGTTAACTCATCAATCACTTAATTCATTTCATTACTCAGTTAATAATCAGGACGATCATGTTAACTCATTAATTACTCAATTCATTTCATTACTCAGTTGTCAATCTGGATGATCATATTATCAATCTTGTTAAGTTATTCAAGATAATCATTTCAAGAATTTCATCAGATAATCATGTAACTTCAGTAAATCATTCATATAATCACTAAGTTAGAGCATGTATACTCATTTTCATCATCTCATGACATAATCATAACGTGCTAATCATGCGGGAAATATAATCATTATGCGACCTTCCTACTTCAGTATGGAGAGAACTGTCAAGGGATGCACGGGGAGAGGCTGCGGTGCGGACCGAAACCCGAGAAATAATCACTCGCTGCCGGGAAATCGTGCCCAGGACTCGGCTCGATCAGAAGATGTTCGGGTTGATCCACTCACTTTTATGCAGGCCATGATGACCCATGTGCAGTTGCTCAATCATCATTGCACCACTCTGACCGGATTAATCGAGAGGACTCTCCCGTACGAGCCAGCTGCTAAGGAAATTGCTGAGCAGCAACCTGCATATGTCAACAGGAAATCGACGAAGCGTAATCTATCCGAAGGCGGTCAGTCAACCTGCAAGAAGCCTCGTGTGAATCCTATCGTTTCTGAGCGACCTCCTACGGCGCATAATCGTGCGGGATCTCAGTCCCGAGCGGCCAGTTCGGCCATCACCTGTTTCAATTGTGGAACGCCGGGTCATTTCAGCACTGAGTGTCTGAAACCGTCTATCACGTGCTATAATTGTGGGAATTTTGGGCATAAGGCCCGTTTTTGCCGAAAGGACTCCAAGTCGGCTCCGGCGGCATCTCAAGCCCCGAAGCAACCAGCGTTTGAATCGATCGCTTTGTCATCGTCGTTTAAGGCAATGGAAGCAAATAGAGTTGGAGCTCGTATTTATCAGACGAGAGCGTCCGGTTCGGGGACCGGCAAGTCCCAGATTCATATGATGAGGAGGATCGACGATCCGGTGGTCCGAATGATTTCAGGTATACTCGTAATTTTGTTTCAACTTGTGAGTACCTTTTGATGCTGGTACACCGCATTCATTCATTTTCGAATCATGCTTGAATAGACTTATTTCGGGATAGTCCTACTTAATGACCGCGATTGGTTGATGGATCTAATCGTGGTGAATTTATCTTAGGACGATTTAATTTTCGGTATTAGTTGGTTTGATCGTCTTGATACTATCCTCAGTGTTTGTTAGCATTTGGTCGCTATCTTTCCGTCGTTAGTTGTCGAATGTGTGCTTCAAGGAAGTAATCCCCGTTGTTCCAGTAGAAATTTTTTATGGCGGAAGTAGAGAAATTCCGCAATCGAACTATTCAATCATTCATTGTATCATTCTCATCGATTGGCCTTTCTAAGGCAATCGAGTTATTCAATCATTCTTTGTATCATTTTCATCGATTGGCCTTTCTAGGGCAATCGAGTTATTCAATCATTCATTGTATCATTCTCATCGATTGGCCTTTCTAAGGCAATCGAGTTATTCAATCATTCTTTGTATCATTTTCATCGATTGGCCTTTCTAGGGCAATCGAGTTATTCAATCATTCATTGCATCATTTTCATCGATTGGCCTTTCAAAGGCAATCGAGTTATTCAAACATTCCTTGTATCATCTTCATCGATGGGCCTTTCTAAGGCAATCGAGTTGTTCAATCATTATTGGTATCTATTTTTATCGATTGACCATTCTAGGGCAATCGAAATGTTCAATCATTCGTGGTATCATTGTCATCGATTGACGATGTATTTCCAGACGAGTTATCTGGTTGCTTTCACCTAGAGTAGGGGAATTCAGGAGTGAGTTAGAGCCGGTACGTCCCCTTTATCGAAGGCACCGTATCGGATGGCCCCGACCAGAATGCAGGAGTTGAAGATTCAACTTGAGGAATAGTTCTAGGAAGGTCATCTTCGACCGATTGCGTCCCCGTGAGGAGCACCAGTGTGATCTGTCAAGGAGAAGGATGGCTCGTCTCGTGTGTGTATTAATTACCAGGAGTTGAACAGAGTGATGATCAAGAGTAGTATCCTTTACCTCGTATTGATGATCTTTTAGATTAACTTCAGGGAGCTTCGATTTTCCAAGATCGACTTAAGATCCTGGATATCACCATTATGGATTCGAGAGTCGGATATCGCGAGGACAGCGTTTCGTACACGCTATGGTCATTATGAGTTCGTAGTTATGCCGTTCGGACTAACTATTGCACCTGCGGTATTCATGGAGTTAATGAATCGGGTTTTCATCGACTTTTTGGATCAGTTTGTTGTTGTCTCCATCGATGACATTTTGATTTATTCTCGTGATCGAGAGGAACACGAGGTACGTCTTCATCAGGTTCTCGACGTGTTGAGACGAGAACAACTTTATGGAAAGTTTTCTTAATGTGAGTTCTGGAGGTCCGGAGTGACTTTATCGGGCACGTAATTTCATCTGCCAGAGTTCGTGTCGACCCTCAGAAGACGGAGGCTATCCGAGATTGGCAACCTCCGAAAGATGTTAAGGAAATCCGATGTTTCCTCGGATTAGCTGGTTAATTATCCAACCCACGGCCGGAGCTAGCAACCGTGGTTTTCGCGTTGGAAATTTGGCGTCATTATCTTTATGGCGTTACCTGCCAGATATTCACCGATCATAAGAGTTTAAAGTATATATTTACTCAGAAGGAGTTAAATATGCGATAGAGGCGGTGGTTAGAACTAATCAAAGATTATGATATTGAGATCCTTTACCACCCGGGGAAGGCGAACGTTGTCGCCGACGCCTTGAGTCGTAAGTCCGTTCAGGAGCAGATGCTTGCTCGTTTAACAATTCAGAAGGAACTCCAACAGGAATTCCTTAGACCCGAGATCGAGGTCTGGCTTCAGCGAGTTCAGGGACAGCTTTGTATGTTAGAGATTTCATCATCTCTTGAGGATGCAATTAGGGAGAATCAGAGTTCGGACCCTTCATTGTTGCGCATCCGTGAAGATGTGGCTCAGGGGAAAGCCCATGGATTCGTGGTCCACGAGGATGGACTTTTGAGGTTTAAGAACCGATTGTGCGTACCGGCAAATGACGAGTTGAAAAACTCGATTTTGAGAGAAGCTCATGCTACCCCTTATTCTGTTCACCCGGGGTCTAGCAAGATGTATAAAGACTTGAAACAAAATTACTGGTGGAGTAATATGAAGCGAGAAGTCGCGGAATTTGTTTCGAGATGTTTAACCTGTCAACAAGTCAAGATGGAACATCAGCGACCGGCGGGTATGCTGAAACCTCTCCCTATTCCAGAGTGGAAGTGGGAAGACATTTCTATGGATTTCAACACGAGTTTGCCGACGAGTCGTCGTGGCATGAATACGATCTGGGTGATTGTGGACCGCTTAACTAAATCAGCTCATTTCCTTGAGATCAAGGATACGTGGGGTCCCGAGAGACTGGCCCAGTTATTCATCAAGGAGATAGTAAGACTGCACGGTACTCCTAAGAGTATCGTTTCCGATCGTGACGGACGATTTGTATCTCATTTTTAGGAAATCAGTTCATCGTGCTATGGGAACTCAACTCAATCTCAGTACCGCCTTTCATCCTCAGTCCGACGGACAATCAGAGAGGACTATACAGACATTAGAGGACATGTTGAGGGCATGCGTCCTCGATTGGAAGGACGATTGGGAAGCCCAACTACCACTGATCGAGTTCACGTATAATAATAGTTGGCATGCCTCCATTAAGATGGCACCTTACGAGGCCTTGTACGGTCGTCGTTGTCGATCTCCTTTGTGTTAGGATGACTTGTCAGAATCAATCGGCACCGAGCCCGATATGCTTATAGCCGTCCGGGAGAAGGTAGCTTTGATCAAGAGTCGTATGTTGACAACTCAGAGTCGACAGAAATCATATGCAGATAATCGTCGTCGACCACTAGAGTTCGAGACGGGTGACCATGTTTTGGTCAAGGTATCTCCGAGTCGAGGCATTTTCCGTTCCGGAAAACGGGGGAAGTTGAGTCCGAGATTCATTGGACCGTTTGAAATTTTGGATCGAGTAGGCGAGTTAGCTTATCGATTGGCTTTACCTCCGGCTTTGAGCCGAATTCATAATATGTTTCATGTCTCTCAGTTGCGGAAGTATGTTGCCGACCCGAGTCACATACTTCAGTTCGACGAAATCGAGATCGCCGACGACCATTCATATGAGGAGCGTCCTATACGAGTCTTAGAGCGGCGAATCAAACAGTTGAGAAATAAGTCGATTCCTTTGGTCAAGATTCAGTGGTCCAGACACGGAGTCGAAGAGGCTACTTGGGAAACCGAGGATAGTATGCGGGAGAGTTATCCCGAGTTGTTTGACCCTTAGTTTCGGGGACGAAACTCTTTTAAGGGGGGGTGTATGTAATACCCGGTTGTAATTCATTCATTTTCATTCAGTAATTATCAGTCTGTAATTGTCACTCAGTGTATTTTCACTCAATTATAATCATTCATCAATCATGTTCATTCACCGTGTTCACCGTTCGGAAAAACTTCGAGTTGTGTATCGTTATTGTTCATTGTTTCAACTTTCCTCATATGAGTTCGACTTTGTTAGATCACCATTAATTTTTGGTAACTCCAAAATTCTAAATCTTTGCAATATTATAGAGCATCGAGTTAGCTTTCCAATGGTTCAAATGGTGAGTCAATCTGAGTCCGACGAGAGAGTTATGGTCGCTTTAGCTCACCCGCTCATTTTTCGACTTTTGCCGATCACCGCCGGACTCGGTCGTGTCGTCCGACACGGCCCGTGCCGTACTCGTCCGGAAATGCTGAAGTTTCTGTCTCAGGACCCGACCGTGTCGTCTGGCACGGCCGAGTCGAACTCTTCCGGATAAGCCAGAACCGACTGCCGACACGCCCGACAGGACACGGTCGAGTCATGCCGAGTCGCTGTCGGACGGAAGGCCCTCCGCGCCGCGACCGTGTCAAGCAGGACACGGTCGAGTCCCTGTCGGCCAGCTGTGCGACACGACCATGCCGATCGGCACGGGCCGTGTCCGGCAGGGTAGTCAACCCCTATAAATTCATTTTTTGAGCATTTCAGCTCATTTCTTCCCCTTTTCTTCACCTACAACCGAGAGAGAGAGCTTGAGGGAGGGTTTTTCCTTCACAAATCATTTGAGTGTTTGATTTTCTTCATCCCCTTTCGATCGTGAAGCCCGGATAATCAATCTAACGCGTGTTCTTCGGATTAAAGTACTTGGATCTTCAAGAGGTAATTCCTTCAACACTTTGGACTTCGATTTGTGTTGAGATATGATTTTTTGGACGTTATAATCATGTTATATGAAGGGATATGTATATGATTATGAGTTTGTATAAGGAATCATTGGATTATTGAGGGATTATTCAAGAACACTTTGACTATCGAGTTGAAATTGGGGATTTTCGATTAATTGTCGTTGTAATCACGTTTTTGGATATTCATAACGGATTATTGATCGTATTGTAGATGTTTTGTTGGTTTGAAACACTTCTTGGGGGATTTGATATTGGTATATTGAAGTTTGATTGTAAACAATCGGAGTTTGGACGCAACGTGTTTGTTTTAATGCCTCAATGGACTTAGTTTAATCGTATCGACGTTTTGAGTTCGTTATATTCGTGTTTAATTCGTATATTGATCGGATTGTTGGTAATTGTATTGAATTAAGGTTGTTCGTGCGACCGACACTTCATTTAGGACTTTTGTTCGTGGAAGGACTTTCTTCATCGGTATTGTGTAAGTTAATTCTTACTCGGTTAAAAGGATATTCATCCCTTTTGTTGTTGTTCATTCATAATCATAACTCATTCATCATTATATTAACCGTATCAAAACTTGTTGTTGTCAATTAATCACTTCTGTCATAAGGAACGACGGTTCAAATCTTTTCATTGAGCTGTCATTTATTTCATTACCATTCCACCTCAGTGAGTCATTATTCATTTTCGATGTCACTTTAGTTATATCGTGGCATTCCGGGTCATACTGGCGTGCCGGTTGGTATGTGTAGGATTTTCATGTCGGGCACATTTATGTCGTGTGTTGGTTGTTGGCCTCACATTGGACTGTGCACACGAGTCATATTGTCTCGTGAGACTGATTAGGTACAAGACCACACGGGTATTCGATCGATACTCATTGGTGGCTTGTGCACGGACACATTTCCATCCCGGACGTAGTGTGGCGCCACCCTTTGAGCCGTACTGTTAGTTGATTCATATAGCATGTTTGATTGCGTATGTTTCGACAGGATATTTCATAACTTCAGATATAATCATGATTGTGTATTTTCAACCCTTGAGGATTGTTGTTCTTTATGGCGGCCCGTTTGGGGATTTTGTTTTTCAGGTCTTGGCAAGGCAAAAGTACGGGGAGAACACGCTGACGTCGAGGAGTCCCAGTGATACTAGTAGGGGGCCCCGATCTTTCAGTTATTCATGTTATTGTCCTTTATTTTCCGCTGCAGACTTTCATTTGAATACTTTGTTTCATACAGTGTTGTGTATTTTATCTTCATATAAAATACACTAGTATTCGGTATTGTCCTGGTGTGTTGTAACTAAACTCCTAATCGGAGTAATTATTGTTGTGATGTAGTTCGGTACTACATTTATCTTGTGTAATTTATTCATTTTCATTTGCCTGGTGGGTCCCAGTTGGGGATCTACGGCACTGTAATATCCGCCTAGTTTGGGGTGTTACAGTTGAGACGCGAGCAACTTTATGGAAAGTTTTCTAATGTGAGTTCTGGATGTACGAAGTGACTTTTCTCGGGCATGTAAGTTCATCAGACAGAGTTCGTGTCGACCCTCAGAAGACGGAGGCTATCCAAGATTGGCAACCTCCGAAAGATGTTAAGGAAATCCGAAGGTTCCTCGGATTAGCTGGTTAATTATCCGACCCACGACCTGGAGCTAGCAGCCGTAGTTTTCGCGTTGGAAATTTGGCGTCGTTACCTTTATGGCGTCACCTGTCAGATCTTCACTGATCACAAGAGTGGAAGTATATATTTACTCAGAATGAGTTAAATATGCGACAAAGACGGTGGTTGGAACTAATCAAAGATTATGATATCGAGATCCTTTACCACCCGGGCAAGGCGAACGTTGTCGCCGACGCCTTGAGTCGTAAGTCCGTTCAGGAGCAGATACTTGCTCGTTTAACAGTTCAGAAGGAGCTTCAGCAGGAATTCCTTAGACCCGAGATCGAGGTCTGGCTTCAGCGAGTTTAGGGACAGCTTTGTATGTTAGAGATTTCATCATCACATGAGGAGGAAATCAGGGAGAATCAGGGTTCAGACCCAGCATTGTTGCGCATCCGTGAGGATGTGGCTCAGGGGAAAGACCCTGGATTCGTGGTCTACGAGGATGGACTTTTGAGATTTAAGAATCGGTTGTGCGTACCGGTGAATGACGAGTTGAAAAACTCGATTTTGAGAGAAGCTCATGCTACCCCTTATTATGTTCATCCGAGGTCTAGCAAGATGTATAAGGACTTGAAACAAAATTACTGGTGGAGTAATATGAAGCGAGAAGTTGCGGAATTTGTTTCGAGATGTTTAACCTATCAACAAGTCAAGATTGAACATCAGCGACCGGTGGGTATGCTGAAACCGCTGCCTATTTCTAGAATGGAAGTGGGAAGACATTTCTATGGATTTCATCACGAGTTTGCCGACGAGTCGTCATGGCATAAATACGATCTGGGTGATCGTGGACCGCTTAACTAAATCAGCTCATTTCCTTGAGATCAAAGATATATGGGGTCCCGAGAGACTTGCCCAGCTGTTCAACAAAGAGATAGTGAGACTGCACGGTACTCCTAAAAGTATCGTTTCCGATCGTGCCGGACGGTTTGTGTCTCATTTTTGGAAATTAGTTCATCGTGCTATGGGAACCCAGCTTAATCTCAGTACCTCCTTTCATCCTCAATCCGACGGACAATCAGAGAGGACTATTCAGATACTATAGGACATGTTGAGGGCATGCGTCCTCGATTGCACATGGCCTGAAAGCCCACAGCTGAAGCTGTAAAATATCACGATGGCCTGAAAGCCCCTTAGCCAAAGCTGCAAATCATCACAATGGCCTAAAAGCCCCTCAGCCGAAGCTGCAAATCAATAATGATATGGCTTAAGCCAAACAACCCAAAGCTGTATCACATGAGGTGGCCGTGACTCACAGCCAAAGCTGTATCACAATGAGTTCATCCAATCACCGTGACCTGCTGAATTTCAGGTGCTGGGAAACCAACTGCGATAAGTTCAAGCCCCAGACTTACTCATAATGAGATCATCCAGTGACCATGACCTACTGAACTGTAGGTGTTGGGAAACCAACTACGAAGGTTCAAGCCCCAAACTTACCCATAATGAGATCATCGAAATGACCGTGACCTAGTGAACTGTATGATTTATGAGTCATAAAAATTGTTTTATACTCATTGCCGTATTAATTAGAACCTACAGGGTCACACACTTAAACGAGCAGAGCAGCTATTTTGTTCCGGTTAATTATGGTTGGTGAACCCTTAGCCATTTTGAGGACTATAAAAGAGTGTCTTGTGATAGCCCTCACATAAGACTTAATCACAAGTGAAGACATATTTGTGGAAATCTGATTTTGATATTTCTCTCTCTCAAAAGTCTTGAAGATATATTCAAAAGTTGAATAATCAGAAGGATCAAAAATATATCTTCAGATCTTTGAAGGTTGATTCTATGACCAATAAAGTATTTAGAACACTCTTCTAATCTTCATCTAATCTTGTGAGTTTGATCTTTAATAACATATTGAATAAGATTCATAGTTGTTATTTTAGATCAAAGATCAAGAACATTTGAATAATGTTCTTGGTCTTCTTGTTCTTACCATAATCAAGAACATACCTATATTCAAATTGATTTAAGTGAAATCTTTGTTGAATCAGAGCTAGCAATCCATTAGATGCTCGGGACTTGTTCATTATGTGGATACCGTAGAGGACACTCGCTTCTTGCAACGTCTCTAGAAGGCTCGATCGTAAATACGCTACAAGAGGTAACAATCTTGTTCTTTGTACTTTGATAATATACTTGGATCCTCGGAGGGTTTTTACATATTATATTATACTTCCACTGCTCTATTTCGATATATGATGAGATCATAAATCTTATTAGTTTGATGAAAACCCAACAGTGGTATCGGAGCGACTAGTATATTTTCATTGTTTTGATTTTCATATATATTCATATATGATGTTCATATATGTGATGTTTGATGTTTATATATATGATATATAAATTTAATCTATGTATATTTATATATATGGTTATATATATAATTTTAATAGATTTGTGTTTCGATCTATATATATATATGATGTCTATCTTAATATGTATATGGTGATATATATATATATATTGATTTTATATGTTTGATCTTGTCATATATGGTTTCTTTGATATATGGAGATTCATGTGATGATTTAGTTCTACAAATAATCTAAGAACCAAAGAACATATGATTTGATCTACATAAAATTTTTATGTTAAGATTATGAATTTTAAGAGGTGCATATGAACATAAATTTATTTATGTAAAGATTATGCTTCTTTAAAAATTTCATATGAACATAATGATATTTTGATTCTGAGGTTGTATAAATATAGATTTGATCTACTTGATTTATACATTTTAGAAGGTATTAGTAATGATATACATAAGATGTATACATGTAGTATACATAAGATGTATACTCAAAAAAAAAAAAATTATACCTGCTGGAGTCCCTACCGCGCGGTCTGGGCAGTGGGACCGCGATTCTGGCTGAGCAGTCCTGGCTGTGTGTGTCGAGCGCTGCCGAGCGTACCGTCCAGGGCCTACCGAGCAGCCTGGAGTAGCGAATCGCGACCCGGCTGCCAGGACTGGTTCTTGAGACCGCGGTACAGGCCACTTCCGGACCGGTTTTGGCCTCGTTTTCTTTGTGCATTACTGGAAATTTGTTTCCCGTTTGACCCGGTTCGATGTTTTGGCCCTCGGAACTTAATAATTTTTCGATTGTCGATATTTGGCATATTTTATATATTATTTACCTTTTCGATAGTCGATAATTAGTACATTTTATATATTATATGTGCTTGTGAATGCTTAAATGGTTAATGCATCGTGGGTGGTATATCCGTACTAGATCAATTAGATTGATGATTCGATTATGGTTGTAATATTCATAATACGACTTGTAGGTCGTGCCTTCTTATTGTTGTGTTGTAATTTCTCTTCTCTTCTTACTCCCCTCGAATGTAACTCGAGGTTTCTATTAATAAATGTAAAGATATAGTTTAGAATAGTTCTAGCTATAAAAAGAAGACGAAGGAGACGAGCAACTTACAAGGAATTCAAGAACAAAGGCGTTATCGAAGATTACACCAACTGGCCTACTGATATTAACGAATATCATAATTGGTTCTATGGCTATACCACACCACACCTTATTGTTCATGTGAATGTATGAGATGCATCATATTTACATTGCATATGATTGTATGAGATGCATCATATTTATTTTATTTGCTTAATAATTGTTATTGCCAAATAAATCAAATTCATTAAAACATTACATGTATGAGATACATGGTAATAATTTTGAGATAATTAATTTTGATAAAATAGTTTTATTAAATCAATTGATATGGAACATAAGTCTCAAAAGCCAACCATTTCAAAACACTCGTCAAACTTTCGATCATTTCTAATATGGGTCTGCCAAAGCAGGGTGTATGGATTTTATCTTAAGGAGGCGAGATGAATAAACAAGCTTATACATATGTTTTAAATGGTTAAGACTTATATAGGTTATACAAAACAGTTTTGGACCTATGGCTTCTTTTGGACTAATACGATTAAAACGACATAAGATATCATCCGAAATGATAATCTAAGGCATCTTTTAATTACAGGGGACATGCCAAAGCTCTGTCTGTGGTTATTTGATCATTAGGTTATAATTCATATATGTGTATGTGATACATAATATTTGAGACTAACATGTTGACATAAGATGTCATCTCTATTGATAAAAACTAAACTTCTTTTATTTGCGAGGGACATGTCAAAGCTGTGCTTGCATTTACTTGATCGTTAGATTTTAAATCAATATATCTCACGAATAACTTTGCATATTAATATTGTAGAATCAATGGCGACAATCAATACAAACTCATTGCGATCAATTCTAGACAAAGAAAAACTTTCTGGCACTAATTACCTTGATTGGTCAAGGAACTTGAGAATCGTTCTCAAAGCAGAAAAGAAGCAGTACATTCTAGAAAACCCAATTCCTGATGAACCGGAATCAACCACCACCAAAGCTCAAAAAGATGCTTATAGTAAGCATATGAATAATTCTTTTGATGTGACATGCCTTATGCTAGCAACCACGAACTCGGATCTACAAATACAGTTCGAGGACATGGAAGCTTTTGAAATGATGGGTCAGCTTAAGGAAATGTTCCAAGAGCAAGCCCGTCAGGAGAGGTTTGCCACTACGAAGGCATTGAATGGTTGTAAAATGTCTTTGGGTACTTATGTGAGTGCTCATGTCCTTAAGATGAAGGACTACATTGAGCATCTTGAAAAGCTAGGAGCTCATATCAGTTAGGAACTCGCTATAGATATATCCCAAATAAATCTCGAAAGTTCCAAATCCGTCTATAACTTGAATGTCAAAAGACTTAAATCAAATGATTTAAACCAAACATATTTCTGGCATTGTCGTTTGGGCCATATAAACGAGAAACGTATAACCAAACTCCATAATGATGGAATCTTGGACACATTTGATTTAGAATCATATGATACGTGCGAATCTTGCTTATTAGGCAAAGTGGCCAAAGCTCTTTTCACGCGCCATACTAAGAGAGCTGCAGATTTATTGGGCTTAATACATACTGATGTATGTGGACCAATGAATACAAATGCTAGAGGAGGTTTCCAATACTTCATAACATTCACGGATGACTTAAGCAGATTCGGATATATCTACTTAATGAGTCATAAGTCTGAGTCGTTTACGGAATTCAAGCAATTTCAAAATGAAGTACAAAATCAGTTAGGCAAAACTATAAAGCACTACGATTAGATCGTGGTGGTGAATATTTGAGCCATGAATTTGACGATCATCTCAAAAGTTGTGGAATTGTTTCACAACTAACTCCACCTGGAACACCTCAATGGAATGATGTGTCGGAACGGAGAAATCGAACCTTGATAGACATGGTTAGATCGATGATGGGTCAAGCTGATCTTCCAATTTCTTTTTGGGATTACGCCTTAGAGACTGCTGCGTTTGTAACACCCCAAACTAGACGGCTATTACAGTGCCGTGGACCCCCAACTGGGACCCACCCGGCGAATGAAAATTAATGAATTAAATAATATAACTGTAGTACCGAACCACATTATATTACCAATTACTCCGATGAGGAGTTTCAAGTACAGTACACCCAGGAATACAAAATACATGTATATTTCATATGAAGATGAAATAAACAACACTGAATAAAATGAAAATCCGAACCGAACTGCAGCGGAAAATACACATCAAAGAAACATGAATAAATGGAAAGACTGGGGCCCCTTACTAGTATCACTGGAACTCCTCGCCGTCAATGTTCTCTTCTCGTGCCTTTGCCTTGCCATGACCTAAAAATAACATCCCCAATGGATACACAGAACAACAATCCTCAAGAGTTGAACAAATACAACAATCACATGAATTAGTTATGAAATCAATTTGAATGAGGGGCATCATAGTATGCCCGAATGGGATGTGCAAGTGCACAAGTATGCCGAGTGCCCGGCGTCCCGCATAAACACCTACAAAAATTAGCCTAATTAGTCTCACGGAGGCACGTTACCGTGTGCACAGTCCATGTGTCCGGATACCCGCATATACGCAATGACCTTAGTATGCCCGACTAAATATTCCACACATATACCACCCGGTAACGCAACTGAAATACCAATACATTACACATGGCCTGAAAGCCCTCAGCTGAAGCTGTAAAATATCACGATGGCCTGAAAGCCCCTTAGCCAAAGATGCAAATCATCACAATAGCCTGAAAGCCCCTCAGTCGAAGCTGCAAATCAATAATGATATGGCTGAAGCCAAACAGCCCAGAGCTATATCACATGAGATGGCCGTGACTCACAGCCGAAGCTGTATCATAATGAGTTCATCCAATCACCACATGCTGAATTGCAGGTGCTGGGAAACCAACTGCGATAAGTTCAAGCCCCAGACTTACCCATAATGAGATCACCCACTGACCCTGACCTACTGAACTGTAGGTCTTGGGAAACCAACCGCGAAGGTTCAAGCCCCAAACTTACCCATAATGAGATCATCGAAATGACCGTGACCTAGTGAACTATAGGTGTTGGGAAACCAACCGCGTAGGTTCAAGCTCCAAACTTACCCATAATTAGATCATCGAAATGACCATGACTTACTGAACTATAGGTTTTGGGAAACCAACCGCGAAGGTTCAAGCCCCAAACTTACCCATAATGAGATCATCGAAATGACCATGACTGACTAAATTGTAGGTGTTGGGAAAAAAACCGCGAAGGTTCAAGCCCCAAGCTTACCCATCGAGCACTAGCCGAGACTAGCCTCCGAAACACAATTAATTACAAGCGGCAACAATCACATGTGTGATGCCTTGATCCGGACAACACGACAACAATAACTCACGATTGGGCACCATCCTCGGCGGTCCCAATTCAAATACCTCGATTGCCTTGGATTGGCCAATCCATAACAACGACTCAACGGATGAGAACTATCCCTGACAGTCCCAATTAAATACCTCGATTATCTTAGAATGACCAATCGATAACAACGACTCAACGAATGCCTTAGTACCTTTAATTGGTAACCGACGACGGAAATGATAATCAAATATGTCAATGCCTTCAATCGGCCAATACAACGTTGATAGCAAAACACCAACATCAATAGAAACACTCATACTGATGCCATAATCGAACATCAATATCAACAATAACAATCGATACATCGATATTGCGAACCGGCTACCGACAACAAGCAATAACAATGAGAAGATCGACCATAACATTTGGCATAATTACCAAAGGGTATCGTACCAAACAATTCCCTGATATCAATGAAAATCATGAAGAGACTATGTCTCGAAATGATACAACACATTCATACACATACATGATAACATTAATATCATTGACCAGTACAAGTATAAAACTTGCCTCAAACCGAAGGCAATGAAATCTTCCCATAAATGACGAATTGCGTCCTTCGACAATCACAAGCACTCAAACAACCTTGCATGAAATACAATTCATTCAATAACACAATATCGATCGAAAAAACACTATAGATAACCTTGGTTCAATCGCGAATCGATCAAACCACACAAACGAATATCATAGTCCTCAACTATGAATTCTGACATCCTTCAATCCCCTCAATGCTCAATTAGCATGATCATAATGTTCTTAACACTTGTAAAAAATATTTCAACAAGGTTATCAAGAACAACGTCAAATTAATCAACCCATTATGATGATACCAACATATATCATCATAATCACCTCAAGAACATCATCAACACAACTAACATGATGTCTACCCAACCATCAATCATCAATTCATCATGAAATTCAGATTAATCAACAAGAGTAACTTAACCTTTTCAAGATTATGATAATCATCTCCTAATTGATCATAACCCCTTACTAAAATGGTTATAATCTTCTAAGAACACAATCAACAACAATCGTCATCTCAAGGCTATGTTAATCATCTAACAATCTTAACATAACTCTTCCTAGACATGATTATAATCCCCAAGTATTCTTAAAACATCAAGAACATACTTAACCTCAAGTCACTCAACCCATTCTTCATCATAAGTTCATAAAAACTATGAAGAGTCATACTATCCTCCAACAATCAATAACTACATGAAGTAATCATCAATAACAACATCATAATCTCGATATAAACATAAGATTAATCACATACCTCTAGAAGAAGTGAAGAACAACCTCAAATACTTAAAGAATCCACTACCATCTACAAGCTCCCAACTCCAATCCAAGCTATGAATCTCCAAAGCAAGATGAAAGGGGCTGAAGATCACCAAGGAATGGAGAGGGATGATTTCTAGGGAGAGAAATCAGAAATGGATCATGAAAAAATGAAAGACAATACATGTCTTATAATCCGCACAGTTCATTACGGCCGTTATCCTCCTATGTTAACGTACGTTATGCATATAACGTATGCTATCACCACTACGTAGCGTATGCTACTTCCTCCCATAGGCTACTGCCTCAAAATGAAACATGCATTGTGTACGCTATAGCATAAGCATTACATATGTAATGCCCGTTGGCTTGGCTGCCTCGAAAAGCTAAATATCCGGATCATACATGGCCCTACATGCCGAAAATCAGATACCCTGCGCTACGTACGTAACCGGCACGGTCTAACGTACGTAACCATATATCAATATCATACAAAATGCTATACATATAGCGTACGCTATGATTGTTAATATAATGCTCTAAGTCTACTATTTAATAATAATGTGGAGACATTTATTATTATATAATATTGATTATATTATTGAATTAATATTATGCTTACGATCATCAAGTATGTGACTTGATAGTAAAGCTCGTTAAAGCATTAAAGAATATTTATCCTAGATATCCCTAGTAATATGATTACTAGTATGATGATGATACGATGACTATGTTTTACTGGTCATGAACATGAGATGTTATATCACGACATAGATACATGTAGAGACACCGTATTGGATATGACCTAACAAAGAGAATTATATGTGGATTAAGTCATTATGATTCCTCTGATTGTTATATATTATTTAAGTCCTTATTACCTAAAGACACCATAGTTTTCTACATAATGAGTATCATATTTTAACACAATACCAACGTCTTCTGTAACAAGGGACCATACATTTTGTGATTGGATACGGTACGATTTATGCAGGGGGAGTAGTTTGTCCAGAGGGGACTTGTCCCTCCTATAAAATGGAGAAGATATCCATGGGCCCTTGATAAGTTAAATTGTTTAAATGCATGCCCATGCTCAAATTGATCAATAAAGAGTTATTGATAAATATTTGAATTGGACAATTGTAACTTGAGATCAAGAATGTTAATTAAGCTATATAAGGTCGACTTATCCATGCCTTATGCTTAATTAAGATATCGCGCGATGAGAGGATTAAATATTATACAGTACTGGGATTTCGTTCGTGCCGTCGAATTAATTCTTTTAATACGGGTAGTCATAATGTCTAGCTAGAGGCCGCTTATGATTTATGAGTCATAAAAATTGTTTTATACTCATTGCCGTATTAATTAGAACCTACAGGGTCACACACTTAAACGAGCAGAGCAGCTATTTTGTTCCGGTTAATTATGGTTGGTGAACTCTTAGCCATTTTGAGGACTATAAAAGAGTGTCTTGTGATAGCCCTCACATAAGACTTGATCACAAGTGAAGACATATTTGTGGAAATCTGATTTTGATATTTCTCTCTCTCAAAAGTCTTGAAGATATATTCAAAAGTTGAATAATCAAAAGGATCAAGAATATATCTTCATATCTTTGAAGGTTGATTCTTTGACCAATAAAGTATTTCGAACACTCTTCTAATCTTCATCTAATCTTTTGAGTTTGATCGTTAATAACAGATTGAATAAGATTCATAGTTGTTATTTTAGATCAAAGATCAAGAACATTTGAATAATGTTCTTGGTGTTCTTGTTCTTACCATAATCAAGAACATACCTATATTCCAATTGATTTAAGTGAAATCTTTGTTGAATCGGAGCTAGCAATCCATTAGATGCTCGGGACTTGTTCGTTGTTTGGATACCGTAGAGGACGCTCGCTTCTTGCAACGTCTCTAGAAGGCTCGATCGAAAATACGCTACAAGAGGTAACAATCTTGTTCTTCGTACTTTGATAATATA
Source organism: Orobanche coerulescens (assembly GCA_033398695.1). Lineage (NCBI taxonomy): Eukaryota > Viridiplantae > Streptophyta > Magnoliopsida > Lamiales > Orobanchaceae > Orobanche > Orobanche coerulescens. Next base: position 47,660,420 of record CM065805.1, on the reverse strand, counting down.
CTTAGATCCTCAGAGGGTTTTTACATATTATATTATACTTACGCTACTCTATTTCGATATATGATGAGATCATAAATCTTATTAGTTCGATGAAAACCCAACAGTGGTATCGGAGCGACTAGTATATTTTCATTGTTTCGATTTTCATATATATTGATATATGATGTTCATATATGTGATGTTTGATGTTTATATATATGATATATAAATTTAATCTATATATATTTATATATATGGTTATATATATAATTTTAATAGATTTGTGTTTCGATCTCTCTCTCTCTCTATATATATATATATATATATATATATATATATATATGTGTGTGTGTGTGTGTGTGTGTGTGTGTGAGATATATATATGATGTCTATCTTAATATGTATATGGTTATATATATATTTTGATTTTATATGTTTGATCTTGTCATATATGGTTTCTTTGATATATGGAGATTCATGTGATGATTTAGTTCTACTAATAATCTAAGAATCAAAGAACATGTGATTTGATCTACATAAAATTTTTATGTTAGGATAATGAATTTTAAGAGGTGCATATGAACATAAATTTATTTATGTAAAGATTATGCTTCTTTAAAAATTTCATATGAACATAATGATATTTTGATTCCGAGGTTGTATAAATATAGATTTGATCTACTTGATTTATTCATTTCAGAAGGTATTAGTAATGATATACATAAGATGTATACATGTAGTATACATAAGATGTAAACTCAAAAAAAAAAAAATTATACCTACTGGAGTCCCTACCGCGCGGTCTGGGCAGGGGGACCACGATCCTGGCTGAGCAGTCCTGGCTATGTGTGTCGAGCGCTGCCGAGTGGTACCGTCCAGGGCCTACCGAGCAGCCTGGAGTAGCGAATCGCGATCCGGCTGCCAAGACTGGTTCTTGAGACCGCGGTACAGGCCACTTCCGGACCTGTTTCGGCCTCATTTTTTTTGTGTATTCCTGGAAATTTGTTTCCCATTTTACCCGGTTCGATGTTTTGGCCCTCGAAACTTAATAACTTTTCGATTGTCGAAATTTGGCATATTTTATATATTATATAACTTTTCGATAGTCGATAATTAGTACATTTTATATATTATATGTGCTTGTGAATGCTTAAATGGTTAATGCATCATGGGTGGTATAGCCGTACTAGATCAATTAGATTGATGATTCGATTATGGTTGTAATATCAATAATACGACTTGTAGGTCGTGCCTTCTTATTACCGTGTTGTAATTTCTCTTCTCATCTTACTCCCCTCGAATGTAACTCGAGGTTTCTATTACTAAATGTAAAGATATAGTTTAGAATAGTTCTAGCTATAAAAAGAAGACGAATGAGACGAGCAACTTACAAGGAATTCAGGAACAAAGGCGTTATCGAAGATTACACCAACCGACCTATTGATATTAACGAATATCATAATAGGTTCTATGGCTATACCACACCACACCTTATTGTTCATGTGAATGTATGAGATGCATCATACTTACATTGCATACGATTGTATGAGATGCATCATATTTATTTTATTTGCTTAATAATCGTTATTGCCAAATAAATCAAATTCATTAAAACATTTACATGAATGAGATACATGGTAATAATTTTGAGATAATTAATTTTGATAAAATAGTTTTATTAAATCAATTGATATGGAACATAAGTCTCAAAATCCAATCATTTCAAAACACTTGTCAAACTTTCGATCATTTCTAATATGGGTCTGCCAAAGCAGGGTGTATGGATTTTATCTTAAGGAGGCGAGATGAATAAACAAGATTATACATATGTTTTAAATGGTTAAGACTTATATAGGTTATACAAAACAGTTTTGGACCTATGGCTTCTTTGGGATTAATACGATTAAAACGACATAAGATGTCATCCCAAATGATAATCTAAGGCATCTTTTAATTACAGGGGACATGCTAAAGCTCTGTCTGTGGTTATTTAATCGTTAGATTATAATTCATATATGTGTATGTGATACATAATATTTGAGACTAACATTTTGACATAAGATGTCATCTCTTCTTTTATTTGCGAGGGACATGTCAAAGTTGTGCTTGCATTTACTTGATCGTTAGATTTTAAATCAATATATCTCACGAATAACTTTGCATATTAATATTGTAGAATCAATGGCGACAATCAATATAAACTCATTGCGATCAATTCTTGACAAAGAAAAACTTTCTGGCACTAATTACCTTGATTGGTTAAGGAACTTGAGAATCGTTCTCAAAGCTGAAAAGAAGCAGTACATTCTAGAAAACCCAATTCCTGATGAACCGGAATCAACCACCACCAAAGCTCAAAAAGATGCTTATAGTAAGCATATGAATAATTCTTTGGATGTGACATGCCTTATGCTAGCAACCATGAACTCATAGCTACAAATACAGTTCGAGGACATGGAAGCTTATGAAATGATTGGTCAGCTTAAGGAAATGTTCCAAGAGAAAGCCTGTCAGGAGAGGTTTGCCACTACGAAGGCATTGAATGGTTGTAAAATGTCTTTGGGTACTTCTGTGAGTGCTCATGTCCTTAAGATGAAGGGCTACATTGAGCATCTTGAAAAGCTAGGAGCTCCTATCAGTCAGGAACTCGCTACAGATATGATCTTAGCATCACTGCCTTCAGAGTACGATCAGTTTGTAGTAAACTTCAACATGCACAACATGGAGAAGACTATTATTGAGTTGCATGGGATGCTAAAAAAAACTGAGACAAACATTAAGAAAGTTGTTCCTAATGTTTTAATGGTTAAAACAAATGGAATAAAAAAAGGGAATAAGATGGCCCAGAAAGAAAAAGGTAAGGGTAAAATGCAAATGTTGCCTAAACCTAAACCTAAACCTTTCAAGAAGTCATCGAAACAACCCAAATAGGAGACTTCCTACCACTGCAATGAAACTGGTCATTGGAAAAGGAATTGCAAGGTCTACCTGGAAGAAATGAGGAAATGGAAGAGTGGTGAGACTGCTGCTTCAGGTATTCTTATTATAGAAGTCAATTTATCTACTTCTTCATCATGGGTATTAGATACCGGTAGTGAAGCTCACATTTGTGTGAATGCGCAGGGGCTGCGAAAGAGTAGACAACTGGCAAAAGGTGAAATGGACCTACGTGTTGGAAATCAAGCAAGAGTTGCTGCTATTGCCGTAGGGACTTATGATATAAAGCTACCTAGAGGACTTGTATTGGAACTTAATAATTGTTTTTGCATTCCTGCTATGGGTAGAAACATTGTATCAGTTACTTGCCTTGATTTGGAAGGATATGACTTTACTATTAAGAATATTGTAATGTCCATATTTAATAAAGGTATTTTTTATGGAGATGCCTTGATGAGTGGGAGATTATATCCCATAAATCTTGAAAGTTTCAAATCTGTCTATAACTTGAATGTCAAAAGACTTAAATCAAATGATTTAAACCCAACATATTTCTGGCATTGTCGTTTGGGCCATATAAACGAGAAACGTATAACCAAACTCCATAATGATGGAATCTTGGACACATTTGATTTAGAATCATATGATACGTGCGAATCTTGCTTATTAGGCAAAGTGACCAAAGCTCTTTTCACGGGCCATACTAAGAGAGCTGCAGATTTATTGGGCTTAATACATACTGATGTATTTGGACCAATGAATACAAATGCTAGAGGAGGTTTCCAATACTTCATAACATTCATGGATGACTTAAGCAGATTCAGATATATCTACTTAATGAGTCATAAGTCTGAGTCGTTTACGAAATTCAAGCAATTTCAAAATGAAGTACAAAATCAGTTAGGCAAAACTATAAAGCACTACGATCAGATCGTGGTGGTGAATATTTGAGCCATGAATTTGACTATTATCTCAAAAGTTGTGGAATTGTTTCACAACTAACTCCACCTGGAACACCTCAATGGAATGGTGTGTCGGAACGGAGAAATCGAACCTTGATAGACATGGTTAGATCGATGATGGGTCAAGCTGATCTTCCAATTTCTTTTTGGGATTACGCCTTAGAGACTGCTGCGTTTGTAACACCCCAAACTAGACGGCTATTACAGTGCCGTGGACCCCCAACTGGGACCCACCCGGCGAATGAAAATTAATGAATTAAATAATATAACTGTAGTACCGAACCACATTATATTACCAATTACTCCGATGAGGAGTTTCAAGTACAATACACCCAGGAATACAGAATACATGTATATTTCATATGAAGATGAAATAAACAACACTGAATAAAATGAAAATCCGAACCAAACTGCAGCGGAAAATACACATCAAAGAAACATGAATAAATGGAAAGACTGGGGCCCCTTACTAGTGTAACACCCCCAAGTGATTCAGGGTATATTACAGCGTCGTGAGCCCCGCCGTGGGACCCACAAGGCTATTCATGCGCGGAACTGTAAAATTTGACCGAGAAGGTCTAGATACAACGAAAAGAAGGACAATACAAATGGTATTCAAAACCATAACCAATGAAACCATAGACATCACAACAAAATTCAATACCTCAGCAAACACAGGCCGGAACATCAAGAAAAATGGAAAACAATACTCGAGTATTCAATAACCATTCCACTACAACAACACTGAATGGAAAACTCAAAACATAACTGGAGGAAAGACACAGTATCACTGTTGCCCACCATCTTCATGACGACCCGATACCCGTCTGTCCGTTCTCCTGGAACCTGAAATACATAAAAAGTATTTCCCCCATAAAGGGGTTAGCCGTCGAATAGCTAGTGCAAGTATATCAAGTATGAAACACAATACTCCTCGACAATAAAGTAAATGTAACCGTCAATTCAATCAATTCAAGACTAGTATTCCGGAATAACTAAATCTCATAGCATCACATCAAGACGTATATGAATGCCGTGGAAACGGTTCGTTCATATCGTCCATCATCAATACATATATGAATGCCGTGGAAACGGTTCGTTCATATCATGCCATCTATACATATATGAATGCCGTGGAAACGGTTCGTTCATATCATGTCATCTATACATATATGAATGCCGTGGAAACGGTTCGTTCATATCATGTCATCCATATATCTTACTTTCAAAGTCGAGAACATACAATCATAAATATATACTTGCCTTAATTACCGCTACCGAATACTCCGAAGAACACGGTTCGACCGGGAAGCTTCGAAACGCCCGATGCTATCGAAAGGAAAGATGACAACGAACGGAAGGGTTCAACTTGGTTTCTTCACAATAAACGCGACCCTAACAACATATAATCAATAAATCATCGATCATACGAGGAAGAATAATCGTAGAACGCCCGAAAACCCCTCTATGACATTTTACCGGACACCTTCAAGGCGTCGATCCAGAACTCGACCAAAACAACGAATCGATACGATCCAACCATCTAATAATAAAGGAAATGATATAATACATCTAAATAATCATCAATCCATCATAATCCTAAGTTAAATCGGATAAAACGGATGAAATCAACCAAAATACCCAAATTCCCCAAAACTAGATTTCTAGGAAATCTGACCTGATTTGGTAGATGAGAGGATGTTATAGGATGGATGATTGATGATATGAACTCCAAGACTTCATGGATTGATTGTCCAACAATATCTCTCCATGATTAACCAAGCTCCAGCCGCGGAAGAGAAGGAGAAGAAGGAGAAAAATGGCCAAAAACCCGACTGCAGGGCCTTAAATAGGCAGCACAGGGCCGAATATGCCCCCAGTGATCGGCAGTGTGACGCGGCCCTGCCGGCATCTTCCGCGGCACAGGGTACAGGCTGCTCGGCCAAATTTGGAAAATGAGAGTGACTTAGCTATTTCGACCATAACTCCCTCGTCTGGACTCCGATTGACTCACCGTTTGAACCATTGGAAAGCTAACTCGATGCTTTAAAATATTGCAAAGATTCAGAATTTTTGGAGTTTCCTAAAATTAATGGTGATCTAACAAAGTCGAACTCATACGTGGAAAAGTCGCTAAAGAACACGGAATTCAAGAGAACGACACCGAAACGAACTCGGATGACAAAAAGTGTAGAATTAATCATTCTCAGGATGACGAAATGGTCCCAAGCAAGTCGTCAAGACAGACTTCCGCCAAAAAAGAAAAATTACCGGAAATCGAATTTGCGGATATTACATTCTACCCTTCTTAAAAGAAGTTTCGTCCCGAAACTTAAAACAACTAGGGAGAAGCAATATCCCGCCAGGAAAACTCAACGAGATACATAAGAAACGCGTAACTTACGTCCAACGGCGAACCATTACAAGTAACACAACAATACATTACCCGAAGGTAATCCAAGCCAACGCTGAAGTAAATACGAATCACAATGTCTGAAGGCTCCAACAGAAATACCAATACATCGCAATGGCTTGAAAGCCCCTCAACCGAAGTTGTATATCACGATGGCCTGAAAGCCGAACAGCCCAAAGCTGTAAATCATCACAATACAGATCTCAAAGAAGCAAACCTGACTGTCGGACATACCCTTCGGTGTAAGAACAACCAGTCGCAAATCGTCGGACATATCCAATACAACATGGACTACGAATGACCAAACAATAAGTCTCAAGAGGGACATCACAGTACGCCCGATCCGGAAATATGTCCGTGCACATGTCCACCCCGTATACGGAATCCAGAATATACGTGTGATAATGTACCTAATTAGCCTCACGAACTACGTCTCGTGTGCACAGTCCATTGCGGAAACAACCACGCATGACCATCATGTGCCGGGCTAAAAGTCCTACACATAACCAATCGGCACGCATACATGATTCCAGATATGCCACGATACAACATGACAACGAACTCAAAGGATAACATATCCAATACGGATCATATGACTCACCAAGTGAACGATGACACACGAATAATGAAAGATCGACACGACCAACAATATTCAAAACAACCATCCTGGGATCAAAATCATTAAGGACCGATTAATACGAGCAACAATCACAACACAACAATTTGGGAAATCCTCAACCCTCAACGATCACAAAATTACCGAGTTCACAAGAATAATAGTGTGCTGCCTTGAGTCAGCCAACACGACAATAATAATTCAACGGATGGGAACTATCCTCGACAGTCCTAATTCAATACTTTGATTACCGTAGAATGTCCAATCGATAACAACGATACAACGGATGAGAATATTTTTGACAACGGATGGGAATTATCTTTGATAATCCCAATTCAATATATTGATTACCTTTAGAGCGGACAATCGATAACAATTATACAACGGATGTCTCGGCACCTTTAATCGGTTACCGATAACGAAGATGATAATCGAATACGTCAATGCCTTCAATCGGCCAAAACGACATCAATAGAAAAACACTGATATCAATAACGACGATCACCACAATATCTCAATGGAACATCAGTCAGGATAACAATCGATACGTCGATACCGCGAACCGGCTATCGACAGTAGCTTCACTAACAAGTATCGCAATCCCTTGAACCGGCCATTTACGAACAACAATAACATTTGGCGTAATTTGCCGATGGGTGTCGTATCAAAAAATCCCCTGATATCAATACAATCATAAAGAGGCCAAGTCTCGAAATGATACACACATTCGTACACCTACACTATAACATTAATCTCATTAATTAGTACAAGTATAAAACTTGCCTCGATATCAATACAACGAACTGTTACCAATTCAGTTGATTTCGTCTTACGAGTTCCTCAGTCCCGACCAGGGTAATCTACGAACTCTTCAACCTCAACCGCAACACAACAGTCATAATCCATGATCAAACATCATATCTTATTGCAAAATGAAGGATTAATAATCAACAGGTTCGATGACGACCAATATCAACACCACCAAACCACAAACTCAACCGTTTCACCATATCTCGACTAATCACAGTCTGAACAATCCAACTCAGACACTTACAAATCCTATCCACAATACTGTAACACCCCGATAAGGCGGCCATTACAGTGTCGTGGACCCCACACTGGGATCCACCAGGCGATACCCAAAGTACAGATTAAATACACAATACATGTGATACCGAACCACAAAACATAGTACTTACTCCGATCTGGAGTTTACAGCAGTATGGCCTACTGTAATACCCGGTTGTAATTCAGTCATTATCATTCAGTAATTTCATTCGGTGATTGTCACTCAGTGGATTTTCACTCATTTATAATCATTCATCAATCATGTTCATTCACCCGTGTTCACCGTTCGGAAAAAAATTCGAGTTGTGTATCGTTATTGTTCATTGTTTCAACTTTCCACATATGAGTTCGACTTTGTTAGATCAGCATTAATATTTGGTAACTCCAAAAATTCTGAATCTTTGCAATATTATAGAGCATCGAGTTAGCTTTCCAATGGTTCAAACGGTGAGTCAATCGGAGTCCGGACGAGAGAGTTATGGTCGTTTTAGCTAAACCGCTCATTTTTCAGTTATTGGCGATCATCGCCGAGCGAACTTCGGCCGTGTCGTCCGACACGGCCCGTGCTGTACTCGTCCGGAAATGACGAAGTCTCTGCCTCAGGACCCGACCGTGTCGTCTGGCACGGCCGAGTCGAACTCTTCCGGATAAGCCAGAACCGACTGCCCAAACGCCCGACCGTGTTCCAGGACACGGACGAGTCATGCCGAGTCGCTGTCGGACGGGTCACTATCGGAAGGCCCCTCCGCGCCGCGACCGTGTCAAGCAGGACACGGTCGAGTCCCTGTCGGCCAACTGCGCGCTGCGACCGTGTCAGGCGGACACGGTCGAGTCTGTCAGACGAGTCAACCCCTATAAATTCGTTTTTTGAGCATTTCAGCTCATTTCTTCCATTTCTTCCACCTTCATACGAGAGAGATAAGCTTGAGGGAGATATTTTGTCATCATCAATCACTTGTGTGTTCGGATTTCATCATCTTGATTCATTGGAAAGCTTGGATAGTCGATTTTACACGTTTTCATCGGATCGAATTGGTTGGATCTTCAAGAGGTAATTTCTTCAACACCTTGGATTTCGATTCTATGTTGAGATATGATGTTTTGGACGTTATAATCATGTTATATGAAGATATGTATATGATTACGAGTTTGTATAAGGATTCATTGGATTATTGAGGTATTATTCAAGAACACTTTGAATATCGAGTTGAAATTGGGGGTTTTCGATTAATTATCATTGTAATCACGTTTTCGGATATTCGTCTTGGATTATTAATCATATTGAAGATGTTTTGTTGGTTTGAAACACTTCTTGGGGGATTTGATATTGGTATATTGAGTTTTGGTTGTAAACAATTGGAGATTGTTTACAACGCGTTTGTTTTAATGCCCCAATGAGTTTCGGGTATTGTTGTATCGACTTTTGAGTTGGTTGTGATCATGCTTGATTCGTGTATTAAGAGAATTGTTGGTATTTGTGTTGTTCAATGTTGTTCGAGCGGCCGATAATTTCATTAAGGACGTTGATCGTGGAAGTACCTTCTCGCCTTCGGTTTGAGGCAAGTTTTATACTTGTACTAGTCAATGAGATTAATGTCATCATATATGTGTATGAATGTGTGTATCATTCCGAGACTTAGTCTCTTCATGAATTCATTGATATCAAGAGATCGCTCGATCGATACCTTTCGGCAATTATGCCAAATGTTTATTGTTGTTCATTAACGGCCGATTCAAGGCATTGTGATACTCGTTATTAATGTCATTGTCGATAGCCGGCTCGCGGCATCGATGTATCGATTGTTGTTAATATTGATGTCGATCTAAGACATCGTTCAGATCATCGTTATTCATGTTGGGGTTGTTATTAAAACCATATTGGCCGAATTAAGGCATTGGCTTATTCATTTCTCATCTTCGTCGTTGGTCACCGATTAAAGGTGCCGAGGCATCCTTCGTATCATTGTCATCGATTGGCCGTTCTCAGGCAAATCGAAATGTTCAATTATTCACCATCTCATTGTTATCGATTGACCGTTCTAAGGCAATCGAGGTATTCTAATCATTCATCGTATCATTCGTAGCGATTGGCCATTCTAAGCCAATCGAAGTGCTTACTCATTCATGGATTCATCCGCTGCATCATTGTTATCGGTTGGCCATCCTAAGGCAATCGAGGTGTTAAATTGGGACTGTCAAGGACGGTGTCTATCCGTGTGTTACTGTCATCGTGTTGGCCGACTCAAGGCAGCACACTATCATTAATTGTGATACGGCTTCGTGCCGTGGCTTCGGACCTAATTGTGATACGGCTGGATGTCGTGGCTTCGGCCCTTATTGTGATACGGCTTCGTGCCGTGGATTCGGCCCTAATTTTGATACGGCTGGATGCCGTGGCTTCGGCCCTTATTGTGATACGGCTTCGTGCCGTGGCTTCGGCCCTCATTGATACAGCTTCGGGCTGTTTTGACTTCAGGTGTTTGTGATATTTGTTAATTTCCGCTGAACGACTTTCAGGCCTTTTGTAATGTCTTGGTATTTTCATTGGAGCCTTTGGGAATTATGATTCATATTAAATTCAATTCTGGTTTGGTTCATGTCGTTTAATTCATTGTGGTATTCTGTGATTATGATTCGCCGTTGGGCATTTATGTTCTAACCTGTCGAACAGGTATTAATAGTATGCCGTGGGCATAGTATTTCACGAATGCTCGGTTCTTACCTTGGTTTGTGAGCATCTCGTATTATTATCATCATTGTACCGTTTCATTCTGCCTTTGGATGCATATCATGTTATACATGTATTTGATGTTCATTGTCTGGATGGATCGACCAGTGGGGCGGAACATGTTTTTCATGTTTTAGGTGCTTGCGAGGAGAGAGTTGAGACACAGGGGCATGATGATGGCGACGAGGCATTCGAGCGATACTAGTTCGAGTTGTTCATGTTGGTCAGTCGGTTGGAGTGTTCTCCAGTTTGTCAGTCATTGTCATTTTGTATTACCCGAGCAGATGCTCGTGGATGTTGTATTTTACTCTTGGCCATGTAGGCCCATCGTTGTCGTTGAAATTCCTTATCGGAATATTGTGTCGGATATCATGGTAGGGACTATGATTTTCCCTTGTTGTTTAATTTAATGTATTTTAGTCATGTTCGCCTGGTGGATCTCCTGGCGTGGGGTCCACGGCACTGTAATAACCCAATAGGATTTGGGGGTGTTACAGAAATGGTATCAGAGATTTGGGTTGTGAAATACCCTGAGATGTGAGTTATGTGGTCCTACCGACGCGGTAGTAGTGGGATTGTCAGGTTATGACAATCTAGTCAGTCAGGTTTTGTGAGTCGTAATATTAGTGCGACTGCACGAGTCATTCATTCATCGAGTCGTCGTCAGTGAAGACTAGTATCGCGAGACCTCGAAGCTTCGTATGACCTGTGTAAGGACTCGATTCTCTTTGTGTTCATACATTCATCATGTCATTAATTGTTCATGCATTGCTGGAACCTATATGTGATATTAGTGTTATGATTGATTCATGACTAATTGTTTTGGAGCACGTGTGACTTGTGTAAGCATTAAGGATCAACTCATTTATCAGTTAATAATTCTCAATCATCATTTTGATCTCATCACTCAGTTAATTCATTCATCACTCAGTCAATATCATCACTCAGATAATTCATCCATCACTCAGTTAATTCATTCCTCACTCAGTCAATATCATCACTCCGATAATTCATCCATCACTCAGTTAATTCATCCCTCACTCAGTCAATATCATTACTCAGATAATTCATTCATCAGTCAGTTAATTCATTCATCACTCAGTCAATATCATCGTTCAGTTAATTCATTCATCACTCAGTCGATCTCATTGTTCAGTTAATTCATTAATCATTCAGCCCATCTCACGGTTCAGTTGTTGATCTTGAGGATCGAATTTTCAACCTTGTTAACTTGTTCAAGGTAATCATTTCAGGAATTTCATCAGGCAATCATGTTACCTCATTTGATGTTTCATACGATCTTATCATACTCTGACGTAATGTCGACGATCATTTCATTAAATCATTAATGCATTCATTGTGCGAGAGCGTGTATGCTCATTATTGTCACTCTGTAACGTAATCATAATGCGATATTCATGCGGAATCTGTAATCATCATGTGACTTTCCTACTTCAGTATGGATAGAGCTGTCAGAGGACGCAGGGGAAGAGTCCGCGGTGCGGGCCGGAACCCGGGATCTCGTGTGCATGACCGCACGAACGCAAGGGATATCATTAATTCATCAAATAGCGAGGCTACTCATTCATCAGCAGATAATCATTCACTGTCAGGGAGTCGTACCCGAGAGGCATCTCACTCGGAAGGTGTTCGGGTTGATCCATTTATATTTATACGGGGCATGATGGCCCAGATGACTCAGATGACGCGGATAGTGGAGACCATGCAGACCTCGATGGTTCGTGGTCCACCGCAACAGGGATGCCAAGTGCCATTTCATGTACAGACTGGAGGAGTGAATCAGATTGTTGGCGATATCTCTCGTCAGATGCCGCCTACTTTTGAGGGTTCATCGGAACCAGCTGATATTGTTCATTGGCTCGAGCATTTTGATAAACTCTTCGACATGGTTCAAAGGTCCTAAGAGAGTAAAGTGGCGAGCGGCTTATTACTTGAGTAAGGGCGCTTATTCGTGGTGGCTTTACGTGAAACCCATCGATCGTGATTGTATTTGGAGCGAGTTCAAGACTCTCATGTTAGAGAGGTATTACCGGCTCCACTTCGTGAAGCCAAGTTGTCAAGTTTTGAACCCCGAATCAAGTCGAGGACGAGGGTGTTATTGTCATTCCGAGAAGTTTCGGGAACTACTTGATTCGCCGTCAATTATCCGTCTTGAGGCGGATAAAATTAAGTATTTTAGCAAGAGGCTAAATCCGCGATTGAGGATGCGATTGTTCAATCACAATTGTAATTCACTTAGTGAGTTCATCGGGAAGGCTCTTGGAGCGAGCTTTTGATCAAGGAGCTTACTCAGAAGCATCCTTCAGTTTCTTCAGGTGAGAGGACTAGAATGCCGGCTCGTTCAGAGGGACATCGGGCTCCGACGTCCAAGGGGTCGTTTTCTAGTCGTCTTCGTGCTGGGATAGCATCTTCCTCTCAGGCGACGAGTTCGACTGTTGTTTGCTTTAACTGTGATTCAGCAGGTCACGTTAGTACCCGGTGTACGGTGCCAGCTATTGTTTGTTTTCTGTGTGGGAGGCAGGGACACCGGCAGAAATACTGCAGGGGTTCTAGCGCCAGTAAATCTCAAGAGAGCTCAAGGGCCTCGAGAGACTTCGTTACTCCAGCCCGTGCATCATCCAAGGGACCCTATCAGGCCTCGAGGGCCAGAGGTAAGGACATTCATCACCGGTTTGAACAAGTTAATTCTTGTTCGTTAATAGTATAATCATTCATTTCGTTGTCGTTCATTCATTCATATAATTCATTCATCATACATCAATCATGTTGAGACTTGTCATCATGAAATTAATCATTTAATTCACGAGGAACAACGGTTCCAATAATTTCACTTGAACTATCACTCAGGACGTTATTAATTCACTTTGGTGAGCCATTCTTAATCATGGTCGGATTTATAGTCAATTATCATTCATCATTCATTTTAGTCACTTTCATTCTCGTGACCTTCTGAGATCATATGCAGCGGCGAGTTGATCTTCGGATATACCTTAAATCGTTGAGATAAAAGATATCGATGTTGGGTACATTTGAGATGTAACCTTGTTTTTTTGGATAACTGTGTAAATCTATCCGTATTAATGTATCGTGACTGTGGATCATTTATGGTTGATCTGTCTTATTATGATCATATTCGAGAATCTTGAGATTTGGGTCATTTGTTGGGAATTCATCCTTTCGGCGTTGTGCTCAAGATTTCATGATATTTAGGGAATCGTTCACTGTGTTTCGAGACGTAAAGTATTGGGGACTTGGGCTTGCGGTTGATTTGGTCCCGAGGACTAGATGTGCATTATTGATTTCAGATCAAGATGGATAGTTCATATCCAGAGTCGTTTACCCTTAGTTTCGAGGACGAAACTCTTTTAAGGGGGGGGAGTATGTAATACCCGGTTGTAATTCAGTCATTATCATTCAGTAATTTCATTCGGTGATTGTCACTCAGTGGATTTTCACTCATTTATAATCATTCATCAATCATGTTCATTCACCCGTGTTCACCGTTCGGAAAAAAATTCGAGTTGTGTATCGTTATTGTTCATTGTTTCAACTTTCCACATATGAGTTCGACTTTGTTAGATCAACATTAATTTTTGGTAACTCCAAAAATTCTGAATCTTTGCAATATTATAGAGCATCGAGTTAGCTTTCCAATGGTTCAAACGGTGAGTCAATCGGAGTCCGGACGAGAGAGTTATGGTCGTTTTAGCTCAACCGCTCATTTTTCAGTTATTGGCCGATCACTGCCGAACGAACTCGGCCGTGTCGTCCGACACGGCCCGTGCTATACTCGTCCGGAAATGCCGAAGTCTCTGCCTCAGGACCCGACCGTGTCGTCTGGCACGGCTGAGTCGAACTCTTCCGGATAAGCCAGAACCGACTGCCCAGACGCCCGACCGTGTTCCAGGACACGGTCGAGTCATGCCGAGTCGCTGTCGGACGGGTCACTATCGGAAGGCCCCTCCGCGCCTGTTGGGATTCCGAAAATAAAACGAAATACGCAGCGGAAATAAAAACGAATCCCAAACAGGATCGATCAAGTAACGTATATACGAAAAATAAATACGAAGATAAAGATTCATACCCTTGAAGCCTTTGAAATAAATCTTCGTAAAGTGTAGCCGATGATCACGATCCCGTCCCGAACACGAAATCCCTTCGTTCCAAGCACCGAAAATTCGAAGCCTCTACTTCACACGCGTCGGAAGTTGCCCGGAAAAATCTACAATACTCCGTTCTATGAAGAACACGGCTAGGAAGTGTTGTAGGAATTTTTTCTCTCTTAATTTTTCTTACTTCTTTTCACCTCAAAGATGAACAAAATGAAGAAGAAAAATTTTTCTCTCTCCTCACTCAAAGAACTCACGGCAGGCTGATCTCCAAAATGAATGAGTATGAATGGTTTTGTTGTTATCTCATCTCATCTCATATATAATGTAATGATATATATATTATAAAGGAATAATTATTCCTTTACAACTATCATTCACAATTATGTGGGAATCTCAACTCTAAGTGAGTTCCCACACACATGCAAGATCATGCCATGCCATGAGGAGTGGGTGGCCACAAGGAAGTTTCTAGAAAACGAGCCGAGCCACTCGGCTCGTACCTGACGTTCGTCAAACGACTCGTTAAATACACTCCTTTTAATCATCAATGTATTTATATTAATTAATTAATCTAATTAATTAATTATATCAAATACGTATATATATTTCTCTAAGAAATATAATTTATGAATTAAATTAATTACCCAGTAACTTAATTTAAATTCATAAGACCGATATTTGATTTATCTAATAAATCATAATTAGATATCCAATATCTAATATTAATAGAGAGATAATAAATTCACATTTATCCGTCAACGCTCGATGCGCGACTCGTAGGTCCGTCTCGGTAGGCATTGAGAGGAACCAATGAGTGCGGGCGGCACTTAGCCGGCTAGCGGGCCGCCTTTGTAAACCCCGGCGAGAACGAATGAAGGGATCATTCCGAACCATTATGTCGTGAATACTATATACGTATAGACCCTTCATCGGATGTCCGGTCAAGTCTTCGGTCACGGTAAAGTCAAACCCTACTGTTGACTAAACTCTATACATGTGTTAATGCAAATCAAGACCGATCGATTAATAGTGTATCTAATACGACTATATCGTAATGCTTTGGCCAAAGACTTATGATCTTATTTGCCATTAACCGTATAGGACATTCGCCCGCTCACTAACGAGGAGATAGAATCCTTTCTTGGCGTACGGTAAAGATCGCTACCCGCCCGTATAGTCCGCACTTCGAGGTCGACTCGGCAATTAAGCAAATGAGTCTAACTACTCTAATGACAAACTAAACGTCACAGCACATCTTCTACCGAACCCTCAAGTCAAAGGTCCACGTATACTATCACAACCTTTCGATTCGTCATCGACTCTCCGAGAGTGAATACCGTGGTGAATCGAGTATGAGTCGTGTTCGAGTATCTTGGCCCCACCAATATACTTATAACTATGCTATCAAGACGTGCACACGTCTAGCATCAGTTATACAAGTCATATTAAAACTTAATGCCCATTTTAAGTTTATTGACTTGCGAACAATTTACGTAAATAAACTTTAAACACTTCTAGTACATTTTCTCTTATCCCATAACGAGAATGGAATGTTCGATTTATTTACATGGACTTCACTTCAATGTTTACCAAGTCAAGAATGCAATTGAAATACAATAAACAGTGAATGAATCGTATTGCCTTTTTATTAATTATTCCATAATTACAAGTATAATGCCCTTACTCTCTCATCCCCTGAGTGGCATTCGAGGGCATATTCCTAACAATCTCCCACTTGCACTCAATGCCACACATCATGGTATCCAATACCCATGCTCTTCAGATGTCTTTCTAAGACGGCCTGAGATAATGGCTTAGTCAGCGGGTCAGAGACATTGTCTTCTGAGTCTACTCTTTCCAATGAAACATATCCTTTTTCCACCATCTCTCGAACGATGTGGTACTTTCTCTCTATATGCTTAGTGTTGTGGTGAGCCCTCGGCTCCTTGGCTTGGGCGACAGCTCCATCATTATCACAGAATAGTGATATAGGCAACTCCGCGTTAGGCACCACTTGAAGTTCTTGTATAAACTTCTGCATCCAAAATGCTTCTTTGCTAGCCTCTGAGGCGACTTGATACTCTGCTTGGCGGTGGAATCTGCAGATGGCGGTTTGCTTGGAGCTTCTCCAAGAATCTGCTCCTCCATTGAGAGTAAATAAATACCCGGATGTCGACTTAGAGTCGTCATTGTCTCCTTGAAAATCGAATCGGTGAATCCAATCACCTTCTTCTCCACCACCATAAGTAAGAACTAAATCTCTTGTTCTTCTTAAGTACTTAAGAATGTTCTTTACGGCGGTCAATGTTCCCTTCCGGGTTTGCTTGAAATCGACTTACCATACTCACAGCGTAGGCTAAGTCTGGTCTCGTACACAACATAGCGTACATGAGGCTACCACCGCCGAGGCATAGGGTACCTTACTCATCTCTCTCTTGTCTTCCTCACTTTGAGGACACATTTTCGTGGTGAGATGAATTCCATGTCGCATGGGAAGGAACCCTCTTTTAGATTCATCCATCTTGAATCTTCTCAGGATTTTATCGATATAAAGGGCTTGGGAAAGTCCTATCATTCTTCGCGGTCTATCTCTGTAAAGACGGATCCCTAGAATATAGAAAGCTTCTCCCAAGTCGTTCATGGAGAACATTTTAGAAAGCCAAGCTTTCACAGTACTGAGCATTGCTATGTTATTTCCTATAAGTAGAATATCATCTACATATAGTACTAAGAACGCAATGTTGCTCCCACTGACCTTTTTGTAAACACACGGTTCCTCCTCATTTCGTTCAAGTCAAAGTCCTTAATCGCTTCGTCAAATCGAAGGTTCCAACTCCGAGAAGCTTGCTTCGCACCATAAATGGCTCGTTGCGGCTTACACACTTTATGAATATTAGCTTTGGACACAAAACCTTTAGGCTGTTCCATATAGATTTCCTCCTCGAGGTATCCATTTAGAAAAGTTGTTTTGACATCCATTTGCCATATTTCATAATCATAATAGCGAGAATGGCAAGCATCATGCGAATTGACTTTATCATAGCTACGGGCGAGAAGGTATCATGATAATCGATTCCTTCCCTTTGGGTATAACCCTTTGCCACAAGCCCGGCCTTATAGGCATCAACCTTGCCATCCCCATCGGTCTTTCTCTTATAGATCCATTTATTTCCAATAGTCCTCATGCCGGTTGGAAGATCTACTAGAGTCCAGACCTGATTGGTATGCATCGAGTCTATCTCGGCTTCCATTGCTTCTTGCCATTTATCGAGTCTACATCCACTATCGCTTGGTCATAGGTGACGGTCGTTTTCATTGCTATCGGGTGTGTCGTGGAGACCCGGTTCCTCGACATGTGTATAGCCATACCTCTCGAGTAAGTGAGATACCCTATCGGACCTTCAAGTGGAGGTTGTGTTACAATAGGTTCGGTTCTTGATCCACGATCGGATGTCTCCTTAGGAGTTTCATTATGCTCTTCCAAAGAGATATTTCTACCCGAGCCACCTTCTGAATGAATTCATCCTCAAGGAAGTGCGCTTGTAATGCCACAACGACCTATGGTCTTGGCATGTAGAATAGATAACCCATCGAGTCCTCTGGGTATCCTATGAAACGTCCTTTTATGGACCTCGCTCAGCTTGTCCACCTTAGCCTTTTTGACATAGTGGACATCCCTGCATCCTTATGTGATTAAGGCTTGGTTTCTTACCCTTCCACATCTCATGCGGAGTGATAGGAACAGATTTGGAAGGACATCTATTTAGGATATAGGCAGCGGTTAGTAAGGCATACCCCACGTAAATAGGTAAATCGGTGTAATTTAACATGGAGCGAACCATGTCCAAAAAAGTCCGATTACTCCTTACATAAACACCATTTAACTGTGGGGTTCCTGGAGGCGTGAATTGTGAAACTATTCCATGTTCCTTAAGGAACTCATCAAACTCAGTGCTCATATATTCGCCACCTCGGTCCGACCGAAGTGCTTTGATATGACATTCAGTTTGTTTTTCAACTAGGGCCTTAAATTCTTTGAATTTAGCAAAGGCTTCAGATTTATGTTTCATTAAGTACACAATCCCATACCTAGTATGATCATCTGTGAACGTTATGAAATATTGATATCCATCTCGGGCTACTTCTAAAGCACCACAAACATCGGTATTCACCAATCCAAGTTTATCGGCAGCCCTTTCAAAAGTCCCTGTGAAGGGGAACTTAGTCATTTTGCCTCTAAGGCAAGATTCACAAGTTGGATAGGGTTCTACACCCAATGGACTTAAAAGTCCATCTTTCTCCATTTTCGAACCTTGGTCCACCAACATGACCAAGTCTAAGGTGCCATTTAAGAGCTTGATTAGTATCTTGCCTACCACGTTTCCTAGTTATAGTGTTCACTGCTGTTTTATTTTGCATGTTCGGATGATATAAACCATTCAACAATGTAGTTGTTCCAACCAATTTATTTCGAAAATAAATTTTACAACCGCCATTGCCAATGAAGAAACAAAATCCTTTCCGGTCCAAGATGGAATGGATACAATGTTTTTATGCCCCTTGGGCAAAACAAGTACTTCATCTAATGTCAAAATAAAACCGATTCTAAACCCGGAAGGATTGATCCAATATCGGTTGCCTCGACACTTTGTCCGCTTCCAACAGTGATCATTATTTCCCGACTTCAAGTTTTCTACTTGCCCAGATCCCGATTCATAGTACAAATGTGAGAAGTGGCACTGAATCCGTAATCCATGAAGCGAATATACAGAGCGGAACAATTAGTTTCAAAAACAAAAAGTTCCGCACTGATGCGCCATTAATCTTGGGACAAGTCCTTCGCCAAAGGGCCCACTCACCGCATTCAAGGCATTTGTCCGTAGGTTTTGGACCGCCTACCTTTTGAACCTTTCGGGCCTTGCCCTTTCCTTTTGCACCCCTTTCTTGGGTTTGTCAGCTTGCTCGTAGGTCTTTTTCTTCTTGTTCTTGGACCTCTTAGGCCCGGAAGAAATCACAAGAGCAGCCTCTCTCGGTTTAGTCTTCATGTTAGGCGTGCCGTCACCGGTTTATTCATTAGCCCGGCTAATGTGCATGTAATTTCATTACGGTTGAAATTCATTACAAGCTGCGTGAAAGAGTCGTAGAGATTGAAGGATGAGATCAATTTGAAGGGATAAATCCATATTAAAGTTGAGCACCTCGAGCCTCTCAATCATAGAGATCATCTTAAGGACGTGGTCTCCCACTTTCTCCCCTTCTTTCATCCTAGCACTAAACAACTGCTTTGATATCTCATATCTAGCAGTCCCTACCTGCTCTCCATAAAGTTCGGTCAAGTGTGCGAGAATCTGCCTAGCAGAAGTCATTTTCTCGTGCGCTCTCTGCAGCTCATTAGTCATTGAGCCCATCTTAAAACCACGAACTAGCACATCATCCTTGACCCATTTTTCATGGACGTCAATGTCTTCCTGATTACCCCTAGTCCGGATTGGAGTCGGTGGAATGTCCGCCTCCAAGACGTATCCCAGAGACTCCATACTGAGTACAATCATCAGATTCCGCAACTATCAACAAAGTTAGGGCCGATTAGGAGATTCTTTTCAAGTAGTATTGCAAGTGGGTTTTTAGCCATTTTAGAGAGATTCAATTTCGTTTTCGCAAAGATTTAGACAAGATTAAATTAGTGACTTGTTTAATTATGACCGAGTATAGAACTTAAGGGCTTGTATAATTCTTGTCTCGCTCCCACTAATTTTATCGAATTATACACTCCCATGTTATAATCCAAAATCATAGTTAGATCGACTTCTTAGTGGTGATCAAGTTCTTTACAAATTTTAATGAGACGCAACCTATCGGGTTTCTTGCCAATTAATTTCTCGTAAAGTGGTGTCTAACACCAACCCGTCTGACGGATGATTTGATCTTCTTTTACCCCTAGTCTTCATGCCCTCAACCTATCGGGTTTCTTGGCAATCCAGACTATCTAAGTTGTTGACCATCAACGCTCATCGGTTTGACTATTGAATCTCACCCGGCAACCTATCGGGTTTCTAGGGCGAAATTTATCACCAACCGAAGGCATCTAATGCACTCAAGAATTTTTCAACCTCTACCAAATGTACTACCCCGATAACTCGGAAGCATAGTACACCAGCTCGGGTATCAATTTTCTACGAGTTTGATGGAGGGTAGGAAACCTCGTAACCTTTTTCAAACGTAGTCGGCTTGTAGTCGGAGAATTTCGCGATTAATGTTACACTTTGCACATTAATTCAATTATACGCGCGTTTGTATGTTTGTCAATCATTCAAAATGAAAATGAAAATAGTAACCTAGTTACTACCAACATATAGCTCATGGACCTAATTCCTAAGTACTGGGCCAAGCGAATGACCCAATAAATAAAAAATACAGTCTTCGATTCTTCGTCTTCTCGGTCGGTTGTCTTCGGTCTTCGTCATACCCAAAATAATACTTACATCGTTGAAAAATGCATCCTATACAAATTTTCTAGTAAAAATAAATAGGCTCAAAACGGCCTTTACAACCCAATCGAATCGAACAAATCAAAAACTAAGTCCACGAGCTATATCACCATCACATAAGGATTCCATACAACATGTAATGGCAACGAAATTAAACAATTAATTTTAATATAAATTAATCTATTCAATTTCTACTATATTAATCCAATTAATATAAAGTGGCATTAAAATTAAATAATCAATTAATATATTAATCCAATCAATATAAAATTAATCTATTCAATTTTAATGATATTAATCAAATTAATACTAATAATCATCATTTTAATTGCTCAAGTAATCCGCCAAAATAATATTCTCGTTTAATTTATTTCCCTTAACTCAAAATATTCCAAATATTAATTTAGTCAAAATAAAATCCAATTTAAATTTTGGGAAATAATTAAAACGAAATATAAACTTAAAACGGAGTCGGACAATCCGATTTAGGCTCACCATGCCCGATTCAAAATCGGGCCAAAAACCCGAGTGCTGGCCGAGCCATCGCTCAGATCGGGCCGATCATGCTCGGCCCCTGCCGAGCACTCAGCTCTGGCCGAGTCATGGCCGAGCACGCGGCACTGGGCGGCCAGTGAAGGCTGCCGGCACCACCGCCAGCCTTCGTTTCTTCGCTTTTTCGCCCGTTTCAAAACGTGATGCTACAACGAACAATTTAAAATCTAAAATTATTCCGGATATTATTCTAAATCATAATCATCATCCAAAAGCATTCAAAATGCACAAATAATCGTATATACGATATCATTGACCTACCCGATACCACCGTTGGGATTCCGAAAATAAAACGAAATACGCAATGAAATAAAAACGAATCCCAAACAGGATCGATCAAGTAACGTATATACGAAAAATAAATACGAAGATAAAGATTCATACCCTTGAAGCCTTTGAAATAAATCTTCGTAAAGTGTAGCCGATGATCACGATCCCGTCCCGAACACGAAATCCCTTCGTTCCAAGCACCGAAAATTCGAAGCCTCTACTTCACACGCGTCGGAAGTTGCCCGGAAAAATCTACAATACTCCGTTCTATGAAGAAC
Organism: Orobanche coerulescens; assembly: GCA_033398695.1. Classification (NCBI taxonomy): domain Eukaryota; kingdom Viridiplantae; phylum Streptophyta; class Magnoliopsida; order Lamiales; family Orobanchaceae; genus Orobanche; species Orobanche coerulescens. The sequence continues at coordinate 47,637,996 of CM065805.1, read as the reverse complement.
ACGGCTAGGAAGTGTTGTAGGAATTTTTTCTCTCTTAATTTTTCTTACTTCTTTTCACCTCAAAGATGAACAAAATGAAAAAGAAAAATTTTTATCTCTCCTCACTCAAAGAACTCACGGCAGGCTGATCTCCAAAATGAATGAGTATGAATGGTTTTTGTTGTTATCTCATCTCATCTCATATATAATGTAATGATATATATATTATAAAGGAATAATTATTCCTTTACAACTATCATTCACAATTATGTGGGAATCTCAACTCTAAGTGAGTTCCCACACACATGCAAGATCATGCCATGCCATGAGGAGTGGGTGGCCACAAGGAAGTTTCTAAAACGAGCCGAGCCACTCGGCTCGTGTACCGGACGCTCACAAACGACTCCGTTAAATACTCTCCTTTTATTAATCAATGTATTTTTATTAATTATTTAATATTATTAATTAATTATATCAAATACGTATATATATTTCTCTAAGAAATATAATTTATGAATTAAATTAATTACCCAGAACTTAATTTAAATTCATAAGACCGATATTTGATTTATCTAATAAATCATAATTAGATATCCAATATCTAATATTAATAGAGAGATAATAAATTCACATTTATCCGTCAACGCTCCGATGCGCGACTCGTAGGTCCGTCTCACCGGCATTGAGAGGAACCAATGAGTGCGGGCAAGACTTAGCCACTTAGCGGGCCGCATGTAAACCCCGATCGAGAACGAATGAAGGGATCATTCCGTAACCATTATGTCGTGAATACTATATACGTATAGACCCTTCATCGATGTCCCGGTCAAGTCTTCGGGTCACGGTAAAGTCAAACCCTATCATTGACTAAACTCTATACATGTGTTAATGCAAATCAAGACCGACTCATTAATAGTGTATCTAATACGACTATATCGAATGCTTTGCCAAAGACTTATGATCTTATTTGCCATTAACCGTATAGGACATTCGCCGCTCACTAACAGAGATAGAATCCTTTCTTGGCGTACAAGAAAGATCGCTACCCGCCCGTATAGTCCGCACTTCGAGGTCGACTCGGCAATTAAGCAAATGAGTCTAACTACTCTAATGACAAACTAAACGTCACAGCACATCTTCTACCGAACCCTCAAGTCAAAGGTCCACGTATACTATCACAACCTTTCGATTCGTCATCGACTCTCCGAGAGTGAATACCGTGATCGAATCGAGTATGAGTCGTGTTCGAGTATATCGCCCCACCAATATACTTATAACTATGCTATCAAGACGTGCACACGCCCTAGCATCGATTATACAAGTCATATTAAAACTTAATGCCCATTTTAAGTTTATTGACTTATAACAATTTACGTAAATAAACTTTAAACACTTCCAGTACATTTTCTCTTATCCCATAACGAGAATGGAATGTTCGATTTATTTACATGGACTTCACTTCAATGTTTACCAAGTCAAGAATGCAATTGAAATACAATAAACAGTGAATGAATCGTATTGCCTTTTTATTAATTATTCCATAATTACAAGTATAATGCCCTTACTCTCTCATCCCCTGAGTGGCATTCGAGGGCATATTCCTAACAGCGCCGCGACCGTGTCAAGCAGGACACGGTCGAGTCCCTGCCGGCCAGCTACGCGCCGCAACCGTGTCAGGCGGACGAGTCAACCCCTATAAATTCGTTTTTTGAGCATTTCAGCTCATTTCTTCCATTTCTTCCACCGTCATACGAGAGAGATAAGCTTGAGGGAGATATTTTGTCATCATCAATCACTTGTGTGTTCGGATTTCATCATCTTGATTCATTGGAAAGCTTGGATAGTCGATTTTACACGTTTTCATCGGATCGAATTGGTTGGATCTTCAAGAGGTAATTTCTTCAACACCTTGGATTTCGATTCTATGTTGAGATATGATGTTTTGGACGTTATAATCATGTTATATGAAGGGATATGTATATGATTATGAGTTTGTATAAGGATTCATTGGATTATTGAGGGATTATTCAAGAACACTTTGAATATCGAGTTGAAATTGGGGGTTTTCGATTAATTATCGTTGTAATCACGTTTTCGGATATTCGTCTTGGATTATTAATCATATTGAAGATGTTTTGTTGGTTTGAAACACTTCTTGGGGGATTTGATATTGGTATATTGAGTTTTGGTTGTAAACAATTGGAGATTGTTTACAACGCGTTTGTTTTAATGCCCCAATGAGTTTCGGGTATTGTTGTATCGACTTTTGAGTTGGTTGTGATCATGCTTGATTCGTGTATTAAGAGAATTGTTGGTATTTGTGTTGTTCAAGGTTGTTCGAGCGGCCGATAATTTCATTAAGGACGTTGATCGTGGAAGTACCTTCTCGCCTTCGGTTTGAGGCAAGTTTTATACTTGTACTAGTCAATGAGATTAATGTCATCATATATGTGTATGAATGTGTGTGTATCATTCCGAGACTTAGTCTCTTCATGAATTCATTGATATCAAGAGATCGTTCGATACGATACCTTTCGGCAATTATGCCAAATGTTTATTGTTGTTCATTAACGGCCGATTCAAGGCATTGTGATACTCGTTATTAATGTCATTGTCGATAGCTACCGCGGCATCGATGTATCGATTGTTGTTAATATTGATGTCGATCTAAGAGATCGTTCAAATCATCGTTATTCATGTTGGGGGTTGTTATTAAAACCATATTGGCCGAATTAAGGCATTGGCTTATTCATTTCTCATCTTCGTCGTTGGTCACCGATTAAAGGTGCCGAGGCATCCTTCGTATCATTGTCATCGATTGGCCGTTCTCAGGCAAATCGAAATGTTCAATTATTCACCATCTCATTGTTATCGATTGACCGTTCTAAGGCAATCGAGGTATTCTAATCATTCATCGTATCATTCGTAGCGATTGGCCATTCTAAGCCAATCGAAGTGCTTACTCATTCATGGATTCATCCGCTGCATCATTGTTATCGGTTGGCCATCCTAAGGCAATCGAGGTGTTAAATTGGGACTGTCAAGGACGGTGTCTATCCGTGTGTTACTGTCATCGTGTTGGCCGACTCAAGGCAGCACACTATCATTAATTGTGATACGGCTTCGTGGCTTCGCCCTAATTGTGATACGGTGGATGTCGTGGCTTCGCCCTTATTGTGATACGGCCGTGCCATGGCTTCGCCCTAATTGTGATACGGCCGATGCCGTGGCTTCGCCCTTATTGTGATACGGCCGCGTGCCGTGGCTTCGCCCTCATTGATACAAATTCGGCCGCTTTGACTTCAGTGTTTGTGATATTTGTTAATTTCACGAACGACTTTCAGGCCTTTTGTAATGTCTTGGTATTTTCATTGGAGCCTTTGGGAATTATGATTCATATTAAATTCAATTCTGGTTTGGTTCATGTCGTTTAATTCATTGTGGTATTCTGTGATTATGATTCGCCGTTGGGCATTTATGTTCTAACATGTCGAACAGGTATTAATAGTATGCCGTGGGCATAGTATTTCACGAATGCTCGGTTCTTACCTTGGTTTGTGAGCATCTCGTATTATTATCATCATTGTACCGTTTCGTTCTGCCTTTGGATGCATATCATGTTATACATGTATTTGATGTTCATTGTCTGGATGACTGACCCCGTGGGGGCGGAACATGTTTTTCATGTTTTAGGTGCTTGCGAGGAGAGAGTTGAGACACAGGGGCATGATGATGGCGACGAGGCATTCAAGCGATACTAGTCCGAGTTGTTCATGTTGGTCAGTCGGTTGGAGTGTTCTCCAGTTGTCAGTCATTATCATTTTGTATTACCCGAGCAGATGCTCGTGGATGTTGTATTTTTACTCTTGGACATGTAGGCCCATCGTTGTCGTTGAAATTCCTTATCGGAATATTGTGTCGGATATCATGGTAGGGACTATGATTTTCCCTTGTTGTTTAATTTAATGTATTTAATCATGTTCGCCTAGTGGATCTCCTGGCGTGGGGTCCACGGCACTGTAATAACCCAATAGGATTTGGGGGTGTTACAGAAATGGTATCAGAGATTTGGGTTGTGAAATACCCTGAGATGTGAGTTATGTGGTCCTACCGACGCGGTAGTAGTGGGATTGTCAGGTTATGACAATCTAGTCGATCGAGTTTTGTGAGTCGTAATATTAGTGCGACTGCACGAGTCATTCATTCATCGAGTCGTCGTCAGTGAAGACTAGTATCGCGAGACCTCGAAGCTTCGTATGACCTGTGTAAGGACTCGATTCTCTTTGTGTTCATACATTCATCATGTCATTAATTGTTCATGCTTTGCTGGAACCTATATGTGATATTAGTGTTATGATTGATTCATGACTAATTGTTTTGGAGCACGTGTGACTTGTGTAAGCATTAAGGATCAACTCATTTATCGATTAATAATTCTCAATCATCATTTTGATCTCATCACTCGATTAATTCATTCATCACTCACCAATATCATCACTCGGATAATTCATACATCACTCGCTTAATTCATTCCTCACTCACCAATATCATCACTCCGATAATTCATCCATCACTCGCTTAATTCATCCCTCACTACCAATATCATTACTCGATAATTCATTCATCACCGCTTAATTCATTCATCACTCACCAATATCATCGTTCGCTTAATTCATTCATCACTCGGTCGATCTCATTGTTCGCTTAATTCATTAATCATTCAAATTTATCTCACGGTTGATTGTTGATCTTGAGGATCGAATTTTCAACCTTGTTAACTTGTTCAAGGTAATCATTTCAGAATTTCATCGTGCAATCATGTTACCTCATTTGATGTTTCATACGATCTTATCATACTCGACGTAATGTCGATTTATCATTTCATTAAATCATTAATGCATTCATTGTGCGAGAGCGTGTATGCTCATTATTGTCACTCTGTAACGTAATCATAATGCGATATTCATGCGGAATCTGTAATCATCATGTGACTTTCCTACTTCAGTATGGATAGAGCTGTCAGAGAACGCAGGGGAAGAGGCCGCGGTGCGGGCCGGAACCCGGGATCTCGTGTGCATGACCACACGAACGCGAGGGATATCATTAATTCATCAAATAGCGAGGCTACTCATTCATCAGCAGATAATCATTCACTGTCAGGGAGTCGTACCCGAGAGGCATCTCACTCGGAAGGTGTTCGGGTTGATCCATTTATATTTATGCGGGGAATGATGGCCCAGATGACTCAGATGACGCGGATAGTGGAGACCATGCAGACCTCGATGGTTCGTGGTCCACCGCAACAGGGATGCCAAGTGCCATTTCATGGACAGACTGGAGGAGTGAATCAGATTGTTGGCGATATCTCTCGTCAGATGCCGCCTACTTTTGAGGGTTCGTCGGAACCAGCTGATATTGTTCATTGGCTCGAGCATTTTGATAGACTCTTCGACATGGTTCGGTCCTAAGAGAGTAAAGTGGCGAGCGGCTTATTACTTGAGTAAGGGCGCTTATTCGTGGTGGCTATCTGTGAAACCCATCGATCGTGATTGTATTTGGAGCGAGTTCAAGACTCTCATGTTAGAGAGGTATTACTGCCCACTTCGTGAAGCCAAGTTGTCAAGTTTTGAACCCCGAATCCGTCGAGGACGAGGGTGTTATTGTCATTCCGAGAAGTTTCGGGGACTACTTCAGCCGTCACAATTATCCATACCGAGGCGGATAAAATTAAGTATTTTAGCAAGAGGCTAAATCCACGATTGAGGATGCGGTTGTTCAATCACAATTGTAATTCACTTAGTGAGTTCATCTGGAAGGCTCTTGGAGCAGAGCTTTTGATCAAGGAGCTTACTCAAGCATCCTTCGCTTCTTCGTGAGAGGACTAGAATGTCGGCTCGTTCGAGGGACATCGGGCTCCGACGCCCAAGGGGTCGTTTTCTAGTCGTCTTCGTGGCCGGGATAGCATCTTCCTCTCGTGCGACGAGTTCGACCGTTTGCTTTAATCGTGATTCAAGCAGTCACGTTAGTACCCTGTACGGTGCCGGCTATTGTTTGTTTTCTCGTGGGAGGCGGGGACACCGCAAATACCGCAGGGTTCTAGCGCCAGTAAATCTCAAGAGAGCTCAAGGGCGTCGAGAGACTTCGTTACTCCAGCCCGTGCATCATCCAAGGGACCCTATCAGGCCTCGAGGGCCAGAGGTAAGGACATTCATCACCGGTTTGAACAAGTTAATTCTTGTTCGTTAATAGTATAATCATTCATGTCGTTGTCGTTCATTCATTCATATAATTCATTCATCATACATCAATCATGTTGAGACTTGTCATCATGAAATTAATCATTTAATTCACGAGGAACAACGGTTCCAATAATTTCACTTGAACTATCACTCAGGACGTTATTAATTCACTTTGGTGAGCCATTCTTAATCCTGGTCGGATTTATAGTCAATTATCATTCATCATTCATTTTAGTCACTTTCATTCTCGTGACCTTCTGAGATCATATGCAGCGGCGAGTTGATCTTCGGATATACCTTAAATCGTTGAGATAAAGGATATCGATGTTGGGTACATTTGAGATGTAACCTTGTTTTTTTGGATGACTGTGTAAATCTATCCGTATTAATGTATCGTGACTGTGGATCATTTATGGTTGATCTGTCTTATTATGATCATATTCGAGAATCTTGAGATTTGGGTCATTTGTTGGGAGTTCATCCTTTCGGCGTTGTGCTCAAGATTTCATGATATTTAGGGAATCGTTCACTGTGTTTCGAGACGTAAAGTCTTGGGGACTTGGGCTTGCGGTTGATTTGGTCTCGAGGACTAGATGTGCATTATTGATTTCAGATCAAGATGGATAGTTCATATCCAGAGTCGTTTACCCTTAGTTTCGAGGACGAAACTCTTTTAAGGGGGGGAGTATGTAATACCCGGTTGTAATTCAGTCATTATCATTCAGTAATTTCATTCGGTGATTGTCACTCAGTGGATTTTCACTCATTTATAATCATTCATCAATCATGTTCATTCACCCGTGTTCACCGTTCGGAAAAAAATCCAAGTCGTGTATCGTTATTGTTCATTGTTTCAACTTTCCACATATGAGTTCGACTTTGTTAGATCAACATTAATTTTTGGTAACTCCAAAAATTCTGAATCTTTGCAATATTATAGAGCATCGAGTTAGCTTTCCAATGGTTCAAACGGTGAGTCAATCGGAGTCCGGAGGAGAGAGTTATGGTCATTTTAGCTCAACCGCTCATTTTTCAGTTATTGGCCGATCACTGCCGAACGAACTCGGCCGTGTAGTCCGACACGGCCCGCGCTGTACTCGTCCGGAAATGCCGAAGTCTCTGCCTCAGGACCCGACCGTGTCGTCTGGCACGGCCGAGTCGAACTCTTCCGGATAAGCCAGAACCGACTGCCCAGACGCCCGACCGTGTTCCAGGACACGGTCGAGTCATGCTGAGTCGCTGTCGGATGGGTCACTATCGGAAGGCCCCTCCGCGCCGCGACCGTGTCAAGCAGGACATGGTCGAGTCCCTGCCGGCCAGCTGCGCGCCGCGACCGAGTCAGGCGGACACGGTCGAGTCTGTCAGACGAGTCAACCCATATAAATTCGTTTTTTGAGCATTTCAGCTCATTTCTTCCATTTCTTCCACCTTCATATGAGAGAGATAAGCTTGAGGGAGATATTTTGTCATCATCAATCACTTGTGTGTTCGGATTTCATCATCTTGATTCATTGGAAAGCTTGGATAGTCGATTTTACACGTTTTCATCGGATCGAATTGGTTGGATCTTCAAGAGGTAATTTCTTCAACACCTTGGATTTCGATTCTATGTTGAGATATGATGTTTTGGACGTTATAATCATGTTATATGAAGGGATATGTATATGATTATGAGTTTGTATAAGGATTCATTGGATTATTGAGGGATTATTCAAGAACACTTTGAATATCGAGTTGAAATTGGGGATTTTCGATTAATTATCGTTGTAATCACGTTTTCGGATATTCGTCTTGGATTATTAATCATATTGAAGATGTTTTGTTGGTTTGAAACACTTCTTGGGGGATTTGATATTGGTATATTGAGTTTTGGTTGTAAACAATTGGAGATTGTTTACAACGCGTTTGTTTTAATGCCCCAATGAGTTTCGGGTATTGTTGTATCGACTTTTGAGTTGGTTGTGATCATGCTTGATTCGTGTATTAAGAGAATTGTTGGTATTTGTGTTGTTCAAGGTTGTTCGAGCGGCCGATAATTTCATTAAGGACGTTGATCGTGGAAGTACCTTCTCGCCTTCGGTTTGAGGCAAGTTTTATACTTGTACTAGTCAATGAGATTAATGTCATCATATATGTGTATGAATGTGTGTGTATCATTCCGAGACTTAGTCTCTTCATGAATTCATTGATATCAAGAGATCGTTCGATACGATACCTTTCGGCAATTATGCCAAATGTTTATTGTTGTTCATTAACGGCCGATTCAAGGCATTGTGATACTCGTTATTAATGTCATTGTCGATAGCCGGCTCGCGGCATCGATGTATCGATTGTTGTTAATATTGATGTCGATCTAAGACATCGTTCAAATCATCGTTATTCATGTTGGGGGTTGTTATTAAAACCATATTGGCCGAATTAAGGCATTGGCTTATTCATTTCTCATCTTCGTCGTTGGTCACCGATTAAAGGTGCCGAGGCATCCTTCGTATCATTGTCATCGATTGGCCGTTCTCAGGCAAATCGAAATGTTCAATTATTCACCATCTCATTGTTATCGATTGACCGTTCTAAGGCAATCGAGGTATTCTAATCATTCATCGTATCATTCGTAGCGATTGGCCATTCTAAGCCAATCGAAGTGCTTACTCATTCATGGATTCATCCGCTGCATCATTGTTATCGGTTGGCCATCCTAAGGCAATCGAGGTGTTAAATTGGGACTGTCAAGGATGGTGTCTATCCATGTGTTACTGTCATCGTGTTGGCCGACTCAAGGCAGCACACTATCATTAATTGTGATACGGCTTCGTGCCGTGGCTTCGGCCCTAATTGTGATACGGCTGGATGTCGTGGCTTCGGCCCTTATTGTGATATGGCTTCGTGCCGTGGCTTCGGCCCTAATTGTGATACGGCTGGATGCCGTGGCTTCGGCCCTTATTTTGATACGGCTTCGTGCCGTGGCTTCGGCCCTCATTGATACAGCTTCGGGCTGTTTTGACTTCAGGTGTTTGTGATATTTGTTAATTTCCGCTGAACGACTTTCAGGCCTTTTGTAATGTCTTGGTATTTTCATTGGAGCCTTTGGGCATTATGATTCATATTAAATTCAATTCTGGTTTGGTTCATGTCGTTTAATTCATTGTGGTATTCTGTGATTATGATTCGCCGTTGGGCATTTATGTTCTAACCTGTCGAACAGGTATTAATAGTATGCCGTGGGCATAGTATTTCACGAATGCTCGGTTCTTACCTTGGTTTGTGAGCATCTCGTATTATTATCATCATTGTACCGTTTCGTTCTGCCTTTGGATGCATATCATGTTATACATGTATTTGATGTTCATTGTCTGGATGACTGACCCCGTGGGGGCGGAACATGTTTTTCATGTTTTAGGTGCTTGCGAGGAGAGAGTTGAGACACAGGGGCATGATGATGGCGACGAGGCATTCGAGCGATACTAGTCCGGGTTGTTAATGTTGGTCAGTCGGTTGGAGTGTTCTCCAGTTGTCAGTCATTGTCATTTTGTATTACCCGAGCAGATGCTCGTGGATGTTGTATTTTTATTCTTGGTCATGTAGGCCCATCGTTGTCGTTGAAATTCCTTATCGGAATATTATGTCGGATATCATGGTAGGGACTATGATTTTCCCTTGTTGTTTAATTTAATGTATTTTAGTCATGTTCGCCTAGTGGATCTCCTGGCGTGGGGTCCACGGCACTGTAATAACCCAATATTATTTGGGGGTGTTACACCTACGGCCTTATTACACACAGGATCCAAAAACATAAGTATAATCCATATGGAGATGAAATATACCTTAAATAACAATACACTTGTTCAAACTTAAAATAAAACGGAAAGATAACATTACACGGTACGAACATGACCGGACACGAAAGACTTGGGGCCCCCGAACTAGTATCCTTCGAACCCTTCGTCATCACCTTGATCTTCCCGTGCCTTGCCTTTTCCTCGACCTAAAATAAAACACAAGTATTTCGCCCAACACAGGGTCAAATATACACGATAAATGATTCTCAAGATATTATACAATTCACGTATATAAGATTTCAAGAATAACGCACCGACTAACGAACATACCCCTTGGGCGTATGAACGCTCAGTCACAAAACGTCGAACACATCCAAGTATAAAAATGGACTATGAACGACTAAGCTAGTACGGCTCAAGAGGGACATCACAGTACGCCCGATCCGAATATGTGTCAGTGCCCATGTCCACCCCGTATACGGAATCCAAGATATACATGGGACAATGTACCTAATTAGCCTCAACGAACTACGTCTCGTGTGCACAGCCCTTCACGGAAAAATATTCACGCATGACTATATATGTGCCCGGCTAAAAATCCTACACAATATCCAATCGGAACGTAGATATGACTCCGGATATGTCACGATGCAACATGACAACGAATTCAATAATTCACAAATCCGATTAAGGACCAAGGACTCACCGAAATGACAACAAGATCAACAATATCAAGGGTCCAAAAGTAACGAACTTGGGAATACAATCCCACGATGAAAACGGGACATCATTAAGAACAACCTAAAGTCACAGGACACAAGTTTATAAGTGTTTCATATACACAAAATGCAGAATCATCATAAGAATCCACACATCATTATAACCAAGCAAGATAACTTGCCTCAATACGGAGGCGAGTAAAGTCCTTCTTTGTTGAACGAACAGCCGGCCCTCGATTCAAAATCGGTTACTCGGACAATCAACCTTGAATGAATTATATTTTGCTCAATAATACGTTCATATGATCATCTATACCAACTTCAACGAGACAACATCCTAATTCTCATTTGAGTAGTTCAACTTTAAGATGTTGAGGGTTACTCCAAGAACCTTATTCAATACCATTCTATTCTTACAATTGATTACAAGATGTTTACCAAATGTTTGCTGGATTAAGATGTGTTAAACAATAATCTCCTACTCTTTAAACTTATCAAGAACATCTCAATTGATTAAAAGTAAAATTTGCACTTCAATCAATTACTTATGTTGAGTTAAGTAGTTATAATTCCATATTATGATCATGAAGACTACTTCAAGTTCAACACCTTCCTTATAATCTTCTAGTTAACTTGGAGGTTCAAACATTACTCCTCTGGATTCATTTAGCTTAGGTTCAAGAAGGTGATTCCATTCTTCTAATGATCAACAAGGGTTTCTTAAAACATTTTATGGTAATTATTCTAATAAGTTATTTACATTATAATGAAACAAAGACTATTAGTATTCCATTGGTGTTATTAGTCCAGGAATAAGAGTTTGGTTTAACTAAACATGATCATCACCATTTAAAACACTAAGAACACATCATTACAAAAACCCTTAATCATCATATTCATCATTAAGTTTGTTGGAAGCTTAACTATAAACATGTTTAACTTGATTAATTCATCACTAGGTGGAGTATACTTAATCACTATCATTATAACTATGAGATTATAGGGTTAAAACGTATGACATACCTTCAGAATTGAAGAACAATACACCAAAACCACAGGAACACAATCTAAGCTTTAAGAATAACTCCATCTCCCAATCAACAAGCTCCAAAATCCAAATGTAAAGCTCAAACACAAGTTGGAAGAAGGTAATTTTGATCTAGGGATGAAGGGGGATGATTATATTGGTGAAAACTCAGAGTTTGGTCGTGCAAAATGAAAGACACAAGTTGTCTTTTTATAACAGCACAGTTCGTTACGTACGTTATCACAAGAGGATAACGTACGTTAACAGCTTTACGTACGCTACACGGAAAGTGTTACGTACGTAAGCTAAGTCCGAGCTCTTTGGACTGAAATACGAACATCGTTACGTCGTTACCTATCGAAGCATTACGTGCGTAATGTAGGTCAACTAGATTGCCTCCAAAAATCAGATATTCGAATCTGTCCGGCCCCACGCCGAAAGTTCGGATCGGATACGATTACCGGTTACGTCGTACAGTACCCCTTTACATACGTAAAGGACTTAAAATAACGTACGTTATGCTTGAGGATTAGCGTACGTTAGACTCAGGTTTAGTAGCTCAAAAATGTATTAATCTATGCGACGTTGAAAATCCAATTATAGTGCGAGTGATCGTTATTATTATGTCTATTTATGATATATTCCAACATCAATAACAATACACAAATGCAACAAGACTTACAACAGTATTTGAATTATCCGAATGATACAACAGTAAGTAAGAATTTTCCGTCGGATATTACATACTCCCCCCCTTAAAAGGGGTTTCGTCCTCGAAACTAAGGGGTAAACAATTCAGGATACCTCTCTTGAATGCTTCTCTCTGTCTCCCACGTGGCTTCCTCGACCCCGTGTCGTGACCACTGAACCTTCAGTAGGGGAATCGTCTTATTACGCAGTTGTTTGATCCTCCTCTCAAGTATTCGTACGGGGAGCTCCTCATACGAATGATCCTCCGCTAAATCGATCTCATCGAACTGAAGTACATGACTCGGATCAGCAACGTATTTGCTTAACTGGGAGACATGGAACACGTTATGAATCCGGCTCAGGGCTGGTGGTAAAGCCAGGCGATTAAATCGCCTACTCGGTCCAAAACCTCAAACGGCCCGATATATCTCGGACTCAGCTTGCCTCTCTTCCCAAAACGAAAAACTCCTCGAGTAGGGGACACCTTCATTAATACATGGTCGCCGACCTCGAACTCAAGCGGCCGCCGGTGGTTGTCTGCGTAGGACTTCTGTCGGCTTTGAGCCATCAACAAACGACTCCTAATCAGGGCGATCTTCTCACGGGCTGCTATCAACATATCGGGTTCCGTACCCAGGGTTTCAGATGGATCGTCCCAACACAGAGGGGATCTACAACGACGGCCATACAATGCTTCATAAGGTGCCATCTGAATCGAAGTGTGCCAGCTATTATTATAAGTGAATTCCACCAAGGGTAGTTGGGCCTCCCAATCATCCTTCCAATCGAGAATGCACGCCCTCAGCATATCCTCTAAAGTTTGGATAGTTCTCTCAGTCTGACCATCCGTCTGCGGGTGAAAATGCTATGCTGAAGTTCAACTGCGTACCCATCGTACGATGAACTGTTTTCCAAAAATGTGACACGAATCGCCCGTCACGATCTGATACAATACTCTTAGGGGTACCATGTAACCTTACAATTTCTTTGATAAATAGTTGGGCCAATCTCTCAGGTCCCCAAGTATCTTTAATCTCCAGAAAGTGGGATGATTTGGTCAAACGATCCACAATCACCCAAATCGTATTCAACCCTCGACGACTCGTCGGCAGGCTGGTTATAAAATCCATCGATATGTCCTCCCATTTCCACTCGGGGATCGGAAGCGGTTTCAGCAATCCTGCGGGTCGCTGGTGCTCAATCTTAACTTGTTGACAGGTTAAACACCTCGAAACGAATTCTGCAACTTCACGTTTCATACTTCCCCACCAATAATATTGTTTCAAGTCCTTATACATTTTGCTAGACCCCGGGTGGATATAGTACGGGGTAGCATGAGCTTCTTTCAGGATAGAATTCCTTAACTCATCATCAGCGGGTACACAAACTCGGTTTCTGAAGCGTATCAATCCATCCTCGTGTATTACAAAGCCAGGAGCTTTCCCTTGAGTTATTTCATCGCGAACTCGAGATAAGAATGGGTGCGTAACTTGCTTCGATCTAATTATATCCTCAAGGGACGATGAAATCTCAAGTGTACAGAGTTGCCCTTGAATACGCTGTAACCAGACTTCAATTTCCGGCCTCACCAACTCTAACTGCAATACCCTCTGAGTTGTTAGGCGGGCAAGCATCTGCTCCTGTACTGTTTTACGACTCAAAGCATCAGCAACTACATTTGCTTTGCCCGGATGATAAAGGATCTCGATATCATAGTCTTTGATGAGTTCTAGCCACCTTCTCTGCCTCATGTTTAACTCCTTCTGAGTAAAAATGTATTTCAAGCTCTTGTGATCCGTAAAAATCTGACAGGTAACTCCATACAAATAATGACGCCAGATTTTAAAGCAAACACCACGGCTGCAAGTTATAAATCATGGGTGGGGTAGTTGACCTCGTAAGGTCGTAGCTGTCTCGATGCATAGGAGATCACCTTCCCATTTTGCATTAGTATGCACCCAAGGCCCTGTTTAGATGCGTCACTATACACTACAAACCCTTCCGTTCCTTTCGGTAGGACTAAAATAGGTGCCGAAATCAATCGACTCTTAAGTTCATCAAAGCTCCGCTGACATGCCTCTAACCATAAATACTTCTTATCCTTCCTCAACAAATTAGTCATTGGTTGGGTAATTTTGGAAAAACCCTCCACGAACCGTCGGTAATAACCTGCTAGTCCCAAGAAACTGCGTACTTCCTTAACGTTCTTTGGTGGTAACCAGTTTCGGATAGCTTCTGTCTTCTGTGGGTCTACTCGCACCCCATCAGCTGATATCACATGTCTGAGAAAGATAACTTCATTCATCCAAAACTCACATTTAGAAAATTTTCCATAAAGCTGCTCTCGCCTTAACGCCTCGAGAACTAGATGGAGATGACGCTCGTGCTCTTCATGGTCACGAGAATAGATCAGAATGTCGTCAATAAAAACGACTACAAAGCGATCCAGATAATTAATAAAGACTCGATTCATCAGCTCCATGAATACTGCTGGTGCATTCGTCAGTCCAAAAGGCATCACTACGAATTCATAATGCCCATAGCGAGTACGAAAAGCGGTCTTCGAAATATCAGACTCACGAATCCTCAACTGATGGTAACCAGACCTCAGGTCGATCTTAGAAAACACAGCAGCCCCTTGAAGTTGATCCAATAAATCATCAATACGCGGCAATGGGTATTTGTTCTTAATGGTTACCCTGTTCAGCTCACGATAATCAATTCACAGACGTAGGGATCCGTCCTTCTTCCGTACAAATAATACTGGTGCTCCCCAAGGGGACGTGCTAGGTCTAATGTAGCCCTTCTCGGTCAAATCCTCAAGTTGGCTCTTCAGCTCCTGCATCTCAGTCGGAGCCATACGATACGGTGCTTTTGAAAGCGGGGACGTACCAGGCTCTAGCTCAATATTGAACTCTACATCACGATGCGGAGGTAAGCCTGGTAATTCATCTGGAAATACGTCTGGGTAGTCTCGGACTACCGGAATATCGATCAATTCAACTGGTCGATCCATTGTGTTGGTCATGTAACACCAATAGCCAATACATCCTTGATTAAGCAGTTTCACCGTTTTCATAGCGCTGATGATTCTCCCGGAACGGCTGGGATTATCACCCTGGAAAGTACACTCAATACCATCGTCAGAGGTGACGGTCCTTTGTTAAGCTTGCGGACACTAATTATGGCATCATGACGGTCCATCCAATCGATACCCAAGATCACATCATCTTTAGGTAAATCGACCACAATTAAATTTGACAACCACTCACGGTCGTTCATTCGAATCGAGCAGTCCTGAACTTCACGATTCCCAACAATTCTTCTACCATCGGGTAGACCAATTATATAAGGTTCATAATTGATAACATGCTCTAATTGCAAACGACTCAAACAAGAAGTAGATAAAAAGGAGTGTGATGCACCAGTATCAAAAAGAACACAGACAGGCTGAGATTGGATCTCGAGAGTACCTGCAATCATGCTGGCTTCGGGATCTTCAGCCCTCTTCATCTCGTAAACTCTAGGTTTTGCAGCCCCTGCACCAGATGTACCAGCTTGATTTCCACGTCCCATCCCCTTGTTTGCCCCGGTAGTCTGATAAGAAGCGGATGGAGGTACTCGGTCTGTCTTCAAGGCATCTTTGAGCATGAGGTGCTGCGGGAATACGTACTGGTCCACTCCTACAATAACGAGCACGATGTCCGTTCTTCCCACAAGTATGGCATGACACGGCTGGCCTAGGACATTTCGAATTGATGTGCCCCTGGTCTCCACAATTATAGCACACAACAGATAGGCTGACCGCTCGAGGTTGCGATCCGGTTGGCTTCGATGCCGTAGGTTGCCGTTCAGAAGGATTTGGCACTGGTTGGGGTCTCTTGAATGTTCCCCGGTTGCTGTCTGACTGGTTCTGGTTCCTGAATTTCTTGTTGTTAGACTGCGGTTGCTTCTTGGAAATTTCCTTCACGGTCGGTCGTACTCGAGCTTTCTCGATGAACTCCGGTAGGGTCACACAATGATGGTTCAACAGCTGCATCCTCATTCGGGGTTTAAGCCTTTTGAGAAAGTATTTGATCTTATCAGCTTCTGTGTGGACAATCGTCGTGGCAAAAGGGAGAAGTGCCTGGAATTTCTCGGCGATAGATAGTACGTCATCATCTTCGGACGGTTCCAGATTCAGCAATTCTGATAGTTTGGCCACGCGGAGAGGACCTGGATAGTAACGATCTAGCATGAGATTTTTAAATTCTTCCCAAGTACATACGCCATCAGCTGGCCTCACCGAAAGCCACCAAGTGTGGGCGCCCTTGCCCAAGTAGTAAGTCACTACGAGACGCGATTCTCTCTTGGGATCTACCATATCGAACAATTTCTCGAAGTGTTCGATCCAATGCACGATATCAGCCGGCTCAGAGGAACCTTCAAAAATCGGGGGTCGTTGGCGCGAGATGTCGCTGATGATCCGATTCACCGGCCCGCCATGCACAGGAGGTGGCCCCTGATGCTGGTCGGTAGCAGCTCTCTGCATAGTTTCCATTAACTGACCCATTTGGGTCATCTGAGCCATCATGCCCTGCATTACAGTGTAAGGATCGACACGAGCATCCTCGCGTCCATTGCGGTGCGATTGGTCCCTAGAAGGCGAATCACTGCCTGCGTAACTATGCTCTGCGTTCGCACGTCTGTTGGCTCGCGGTATCGGGATTCGGCCCCTTCCGCGGCCTCGTCCCCCTCTGCCACGGCCTCTCAAATTCCTTTCCATACTGAAAGAATCAATTTGTAATGATAATCATAAGTAGAATTCATGATACCAATCAGAATTCATGCTAAGCTAATGGCAGTAAGAAATTACATATTCAAGAAAACAGTTCGTAATGAATTATCGTCACTACGAGAGTCAAACAGAATATCATATCGACGTTTGAGTCGAATCATTTCAATCATATAATCAATCCAGAATTTTATTTGAATCATCAATCAGATAATTCCTGCCACAAACCCTTAAAATGCCAAGATCAACAAGGAGATCTATTCAGAGATCAATATCATGTCAGTAATTTATTCATGGTTCATAAAGTACGTACCGCATTTGGCTCGTAGGATCAGGCGCTCGCACGGGTCACACGTGACACGAAGGTCTCTTGATACTAGTTCAATACACAAAGACTCAAAAGAAAGAAAACGACCTCTAGCAAAGTCTCTGATACCATCTTATGTAACACCCTGATAAGGCGGCCATTACAGTGCCGTGGACCCCACACTGGGATCCACCAGGCGATACCCAAAGTACAGATTAAATACACAATACATGTGATACCGAACCACAAAACATAGTACTTACTCCGATATGGAGTTTACAGCAGTATGGCCTATGGCCTTATTACACACAGGATCCAAAAACATAAGTATAATCCATATGGAGATGAAATATACCTTAAATAATAATACACTTGTTCAAACTTAAAATAAAACGAAAAGATAACATTACACGGTATGAAAATGACCGGACACGAAAGACTTGGGGCCCCCGAACTAGTATCCTTCGAACCCTTCTTCATCACCTTGATCTTCTCGTGCCTTGCCTTTTCCTCGACCTAAAATACAACACAAGTATTTCGCCCAACACAGGGTCAGATATACACGATAAATGATTCTCAAGATATTATACAATTCACGTATATAAGATTTCAAGAATAACGCCCCGACTAACGAACATACCCCTCGGGCGTATGAATGCTCAGTCACAAAACGTCGAACACATCCAAGTATAAAAATGGACTGTGAACGACTAAGCTAGTACGGCTCAAGAGGGACATCACAGTACGCCCGATCCGAATATGTGTCAGTGCACATGTCCACCCCGTATACGGAATCCAGGATATACGTGGGACAATGTACCTAATTAGCCTCAACGAACTACGTCTCGTGTGCACAGCCCTTCACGGAAAAATATTCACGCATGACTATATATGTGCCCGGCTAAAAATCCTACACAATATCCAATCGGAACGTAGATATGACTCCGGATATGTCACGATGCAACATGACAACGAATTCAATAATTCACAAATCCGATTAAGGACCGAGGACTCACCGAAATGTCAACAAGATCAACAATATCAAGGGTCTAAAAGTAACGAACTTGGGAATACAATCCCACGATGAAAACGGGACATCATTAAGAACAACCTCAAGTCACAAGACACAAGTTTATAAGTGTTTCATATACACAAAATGCATAATCATCATAAGAATCCACACATCATTATAACCAAGCAAGATAACTTGCCTCAATACGGAGGCGAGTAAAGTCCTTCTTTGTTGAACGAACAGCCGGCCCTCGATTCAAAATCGGTTACTCGGACAATCAACCTTGAATGAAGTATATTTTGCTCAATAATACGTTCATATGATCATCTATACCAACTTCAACGAGACAACATCCTAATTCTCATTTGAGTAGTTCAACTTTAAGATGTTGAGGGTTACTCCAAGAACCTTATTCAATACTATTCTATTCTTACAATTGATTACAAGATGTTTACCAAATGTTTGCTGGATTAAGATGTGTTAAACAATAATCTCCTACTCTTTAAACTTATCAAGAACATCTCAATTGATTAAAAGTAAAATCTGCACTTCAATCAATTACTTATGTTGAGTTAAGTAGTTATAATTCCATATTATGATCATGAAGACTACTTCAAGTTCAACACCTTCCTTATAATCTTCTAGTTAACTTGGAGGTTCAAACATTACTCCTCTGGATTCATTTAGCTTAGGTTCAAGAAGGTGATTCCATTCTTCTAATGATCAACAAGGGTTTCTTAAAACATTTTATGGTAATTATTCTAATAAGTTATTTACATTATAATGAAACAAAGACTATTAGTATTCCATTGGTGTTATTAGTCCAGGAATAAGAGTTTGGTTTAACTAAACATGATCATCACCATTTAAAACACTAAGAACACATCATTACAAAAACCCTTAATCATCATATTCATCATTAAGTTTGTTGGAAGCTTAACTATAAACATGTTTAACTTGATTAATTCATCACTAGGTGGAGTATACTTAATCACTATCATTATAACTATGAGATTATAGGGTTAAAACGTATGACATACCTTCAGAATTGAAGAACAATACACCAAAACCACAGGAACACAATCTAAACTTTAAGAATGACTCCAACTCCCAATCAAAAAGCTCCAAAATCCAAATGTAAAGCTCAAACACAAGTTGGAAGAAGGTAATTTTGATCTAGGGATGAAGGGGGATGATTATATTGGTGAAAACTCAGAGTTTGGTCGTGCAAAATGAAAGACACAAGTTGTCTTTTTATAACAAAGATTCGTTACGTACGTTATCACAAGAGGATAACGTACGTTAACAGCTTTACGTACGCTACACGGAAAGTGTTACGTACGTAAGCTAAGTCCAGAGGCTACTGGACTGAAATACGAACATCGTTACGTACGTTACCTATCGAAGTATTACGTACGCAATGTAGGTCAACTAGATTGCCTCCAAAAGATCAGATTTCGAATCCTGTCCAGCCCCACACGCCGAAAGTTGAGATCGGATACGATTACACTGGTTACGTACGTAACAGGTACACCTTTACGTACGTAAGGGACTTAAAATAACGTACGTTATGCTTGAGGATTAGCGTACGTTAGACTCAGGTTTAGTATCTCAAAAATGTATTAATCTATGCGACGTTGAAAATCCAATTATAGTACGAGTGATCGTTATTATTATGTCTATTTATGATATATTCCAACATCAATAACAATACACAAATGCAACAAGACTTACAACAGTATTTGAATTATCCGAATGATACAACAGTAAGTAAGAATTTTCCGTCGGATATTACAAATACGAGTCGAGGTATGATGATCATACCAGCAACCAATTCGGACCAATAATAAGGGTCTAAATGTTCCAAACTCAATTCTTAAATACGAATTGACAAGGTTCCCTTCTCGTAAATCCATCGTTAAAATTTACTTATGACCGTCATCAATTCGAATCATCCGACTGGTTCAAAACAATAGATAATCATATTAAAAAGGTTATCAAACAATACAATCATTCGACTTGAATATTTGCTCCATACGTATGGGCTTCCAAATTCAGAGATGAATAATAGTCTCATCAAACTCATAACCACATTCGTATTCCTATACGAATATTATTTCAAACACATAGTTTAGCTCTAGATATGAATATTCCATATTCATTTTCAAAACAACAACACTTCTTAAAAATTTTCATCACCTCGTATAATTCAAGAGTTCTTCAAGAACATGAAATATCCGAAATCACGTTCAGAACAACATATCCGAGGTATATATATCCATGTTACCATTTTCTTCATCATGCCATTCATACAACCTCAAGAATCGCAACAAAACCCTTATCATCATATGAAGAAGATCTCAATAATCATATCAACATCCGAAATCTCTTATTACAATTCCAATAAATCTCGTATAACATTATCACATGATACCATAATTGTAACACCCTGCATCCTCCAGGAATATTACACGCCGTAAACCCTTCTCACAAGGATTTACCAGGCTAAGCACAATTTTCCACGTCATTTCAAAAATGCCAAAAAGACCGATGACGGTAATATTTTTCAAATATTAAAAAAAATCAATTTCCAAATACCGTCAAAACGATCAAGGCCAAAATGCCAAAAACTCAGTTTAGGGAATTGGTTTTACAAAATAAAATTCAGTTGGCAAAATACCAAAAGCCATTTCAAAATACTCACGCAGCGGATAAAAGTACAGTCCAATTTATGCATTTACATTGAAATAAGACGAACATCAAAATACACGATTCCCAACATACTCCCTCCCAAGTAGTAATCCTTAAAAAAAAAGAACCACTATCAAAGGGATACGAGGATTACCTTGTATGGACGAACCACGAAGAAGAATAATTGAACTCCATTCCAAGAATCATCAAAAACTTCAAGAACAATACTTAAATCCGGGCTCTCCAATCTTAATCTTGTTTAAGAGAATCATCTCTCAATGTTTAGGAACTTCAAGTACTTCCCAAGGCTCTCTCTATTGACTGAAAGAAAGAGAATGGACAAAATGCCTCTCAGCACTCGTCTATCCTCTCTATAAAACACATCACTAGCGTGCGCTAGACCTTATATTTAGCGTGCGCTACAGGACTAACGTGCGCTATCCTTCCTTGATAGCGTGCGCTATCGGGCAGTCCAGAGGCTACTACATTGCTTCGAAATTCATCTAACGTACGTAATGCCCATGCATTAGCGTACGCAAACAGGCGTTGACTTGCTACAGTATCGTGCCCCCACATACCGAAAGCATCCGCGATTACCGGGATTTCTTTGATCGATATGGAATTAGCGTGTGCTAATCATACGGTTTTAGCGTGCGCTAGCTCTACACGACAAACATTCGCTGACCTTATCTGGACACGCATCGAACATGGCCGGGTCCACCCGCCGAAAGCTAAGATTCCATTATTGGCGATCTGGTGTTAGCGTGCGCTAACCAACATGCATTAGCGTGCGCTAACTGAATATAAAAATCAACCTGGGCCTACCTGTCGGCCACCTTCTGGAACTAACCCAGCAAGTCGTTACGTACGTTAGGGGTCCTCCTTAGCGTACGTAACCGAACCTCTTAGCGTGCGCTAAGTATGCACCGTAGCGTACGCTAAGTATATATCTTAGCGCGCGCTAGGCATACCCTGTAGCGTGCGCTAACGTAGCTGTACTTAACCATTTTCCGCTATTCTCGACTAACATCTCGACATACCAAACGATCATACGGCACAATGAATACATATACGCATTCAACAACATTGTCATACGTCACATCATTCTCAAGCACAATTATCCATCAACGACATCCAACATATAAACAAAAAAAAAATATCCGAAAAATTGGGGTATTACACTCTACCCCCCTTAAAAATAAGTTTCGTCCTCGAAACTTGCAATCACTCGCACAAACAACATTTCAACGGAAATTCAAATTCACCAAGAATTATCGAGTAATCCGAACAACATACTTACAAGTCTGTGAAGTCGAAGATCTCCCGTGATACTAGCATGTGACTCCTAAACAAAGTTTCAACATAATACCGATACACACCAAAATCTCAAGGAAGAGTTCACGTCCGTGACCACGGCCACGATTCTTCCTACATTCAGCCAACATTCTGAAGGGCACATACGTGCGTAATTATAATCCAAATCGCACATTCTCGAAGTGACCAATTCCCAAGAATACCAAGCTATAAACGAAACGATTAAGAAAAATACAAGAAGAGTGAGAGGACTTACAAGTACCGGTCGTACTGTGATGATGGCAGAGTAGTGATACTGTGGACAAATGACGACTCAATCGACCCAAAAGACCGACAGCCTAGGTATCCATAAACCTAAGCTCCGATACCATATTCTGTAACACCCCCAAGTTATTCAGGGTATATTCAAGCGTCGTGAGCCCCGCTGTGGGACCCACAAGGCTATTCATGCGCGGAACTGTAAAATTTGACCGAGAAGGTCTAGATACAACGAAAAGAAGGACAATACAAATGGTATTCAAAACCATAACCAATGAAACCATAGACATCACAACACAATTCAATACCTCGGCAAACACAGGCCGGAACATCAAGAAAAATGGAAAACAATACTCGAGTATTCAATAACCATTCCAGTACAACAACACTGAATGGAAAACTCAAAACATAATCGGAGGAAAGACACAGTATCACTCTTGCCCACCATCTTCATGCCGACCCGATACCCGCTTGTCCGTTCTCTTGGGACCTGAAATACATAAAAAGTATTTCCCCCATAAAGGGGTTAGCCGTCGAATAGCTAGTGCAAGTATATCAAGTATGAAACACAATACTCCTCGACAATAAAGTAAATATAACCGTCAATTCAATCAATTCAAGACTAGTATTCCGGAATAACTAAATCTCATAGCATCACATCAAGACGTATATGAATGCCGTGGAAACGGTTCATTCATATCGTCCGTCATCAATACATATATGAATGCCGTGGAAACGGTTCGTTCATATCATGCCATCTATACATATATGAATGCCATGGAAACGGTTCGTTCATATCATGCCATCTATACATATATGAATGCCGTGGAAACGGTTCGTTCATATCATGCCATCCATATATCTTACTTTCAAAGTCGAGAACGTACAATCATAAATATATACTTGCCTTAATAACCGCTACCGAATACTCCGAAGAACACGGTTCGACCGGGAAGCTTCGAAACGCCTGATGCTATCGAAAGAAAGATGACAACGAACGGGAGGGTTCAACTTGGTTTCTTCACAATAAACTCGACCCTAACAACATATAATAAATAAATCATCGATCATACGAGGAAGAATAATCGTAGAACGCCCGAAAACCCCTCTATGACATTTTACCGGACACCTTCAAGGCGTCGATCCAGAACTCGACCAAAACAACGAATCGATACGATCCAACCATGGAATAATAAAGGAAATGATATAATACATCTAAATAATCATCAATCCATCATAATCCTAAGTTAAATCGGATAAAACGGATGAAATCAACCAAAATACCCAAATTCCCCAAAACTAGATTTCTAGGAAATCTGACCTGATTCGGTAGATCGGAGGATGTTATAGGATGGATGATTGATGATATGAACTCCAAGACTTCATGGATTGATTTTCCAACAATATCTCTCCATGATTAACCAAGCTCCAGCCGCGGAAGAGAAGGAGAAGAAGGAGAAAAATGGCCAAAAACCCGACTGCAGGGCCTTAAATAGGCTGACTGCACAGTGTGCTGCGGCCCAGCCGAAGTGTGCCGCGGCACAAGGCTGAATCTGCCCCCAGTGATCGGCAGTGTGCCGCGGCACAGGGTACAGGCTGCTCGGCCAAATCTGGAAAATGAGAGTGACTTAGCTATTTCGACCATAACTCCCTCGTCTGGACTCCGATTGATTCACCGTTTGAACCATTTGAAAGCTAACTCGATGCTTCAAAATATTGCAAAGATTCAGAATTTTTGGAGTTTCCAAAAATTAATGGTGATCTAACAAAGTCGAACTCATACGTGGAAAAGTCGCTAAAGAACCCGGAATTCAACAGAACGAGACCGAAACGAACTCGGATGACAAAAAGTGTAGAATTAATCACTCTCAAGATGACGAAACGGTCCCAAGCAAGTCGTCAAGACGTACTTCTGCCAAAAAAGAAAAATTACCGGAAATCGAATTTGCGGATATTACAACTAGTATCACTGGAACTCCTCGCCATCAACGTTCTCTTCCCGTGCCTTTGCCTTGCCATGACCTAAAAACAACATCCCCAATAGGTACACAGAACAACAATCCTCAAGAGTTGAACAAATACAATAATCACATGAATTAGTTATGAAATCAATTTGAATGAGGGGCATCATAGTACGCCCGAATGGGATGTGCAAGTGCACAAGTATGCCGAGTGCCCGGCGTCCCGCATAAACACCTGCAAAAATTGGCCTAATTAGTCTCACGGAGGCGCGTTACCGTGTGCACAGTCCATGTGTCCGGATACCCGCATATACGCAATGACCTTAGTGTGCCCGACTAAAAATTCCACACATATACCACCCGGTAACGCAACTGAAATACTAATACATTACACATGGCCTGAAAGCCCTCACTTGAAGATGTAAAATATCACGATGGCCTGAAAGCCCCTTAGCCAAAGCTGCAAATCATCACAATGGCCTGAAAGCCCCTCAGCCGAAGCTGCAAATCAATAATGATATGGTCAAGCCAAATGTTAAAGTCAGATCATATGAGATGGCCGTGACTCACAGTCGAAGCTGTATCACAATGAGTTCATCCAATCACGTGACCTGCTGAATTGCAGGTGCTGGGAAACCAACTACGATAAGTTCAAGCCCCAGACTTACCCATAATGAGATCACCCACTGACCGTGACCTATTGAACTGTAGGTGTTGGGAAACCAACCGCGAAGGTTCAAGCCCCAAACTTACCCATAATGAGATCATCGAAATGATTGTGACCTAGTGAACTGTAGGTGTTGGGAAACCAACCGCGAAGGTTCAAGCCCCAAGCTTACCCATAATGAGATCATCGAAATGACTATGACTTACTGAATTGTAGGTGTTGGGAAACAAACCGCGAAGGTTCAAGCCCCAACCTTACCCATCGAGCACTAGCCGAGACTAGCCTCCGAAACACAATTAATTACAAGCGGCAACAATCACATGTGTGATGCCTTGATCCGGCCAACACGACAACAATAACTCACGGTTGGGCACCATCCTCGGCGGTCCCAATTCAAATACCTCGATTGCCGTGGAATGGCCAATCGATAACAACGACTCAATGGATGAGAACTATCCCTGACAGTCCCAATTAAATACCTCGATTGTCTTAGAATGACCAATCGATAACAATGACTCAACGGATGCCTTAGTACTTTTAATTGGTAACCGACGATGGAAATGATAATCAAATATGTCAATGCCTTCAATCGGCCAATACAACGTCAATAGCAAAACACCAACATCAATAGAAACACTCATACTGATGCCATAATCGAACATCAATATCAACAATAAAAATCGATACATCGATATTGCGAACCGGCTACCGACAACAAGCAATAACAATGAGAAGATCAACCATAACATTTGGCGTAATTACCAAAGGGTCTCGTACCAAACAATTCCCTGATATCAATGAAAATCATGAAGAGACTATGTCTCGAAATGATACAACACATTCATACACATACATGATAACATTAATATCATTGACCAGTACAAGTATAAAACTTGCCTCAAACCGAAGGCGATGAAATCTTCCCATAAACGACGAACTGCGTCCTCCGACAATCACAAGCACTCAAACAACCTTGAATGAAATACAATTCATTCAATAACACAATATCGATCGAAAAAACACTATAGATAACCTTGGTTCAATCGCGAATCGATCAAACCACACAAACGAATATCATAGTCCTCAACTATGAATTCTGACATCCTTCAATCCCATCAATGCTCAATTAGCATGATCATAACGTTCTTAACACTTGTAAAAAATATTTCAACAAGGTTATCAAGAACAACATCAAATTAATCAACCCATTATGATGATACCAACATATATCATCATAATCACCTCAAGAACATCATCAACACAACTAACATGATGTCTACCCAACCATCAATCATCAATTCATCATGAAATTCAGATTAATCAACAAGAGTAACTTAACCTTTTCAAGATTATGATAATCATCTCCTAATTCATCATAACCCCTTACTAAAATGGTTATAATCTTCTAAGAACACAATCAACAACAATCATCATCTCAAGGCTATGTTAATCATCTAAAAATCTTAACATAACTCTTCCTAGATATGATTATAATCCCCAAGTATTCTTAAAACATCAAGAACATACTTAACCTCAAGTCACTCAACCCATTCTTCATCATAAGTTCATAAAAACTATGAAGAGTCATACTATCCTCCAACAATCAATAACTACATGAAGTAATCATCAATAACAACATCATAATCTCGATATAAACATAAGATTAATCACATACCTCTAGAAGAAGTGAAGAACAACCTCAAATACTTAAAGAATCCACTACCATCTACAAGCTCCCAACTCCAATCCAAGCTATGAATCTCCAAAGCAAGATGAAAGGGGCTGAAGATCACCAAGGAATGGAGAGAGATGATTTCTAGGGAGAGAAATCAGAAATGGATCATGAAAAAATGAAAGACAATACATGTCTTATAATCCGCACAGTTCATTACGGCCGTTATCCTCCTATGTTAACGTACGTTATGCATATAACGTATGCTATCACCACTACATAGCGTATGCTACTTCCTCCCATAGGCTACTACCTCAAAATGAAATATGCATTGTGTACGCTATAGCATAAGCATTACATACGTAATGCCCGTTGGCTTGGCTGCCTCGAAAAGCTAAATATCCAGATCATACATGGCCCTACATGCCGAAAATCAGATACCCTGCGCTACGTACGTAACCGGCACGGTCTAACGTACGTAACCATATATCAATAGCATACAAAATGCTATACATATAGCGTACGCTATGATTGTTAATATAATGCTCTAAGTCTACTATTTAATAATAATGTGGAGACATTTATTATTATATAATATTGATTATATTATTGAATTAATATTATGCTTACGATCATCAAGTATGTGACTTGATAGTAAAGCTCGTTAAAGCATTAAAGAATATTTATCCTAGATATCCCTAGTAATATGATTACTAGTATGATGATGATACGATGACTATGTTTTACTGGTCATGAACATGAGATGTTATATCACGTCATAGACACATGTAGAGACACCGTATTGGATATGACCTAACAAAGAGAATTATATATGGATTAAGTCATTATGATTCCTCTGATTGTTATATATTATTTAAGTCCTTATTACCTAAAGACACCATAGTTTCCTACATAATGAGTATCGTATTTTAACACAATACCAACGTCTTCTGTAACAAGGGACCATACATTTTGTGATTGGATACGGTACGATCTATGCAGGGGGGAGTAGTTTTTCCTGAGGGGACTTGTCCCTCCTATAAAATGGAGAAGATATCCATGGGCCCTTGATAAGTTAAATTGTTTAAATGCATGACCATGCTCAAATTGATCAATAAAGAGTTATTGATAATTATTTGAATTGGACAATTGTAACTTGAGATCAAGAATATTAATTAAGCTATATAAGGTCCACTTATCCATGCCTTATGCTTAATTAAGATATCGCGCGATGAGAAGATTAAATATTATACAGTACCGGGATTTCGTTCGTGCCGTCGAATTAATTCTTTTAATACGGGTAGTCATAATGTCTAGCTAGAGGCCGCTTATGATTTATGAGTCATAAAAATTATTTTATACTCATTGCCGTATTAATTAGAACCCACAGGGTCACACACTTAAACGAGCAGAGCAGCTATTTTGTTCCGGTTAATTATGGTTGGTGAACTCTTAGCCATTTTGAGGACTATAAAAGAGTGTCTTGTGATAGCCCTCACATAAGACTTAATCACAAGTGAAGACATATTTGTGGAAATCTGATTTTGATATTTCTCTCTCTCAAAAGTCTTGAAGATATATTCAAAAGTTGAATAATCAAAAGGATCAAGAATATATCTTCATATCTTTGAAGGATGATTCTTTGACCAATAATGTATTTAGAACACTATTCTAATCTTCATCTAATCTTTTGAGTTTGATCTTTAATAACATATTGAATAAGATTCATAGTTGTTATTTTAGATCAAAGATCAAGAACATTTGAATAATGTTCTTGGTGTTCTTGTTCTTACCATAATCAAGAACATACCTATATTCAAATTGATTTAAGTGAAATCTTTGTTGAATCGGAGCTAGCAATCCATTAGATGCTCGGGACTTGTTCGTTGTGTGGATACCGTAGAGGACGCTCGCTTCTTGCAACGTCTCTAGAAGTCTCGATCGAAAATACGCTACAAGAGGTAACAATCTTGTTCTTCGTACTTTGATAATATACTTGGATCCTCGGAGGGTTTTTACATATTATATTATACTTCCACTGCTCTATTTCGATATATGATGAGATCATAAATCTTATTAGTTCGATGAAAACCCAACAGTGGTATCGGAGCGACTAGTATATTTTCATTGTTTTGATTTTCATATATATTGATATATAATGTTCATATATGTGATGTTTGATGTTTATATATATGATATATAAATTTAATCTATGTATATTTATATATATGGTTATATATATATAATTTTAATAGATTTGTGTTTTGATCTATATATATATATATATATGAGAGAGAGATATATGATGTCTATCTTAATATGTATATGGTGATATATATATATTTTGATTTTATATGTTTGATCTTGTCATATATGGTTTCTTTGATATATGGAGATTCATGTGATGATTTAGTTCTACTAATAATCTAAGAATCAAAGAACATATGATTTGATCTACTTAAAATTTTTATGTTAGGATTATGAATTTTAAGAGGTGCATATGAACATAAATTTATTTATGTAAAGATTATGCTTCTTTAAAAATTTCATATGAACATAATGATATTTTGATTCCGAGGTTGTATAAATATAGATTTGATCTACTTGATTTATACATTTCAGAAGGTATTCGTAATGATATACATAAGATGTATACATGTAGTATACATAAGATGTATACTCAAAAAAAAAAAATTATACCTGCTGGAGTCCCTACCGCGCAGTGCAGGCGGTGGGACCGCGATTACCGAGCGATCTGGCCGCATGCGTGTCGGCCGAGCGGCTGGCGGTACCGTCCAGGGCCTACCGAGCAGCCTGGAGTAGCGAATCGCGATCCGGCTGCCAAGACTGGTTCTTGAGACCGCGGTACAGGCCACTTCCGAACCTGTTTCGGCCTCATTTTCTTTGTGTATTCCTGGAAATTTGTTTCCCGTTTTACCCGGTTCGATGTTTTGTCCCTCGAAACTTAATAACTTTTTTATTGTCGATATTTGGCATATTTTATATATTATATAACTTTTCGATAGTCGATAATTAGTACATTTTATATATTATATGTGCTTGTGAATGCTTAAATGGTTAATGCATCATGGGTGGTATAGCCGTACTAGATCAATTAGATTGATGATTCGATTATGGTTGTAATATTCATAATACGAGTTGTAGGTCGTGCCTTCTTATTATCGTGTTGTAATTTCTCTTCTCATCTTACTCCCCTCGAATGTAACACGAGGTTTCTATTACTAAATGTAAAGATATAGTTTAGAATAGTTCTAGCTATAAAAAGAAGACGAAGGAGACGAGCAACTTACAAGGAATTCAAGAACAGAGGCGTTATCGAAGATTACACCAACCGACCTATTGATATTAACGAATATCATAATAGGTCCTATGGCTATACCACACCACACCTTATTTTTCATGTGAATGTATGAGATGCATCATATTTACATTGCATATGATTGTATGAGATGCATCATATTTATTTTATTTGCTTAATAATCGTTATTGCCAAATAAATCAAATTCATTAAATCATTTACATGTATGAGATACATGGTAATAATTTTGAGATAATTAATTTTGATAAAATAGTTTTATTAAATTAATTGATATGGAACATAAGTCTCAAAATCCAATCATTTCAAAACACTCGTCAAACTTTCGATCATTTATAATATGGGTCTGCCAAAGCAGGGTGTATGGATTTTATCTTAAGGAGGCGAGATGAATAAACAAGCTTATACATATGTTTTAAATGGTTAAGACTTATATAGGTTATACAAAACAGTTTTGGACCTATGGCTTCTTTGGGATTAATACGATTAAAACGACATAAGATGTCATCCCAAATGATAATCTAAGGAATCTTTTAATTACAAGGGACATGCCAAAGCTCTGTCTGTGGTTATTTGATCGTTAGATTATAATTCATATATGTGTATGTGATACATAATATTTGAGACTAACATGTTGACATAAGATGTCATCTCTTCTTTTATTTGCGAGGGACATGTCAAAGTTGTGCTTGCATTTACTTGATAGTTAGATTTTAAATCAATATATCTCACGAATAACTTTGCATATTAATATTGTAGAGTCAATGGCGACAATCAATATAAACTCATTGCGATCAATTCTTGACAAAGAAAAACTTTCTGGCACTAATTACCTTGATTGGTCAAGGAACTTGAGAATCGTTCTCAAAGCTGAAAAGAAGCAGTACATTCTAGAAAACCCAATTCCTGATGAACCGGAATCAACCACCACCAAGGCTTAAAAAGATGCTTATAGTAAACATATGAATAATTCTTTAGATGTGACATGCCTTATGCTAGCAACCATGAACTCGGAGCTACAAATACAGTTCGGGGACATGGAAGCTTATGAAATGATTGGTCAGCTTAAGGAAATGTTCCAAGAGCAAAGCCTGTCAGGAGAGGTTTGCCACTACGAAGGCATTGAATGGTTGTAAAATGTCTTTGGGTACTTCTGTGAGTGCTCATGTCCTTAAGATGAAGGGCTACATTGAGCATCTTGAAAAGCTAGGAGCTCCTATCAGTCAGGAACTCGCTACAGATATGATCTTAGCATCACTGCCTTCAGAGTACGATCAGTTTGTAGTAAACTTCAACATGCACAACATGGAGAAGACTATTACTGAGTTGCATGGGATGCTAAAACAAACTGAGACAAACATTAAGAAAGGTGTTCCTAATGTTTTAATGGTTAAAACAAATGGAATAAAAAAAGGGAATAAGATGGCCCCGAAAGATAAAGGTAAGGGTAAAATGCAAATGTTGCCTAAACCCAAACCTAAACCTTTCAAGAAGTCATCGAAACAACCCAAATAGGGGACTTGCTACCACTGCAATTAAACTGGTCATTGGAAAAGGAATTGCAAGGTCTAACTGGAAGAAATGACTTGGAAGAAATGAGGAAATGGAAGAGCGGTGAGACTGCTGCTTCAGGTATTCTTATTATAGAAGTCAATTTATCTACTTCTTCATCATGGGTATTAGATACCGGTAGTGAAGCTCACATTTGTGTGAATGCGCAGGGGCTGCGAAAGAGTAGACAACTGGCAAAAGGTGAAATGGACCTACGTGTTGGAAATAAAGCAAGAGTTGCTGCTATTGCCGTAGGGACTTATGATATAAAGCTACCTAGTGGACTTGTATTGGAACTTAATAATTGTTTTTGCATTCCTGCTTTGGGTAGAAACATTGTATCAGTTACTTGCCTTGATTTGGAATGATATGACTTTACTATTAATAATATTGTAATGTCCATATTTAATAAAGGTATTTTTTATGGAGATGCCTTGATGAGTGGGAGATTATATCCCATAAATCTTGAAAGTTTCAAATCTGTCTATAACTTGAATGTCAAAAGACTTAAATCAAATGATTTAAACCCAACATATTTCTGGCATTGTCGTTTGGGCCATATAAACGAGAAACGTATAACCAAACTCCATAATGATGGAATCTTGGACACATTTGATTTAGAATCATATGATACGTGCGAATCTTGCTTATTAGGCAAAATGACAAAAGCTCTTTTCACGGGCCATACTAAGAGAGCTGTAGATTTATTCGGCTTAATACATACTGATGTATGTGGACCAATGAATACAAATGCTAGAGGAGGTTTCCAATACTTCATAACATTCACGGATGACTTAAGCAGATTCAGATATATCTACTTAATGAGTCATAAGTATGAGTCATTTACGAAATTCAAGCAATTTCAAAATGAAGTACAAAATCAGTTAGGCAAAACTATAAAGCACTACGATCAGATCGTGGTGGTGAATATTTGAGCCATGAATTTGACGATCATCTCAAAAGTTGTGGAATTGTTTCACAACTAACTCCACCTGGAACACCTCAATGGAATGGTGTGTCGGAACGGAGAAATTGAACCTTGTTAGACATGGTTAGATCGATGATGGGTCAAGCTGATCTTCCAATTTCTTTTTGGGATTACGCCTTAGAGACTGCTGCGTTTGTAACACCCCAAACTAGGCGGCTATTACAGTGCCGTGGACCCACAACTGGGACCCACCCGGCGAATGAAAATTAATGAATTAAATAATATAACTGTAGTACCGAACCACATTATATTACCAATTACTCTGATGAGGAGTTTCAAGTACAATACACCCAGGAATACAGAATACATGTATATTTCATATGAAGATGAAATAAAAAACACTGAATAAAATGAAAATCCAAACCGAACTGCAACGGAAAATACACATCAAAGAAACATAAATAAATGGAAAGACTGGGGGCCCTTATTAGTATCACTGGAACTCCTCGCCGTCAACGTTCTCTTCCCGTGCCTTTGCCTTGCCATGACCTAAAAACAACATCCCCAATGGGTACACAGAACAACAATCCTCAAGAGTTGAACAAATACAATAATCACATGAATTAGTTATGAAATCAAGTTGAATGAGGGGCATCATAGTACGCCCGAATGGGATGTGCAAGTGCACAAGTATGCCAAGTGCCCGGAGTCCCGCATAAACACCCGCAAAACTTGGCCTAATTAGTCTCATGGAGGCATGTTACCGTGTGCACAGTCTATGTGTCCGGATACCCGCATATACACAACAACCTTAGGGTGCCCGACAAAAAATTCCACACATATACCACCCGGTAATGCAACACAATCCCGGAAGTCACAAAGACAAAAGCGGCCATGAAGAGGAATAATGAATAGAAATCCGACAAGGGCCAAGAATGACTCACCGAGGTGAAATAATGACGCAATGAGTGATAGATTCAAATGAAATGATTGGAACTGTCGTTCCCCGTGAATTGAATGATTAGTTTGATAATTACAAGTCCCAACATGATTAATATACTATGCATGAATTATACGTATGAATGAACAACAACGAAAGGAATGATTATCCTTTTAACTGAGCAATAATCAACTTACCTCAAATACCGGTGAAGAATGTCCTTCCTCGAACAAACGTCCTTCATGGAATTATCGGTCGCTCGGACAACCTTGAGTAACACAATTACCAACAATTCGCTTAATATACGTATCAATTATGATCATAACCAATTCAAGAAGTCGATACAACACACCCAAACTCATTGGGGCATTTTGACAAACACGCTGTAAACAATCTTCCATTGTTTACAACTAATCCCAATTATATCAAAAACCAACCTCCAAATGAGTGATTCAAGCCAACAAAAAAAAATCATCAATGAAATCAATAATCCAATAGGAATACACAACTCAAGGTTACGACAACATCTAATTGAAATCCCCAATTCCAAATCAACCTTCAAAGTGTTCTTGAATAATCCTCCAACAATCCAATGATAACTCATAAAAACTAATAATCATACGTATATCACTTCACATATCATGATTTTAACATCCAAAACATCATGCTCTAACTCAAAATCAAATCTAGGGTTGACGAAATTACCTTGGATTTAAGATGAAGAGCCCAAGTAGATGTTGTTAATCCACACCAAGAACTCGAGGAGGATGAAATATCTAAGATTGAAGATGCCAAATCGACCAAAAATTTGCCCAGAAGTCGCCCATGGAGAAAAGAGAGGAGAAAGGGGATTGAAACGAACTTCTCTCCCAAAAATCCGCCGAAAAGGGGGTGATCTGACTCGCGTGCCGCGGCGCGGACTGAGTGTGTCGCGGCCCGCAGCTGAAATTTGCGAGCAGGCTCCCAGCTAGTGATGCGGAATGACCAGTAGAGGGCCGTGGCGCGCGGTATAGCCGCTGCAAGGTGCGTGCCATGGCGCGCAACCCCTTGTGCCGCTGCGCACACTGTTCGAGACCAAAAAGTGACGAAAAATGACCCGGTAAGAGAATAAACATAATAGAACTCCAACTTGGGAATAATAACACAAAATGAAATTGCGGGAACCCCATAACGGCGATACCGAGCAGTGATTACAAGAGTTGGTCCAAAATAGCACAAACCGAACAAGAAGGAGTAAATTCGAAATGATATGAACTCCAACATCAACATCAACTTACTAAGCAATTACAATGATTAAGATAATATTCTCGTCTCGATTCTCAAATAGGGTTGAATAATGAATGATACCGATACACGACTCAAAGATACGTTGAACGGTGAACACGAATGAATGAATATGAATGATTATTAATGAGTGAGATTTACTGGGTGGCAATTACTGAATGAAAATAAATGAGTTCACAACCGGGTATTACATACTCCCCCCTTAAAAAGAGTTTCTTCCTTGAAACTAAGGGTCAAACAATTCGGGATAACTCTCTCGCATAGTATCCTTGGTCTCCCAAGTAGCCTCTTCGACTCCGTGTCTAGACTACTGAATATTAACCAAAGTAATCATCTTGTTCCTCAACTATTTGATTCGTCGCTCAAGGACTCATACAGGATGCTCCTTGTGTAATATCCAGATTTTCTACTACTGTTGTTTTGAGATTATTTTATCCGAGTTATACCGTACAGTGTGGAATCTGTACAGTATGGATAAAATAAATGAAGGACTGAGATGTCTGTATTGGTACAATTGTCGTATTTGGTAGACAATTATAATTGAGGATATCATGTATCAGGTTATCGTACTTTCGATATGAGGTATATCGTATGAGAATATTATTGGATTCAGTATACGTATTCAGTATGCCGTATGTTCGTATTCTGTATGTCGAGACAGGTGGTAACAGTTAAAATTGGATAAGTATAGAATACTTAGCGTACGCTAATGTTGAAGACTTACGTACGCTAAATTGGTTGTGTTACGTATGTTATGGCTAAAGCATTACGTACGTAATGAGGGAATCGGACAGGACCGAGTCATGGTCGGCAGGTGGGACCCGATGTCGGCGGCGGATGTGGACAGACGAGTCAACCCCGGCCATTACATACGCTACGAGAAGTGTATAACGTACGTTAAATAGAGTTTTACTGTAGCAAGTCAACGTACATATTACGTACGTAATGAAGGAAATGTTAAGTACGTAATCAATTGGACGAAACAGGTCAGTTAGTTTTGGAAATGAGATTACTTACGCTATTAAGGACGCTTAGCGTACGCTAAGTGCATTACGTACGTTAATGCTGGTGGTTAACATACGTAAAGATCGATGCAGTTTATAAAATGAAAGTTCGTCTTTCATTTCTCCTGATCATTTCACTTCGTTTTTTCTATCCTTCTTCACTTCTAAGTATGTGCTAAACACTTTTAAGTCGATTGTGAGCTTGGAGGCATGGATTAGAAGCTTGGATATGAAGATATCAATTATTCTTGAAGGGTTGGATTGGGTTATTCATGTTCTTGAGGTATGTTGTTGAATTCTTCACTTTGATTTCGGATTTTGGTATTGTTATCCGTAAATGATTCGTATGAAGAGGATTAAGATGTTGTTGTTTCGATTCTTGAGGTTATATGAATTATATGTTGAAGGAAGATGGTGAAATGATGGTTTATACCTTGAATATGTTGATTATGATTATGAAATCATAGAGTTCTTGATGTTCTTGGTATTATTATCCATATTTGATCCGTATGATGATGATTAGAGAGTTGTTGCTACAATCCTTGAGGTTATGTAGAGTGTATACTGAAGAATACGATGATTCATGACTTGGATTACGAATTGGAAGATTATCTTCATGTTAAAGGATATCGAATTATGTTGTTTTAATGGTTATCAACATGAGTTCGAATCCCTTAGTGTTCTTGAGGAACTTTTGATGAATTTAACATAGCAAGACCATCGTATATTGAATTATCGGTATTTTTATATATGAAGATGGAATATTCGTTGGTTGTAGTGGTAGAATTCGTATGTTCTTAATGAAATACGAATCATGATATCAATTTGGAATCCGGAAAGATTGTGATTGTTCGTCGAATATGATTTCCTTTACGCTCGTATCCGTAATCGCATTGTGGTTGTGAATTCATAATTGTTTGAATTGGATTATTCGGACTCGTGGTTAATCAGGATAGTTGTGGAACCGTTGGGTTTATTGATCGGTTGTATTGATTGATTATGATCATCGAGTTGTAGTTTGTATTGTAGATATCGTTGAATTGTTGAGATGACTTGGTTGGTCGTGTCGGTTTTTAATTGTTATCGGATATGTGTTATTTGATTACTTCGATAGGTTGAGATTATTGATCAGTGATTAGGACCGTATATTGCTGTCGTGTTCGAGTACGTTCGTGTATTGCGTTGGTCAGGGCCGAGGAGCTCGTAGACGAAGACAATGAGATTGGTAGCGGCTTCATCGTCGTCGTATCGGTATCGAGGCAAGTTATTACTTGCTCAGTTATAATGTTTAATGAATGGTTTCAGTTTCATTTCATTTATAATGCATATAGTAATGATTATTACTGCAAATTCTGGAGATTTGGATTATGTGTTGTCTTTCCGATTCTGGGAGTTAAATCGTAAAGTTATGACTCATATCGGTTATTGGCATATTCAGGTATCGAGGTTACATTATGGTAAAGACGAGGATATGAGTATCTGTAGTCCATGGTACGTTTGGATCGCCGAGCATTGCGGATAATCGTCGGTGATGGTTTGATATCGAGATTTCTCCCGAAGGACTCGGGCAAGTATCTTATATCGATTCAGTTAATGTTAGTGGTTTGATCATGCAGGTTGTCATTCATGTTGCTGAACATGAGGTCGTCCTTGTTGTGTCATCATAGTGTCGTTCATGTTTTGATTTATATGTTGTTCATGTTGATGAACATATTGATTTGCATATGTGTATGCATAATTGCATTGTTATGTCGTAAATGATCCGAAGGGATCATGAGGATCTATGCTGAGGGCGCTAGATCGGATGTCCACCATGCGTTGGTTCGACGGGATCATCATGGGGATCTATCCTGAGGGCGCTGGATCGTTGGACAGGTTTTCCACCATGCGTTGGTTCGACGGGATCATCATGGGGATCTATCTTTGAGGCTACTGGATCGTTGGATTACCGAGATTGTGTTGATGGAATCTTGTGAATTCGCATCATTGATTTTATCATGTGTTGTTGTTCATATGTGTATTGTTGGTTATCCACCTTATGATGATCGATAGGATCATCAAGGGATCTATCTTTGAGAAGCTGGATCGTCGGATTTCCATTGAGTATACATCATTGTTATTGTTGTGATCATATTGACGTTGTCATATGAGTATGCATTTGTAGATCTTGTGTTAGGACCATGTCCGTTTTGCATTGATCTGATCTCGGATTAGAC
Organism: Orobanche coerulescens; assembly: GCA_033398695.1. Classification (NCBI taxonomy): domain Eukaryota; kingdom Viridiplantae; phylum Streptophyta; class Magnoliopsida; order Lamiales; family Orobanchaceae; genus Orobanche; species Orobanche coerulescens. The sequence continues at coordinate 47,599,650 of CM065805.1, read as the reverse complement.
TGATATGATTGTCGTGGCACTTCATATCTCGAGGTATGTTCCGTATTTTTCCTTTGGTATTTGTCTTTGATGGACAATCGGTTATCGTTTTGGGATTTGATGATGTTATTCGATGGATCGTATTGATCAGAAATGGTATATATCCGTATCGTGAGTTGGTAATGATAGTTTGAGAATCTTGAATATTGTTTGAGGTACAATACAGATATTAGGTTCGAGTTTATTGGTTAATCAAGTACGAGATGTGAAATGTGATAATGGTTATTCTGATGAGAATGACTTGAGTAAGTAAAGTTATGCGGTAAGATTACGTTGGTCGTATTCTTATGTTGTATTCTCATCGGTATGTAATTATTAATGTGATGTGACAGTTATCATTGTTGGATAATATGGCTGACCCCGTCGTGGGATTTCTTTTTAGGTTCTTGGAGTATCGAGCTTGTAGCGGTCGTGAAGAGATGAGCTTCCCGGAGGATACTGGCTAGGACATGTTTTGTGTATTGAGTTTCTTGATTGGTTTTCGTGTTCTGCTGCTAGAGGATCTTTAGGGTTGGTCTTTTTCCGCTGCGTGAGTATTCTGAAATGCTCCTTTGGTATCTGGTAACTGAGGTTACTTTGGAAATCGTTTTCTAAACTTTTGAGTGTCGGCCGTTTGGCCTTGTGATTTCAAATGAGTTTTTACGACGGTTTTTGATAAATGGATTTTATAAGTCTTCAAATGTTTTAAAGATAGTACCGTCGTTGGCCTCTTGGGCATTTGTAAATATTTGCGAAAATTTCCTTTAGCCTTGTGGGTTCCATCTCGGGGCCCACGGCACTGTAATATTCCCGGTTAAATCTGGGGGTGTTACACCTCGTACGTATGATCATCCACTATCTCAATTTCATCAAACTGAAGTATGTGACTAGGGTTGACAACATACTTCCGCAACAGAGAGACGTGAAACACATTATGAATTCCGCTCAAAGCCGGAGGTAAATCCAACCGATAAGCCATATTGCCTACTCGATCCAAAATCTCAAATGGTCCAATGAATCTCGGACTAAATTTTCCCCTCTTCTCGAAATGGAAGATACCTCGACTCGGGGATACCTTGACCAAAACGTGGTCATCTGTCTCGAACTCTAATGGTCGACGACGATTATATGCATATGATTTTTGTCGACTCTGAGCGGTCAACTAACGACTCCGGATCAACGATACATTCTCACGGGCGGCTATTAGCATATCGGGTTCAGTGGCGATCGATTTTAATAAGTCATCCCAGCATAAGGGAGATTGACAACGATGACCATGTAAGGCCTCGTACGGTGCCATCTTAATCGAAGCATGCCAACTGTAATTGTACGTGAACTCGATCAACAGTAGTTGGGCTTCCCAATCATCTTTCCAATCGAGACCACATGCCCTCAGCATGTCCTCTAACGTCTGAATAGTTCGCTCTGATTGACTGTCAGACTGAGGGTGAAAAGCTGTGCTGAAATTTAGTTGAGTTCCCATGGCACGATGAACGGATTTCCAAAAATGCGGCACAAATCGCCCGTCACAATCCGAAACGATACTCTTAGGGGTACCGTGCAATCTCACGATCACTTTACTGAATAACTGGGCAAGTCTCTCAGGACCCCACGTATCCTTAATCTCAAGGAAATGAGCTGACTTAGTTAAATGGTCCACAATTACCCAAATTGTATTCCTTCCACGACGACTCATCGGCAAACTCGTGATGAAGTCCATTGAAATATCCTCCCACTTCCATTCAGGGATAGGAAGCGGTTTCAGCATACCCGCTGGTCGCTGATGTTCTATCTTGACTTGCTGACAGGTTAAATGTTAGGCGTATTTTTATGCGCTTTTATGTCATTATTTTATATCCATCTTGAGCCTAAATCAACATAAATGAGCATTTAATGCATTATTCTTATATGTTTTGCAGGAAATCGGAGTTCGGAAGCCGAAACAATGAAAAACGGGTGAAAACAGCAGTTTTTGGTCATGAGCCGCGGCACAAACCAAGTGAGCCGCGGCACACAAAGACAACCAGCGAGCCCCCGAGCAAACTGTACTCTGAGCCGCGGCACAGCCTAAGTGAGCCGCGGCCCAGAAGGAAAATGTCGCGCCCAGCTTTTAATCTGTGCACGGTGAGCCGCGGCACAGATTAAGTGAGCCGCGGCCCACGGGGCGGTTTTGGTGTGTTCTGCGCAGTTTTGGGCCGTTTTGGAGCCTGTTCTCGACCTAATCACACGGACGCATTTTGGAGGCTGATGACGACTATAAATAAGCATTGAAGGGCTGAAGAAAAGGAGAGGATCGATCGGGGGAAACTCGGAGGTGGATCGATAGCTAGGGCGAAGAACACAAGGAGGAGATTTGTGGGCGACGACAAGGCCACAGATTCCCTACGGTTTTTCTTAGTTTTTCTGCATCTTAATTTTTAGATCTATTCGAGTAGGATTGTGATTATAGCCGATTTCATGATGGTTTGATTATTTATTATTATTTCGATTTACTCGTTATTCTATTGAATTGGATTCTTCTTACTGTTCTTAATGCTTTTTAATTGTCTGGCCAACAGTTAATTTGTTTTGAATGTCTTTATGGATTCGGGAGATGAAATTTAGGCATAGTTCTTGTGAGACGAATCATAATTTTCGTGAGATAGGGATATACTCATGGAATTGTGAAGCCTATTTATTGTGGGAATTCTTGAACTATTTTAGCTATTAATTATCTAATTCGAATAGGGATATATCGAGTTAATAATTCGTAGTATTTTCTATCGACCTTGGGAAAGGCTTTAGAATAATTTAGAAATTCCTGGATTACAATCAATTGAATAAAAGTGAATTGAATTGAATAAATATCATTCCTCATTGTTTGAGGTGAAAATCATAATCCTACACACTTATTAGTATTATTATTATTAGTAGTACTGTTATTTATTTTCGGCAATTAGTTTAGGTATAAATTCCATATAATTGTTCTTCAAATAAAATTGTGAGTTGACTATATTTTGGTACTTAGTGAAATCAATCCTCGAGGGAATGATACTTTACTTATCACTTTATTACTTGTTGACACCGTGCACTTGCGGCATATTGTGAGGGATTTTCCCACAACAAGTTTTTGGCGCCGTTGCCGGGGACTGATTTTTCGCTAATATCAATACCAAGCGACTCTAATTTTAATTTGAAGTTTTTTCTTTAGTCTCTATATTTTTATTTTCTTCATTATGTTTTCCTGTGAGTATCGTGGCCCTTGGCATTTCATAAATTTCGATGTTCTTAATAATTTGCCAAATAGGGTCAGTCAGCCCCCTCCCCCAAAACAAAAGACCATGCTTGAACAATGTGTAGACGTTCTCAAAAATCCTGATAGTACCCTTTTTGAGCGAGAATGTAACACCCCGAGATATTCGGAATAATTACAGCGCCGTAAACCCTTTAGATAAGGATTTACAAGGCTAATTTTAAAAGAAGTGTAAAAACAATACAATCGAACAACTGAAGTTCAAATACAGATTTGATTCAACCGATCAAATGAGTTAACTTATGCAACCATATCGAATTGACCTTATTAAAACAGACGTACTCAAGTACTAAACGAACCAAGAAGACAATTCACAATAACGATAACATCAATCACATCACTGAGCCATTTCATCGTCCTGTCGGTACTGTGGTTGCCTCCCCGCTCCTCGGCTACCTGAACATCAAAACAATGTCCACCCCCGAAGGGGTTAGCACAACAATGCTAGTACAAGTATCAACATACAATAAATCATCAATGCATCATAAAACATGCAAAAACGGACTTCCGCCACCGGAATCCAACGATGCGAATCCTCACGATTCCATCAACACAATACAAGGTAATCCAAATGATCCAAATCTCAAAGATAGATCCCCATGATGATCCCGTCGGACCAATGCATGGTGGAAAACCCGTCCAACGATCCAGCGCCCTCAGCATAGATCCCCATGATGATCCCGTCGGACCAACGCATGGTGGACATTCGATCCAGCGCCCTCAGCATAGATCCTCATGATCCCCTCGGATCACTTATACCATAAATCAAGCAACTATGCATACACATATGCATTTCAATATGTTCATCAATACGAACCAATAACAATGAATATCACGAGAATTTCCATAAATACATCTCATATTCAACAATATGAACAAAACCACAAGCATGATAAATCGAACTCGACATATGATACTTGCCTCGAAAATGGCAAGGACGAAACACTTCAATGATCTCGACACACTCGAAGGCCGCCTCCTTCGATCAACGTAACAAGCTCGAACCTTAACAAAAGGAACGATATACAAATCATCTCAAGTCGAACGATGGCCTAATAATTCGGTCTACGGCCGAAAAGCTCAAAATAAACAATCTGCCTGGACTGCTTAGCGTGCGCTACGTACTCTACGTAACGTGCGCTAAGCAGGTCTGTTAGCGTACGCTATCGTGTAAGACTAGCGTGCGCTAGATACGAACTGACAGTTCGAATCGGCCGATACATACCGTACGCTACATACGTATTGTGCGTTAACTGACCCCCGATAGCGCACGTTAACTCACATATGTTAGCGTGCGCTAACCTTGCATGGCAGAATACTGCTACCGGAAAAACTGGGTTGAAAGGTGGTGAATTCACGAATTCTATGTTGATACAACATGTCATCCTTGTAATATCCGGATTTATTACGGTGTATTTCATCTGTATTCAAACCCTGTATTATTCGGATTAGTGATTTTGATTATTGGAGTATGATATTTCGTGCATTGATATCATTGTACATAAGTATAGAAACTTGCAAAATTGCTCAAGCAACCTCGTGATAGCGCACGCTAAGAATGTATCTTAACGCGCGCTATCGGGCCATTATTAGCGCACGCTATGAAGATAGGAGTTGCGTGCGCTAAGAACTCAATTATTGAGCGGGACGGCTAACACATGCGCCAGCCGGGACATGGGTCCGGATAAGATTCCCGCTGACGCACCCGGACAAATTCTGAAGTCAACCATTATTAGCGCACGCTAAGGGATGCTTAATAGCGTGCGCTAACTTGTCAATAATGCAGAATATTATAAATGGGACAACAACCGTTTTGGCTTTCATTTCTTTCGCCCATTCCTCAACCTTGAGAGTTCAGAGAGCTGTAGTAATACTTCTATACACTTAGAACACATCTTGTTGGTGTTTACATATTGGTTATCATTTGGGAATGATCATGGAAGAGGAATAGCACCTTGGAGTGGCATACAACCAACCGGAGTTGGATTCTACCTTACGGTTCAGTGATTTTCATCATATTAAGGTATGTTCAATCTATCTCAAGACTTAGAGTTGGATTTTAACGATTTGGATGATCATGTTAACAAGATATGGATTTTCATAGATGAATTATCCAAGTATATCATGTTTGGAATGGTGAAATGAATAAGCCTTAAAAACCTTGATTATAATCATCATGATTTGAATCTTATTACACTGGATATGTGAAGAGGAACTTCTATCATTGGTAAACCGAATCTAATAGATGATTTCATAATAATCTTGGACTAGACGTTAACATCCTTATTGTTAGATAAATCTAAAGGTTTGATCATGGAAGGATTTATCTAGTATATATATAGGACGTTTATCAACTTCAGTATGATAATATGGATTGATATAGAGGTGTTGATATCAACCGTTAAGCTTTTCGAATTGTCGTATGAAGATTTGAAGTCGGAATGGAATATGGTTTTATATTGGTATGCATATCCTTGAATCCGAAGTTGTCTTTATCCGTAAAATCATTCATAAGGGTATGAACATGGTATTCATGGAAGTAACATGAATTATCACGCAAGATTTCATTGTTTCAATCATGACAAGAATCAGTTCTATCGCCAAAGAAGAATCGCCATGCATAGATAGCGCACGCTATGCTATGGAGTTTAACGTGCGCTATCGAGCACGAGTTAGCGCGGCGCTACGCTCGCACGTAACGACGCTAGACCATCGACGAGTCGTGAGGGTCGCTGAAGTACTGACCATGCATAGTTAGTGTACGCTAGTCTTTGTTGTTTGCGTGCGCTATCGGGCAGACTTAACGCACGCTACACAGAGTACTTAGCGTGCGCTAAGCAGTTCAGTCAGATTGCATTTTATGAACTTTTGGCCGTAAATCGAATTGTTAAACATCCGTATGACGTAAGATAAATCCTATATCATTTCTTTTGTTAAGGTTTGATCTTGTTGCGTGATTGATTGAGGAGGACGACTTTCGAGTGTTCGTTTTTGTGGAAGTATTGTTCTTGTCTTCAAACCAAGGCAAGTACTCTAATTGGAATTGTTTATGTTTTGACAATTATGATGTGATTGTATCGTGTAAATATGTTGTGAATATATGTCCACCATGCGTTGATCCGACGGGAATCATCATGGGAATCTATAGTCAGGTGCGCTTGGATCGCTGGATGTAGTTCCACCATGTGTTGGTCCGACGGGATCATCATGGGAATCTATAACTGTGTGCGCTGGATCGTTGGAATACCATCAGTATGTTGAAACTGTTATGATATGATATGTGTTGTGGATATTCTCGTTGGAGAAACTTGTTATGATATAATTGTTGATTATATCCCTGTTGTATGATTATTGTACTTGTACTAGCATCGTTGTGCTAACCCCTTCGGGGGTGAACATTTGTGTATGTTCAGGATCTAGGAGAGCGGGAAAACAACCACTGGAGATGCATGACGACGAGGGTGCAGAGTGATGTACCGACCGGGTTTACTGTCTGTTATTTGTTGGTCATTTTAATAAGTACTCGAGTACGAAGTCATTTGTGATGATTTGAATTTGGTGATGTATTATTGAGTTCTGTTGAACAATTGTACTATTTCTGTATTGAGTCAGAACTGTTGTACCGTAATTTTGTTATTTCCATTCGTTAATACCTGTTAATGACTGTTTAAATTCTTCAGCCTTGTAAATCCTTATGTAAAGGATTTACGGCGCTGTAATATTCCTGAATATATCGGGGGTGTTACAGAATATGGTATCAGAGCTAAGATTATGGATATCTTGGCCGTTGGGTTAAAATAGGGGTCATTTATGTCTTTTGAGGTAACCGGCCGTAAATGACATCACTGCACTGCCTACGTCTTCATGCGAACGGTGGTTGTAAGTTCCTAAACTCTATCTCGTTCTTTACACGTTGTGTCTCTTTATACTTGAATATTAGAACGATGTTGTTTTCTGTATATTAAGTACTTGTGCTTACAGTATGTTGAGAGGCGGACGTGGACGTGGTCGCGGTCGTGGACGCGGACGAAGGAATGCTGAAAGGGAGGCGTCGCCTTCTAATCAGGCTAGTCATAGCTCAAAGTAGCCGCAAGAATCCATCAATAACGAACCGGAACCTGGTGTGCCAGAAATCCTTCGTCAAGTCGTGAACCAGATGACTCAGTTCGCTCAGGTCGTGGACCGAATGCAAGTGGCGGCAGGAATTCAGCAGGGAGATGGACAACAAAGAATTCCAGAAATGGGAAATCGAGGTGACCGGTGGTTACAAGAAGTGGCAAAGATGCAACCACCCAAATTTGACGGCTTTTCCGAGACTCCCACTTGGGACCATTGGTTGAAGGAACTGGAGAAAATTTTTGCTGGAATTAATTGCCCGGACGACAGGAGAGCTCCTATTGCCCAAGATTTCTCGATAGGGAAGCATCCGAGTGGTGGGAAGCTATCCGACCTGCAGATCATGATGCCGATTGGACGGAATTTAAAATGATGATGGAAGCTCGATTGCCTCGCCCCGTGAGGGAAGCCAAAATTCGGAATTTTTCTCCGCTCAACCATCGACGAACCCGTATCCTGCATTTATTAAGACGTTTAACCAAAGAAGCTAGCATTTGTTCGACATCCGGTCGTAATGTATGCGAAATGATGATTCATTTTGAAATGAGGATGAAACCATAAATCCAGAGGTACATGTCCGGTTTTGAATGTACCACTCTCCGCCAATACCGTGATAAGGCGCATGCATTTAAATAAAGGAAGCAGCAATGGAGAAGTTTATGGAGTCGAAGAAACAGAAAGTCTCTGGTACTTTTACAGAGCACAAGAGCAGTGGGCCCCGCAAGGCCCAGTCTTCTTTTTCTTTCAAGAAGCCTCCGCACCCATCTAAGAGCGGAAAGAATTACGGAACAATGTCAGCCACGGCGGATACAGCTAGGAAGTGATTTAACTGTGGTCGCCCAGGCCACCTTTGGCGTGATTGTTTGCGCACTCCAGTTACATGTTTTGAGTGCGGACAGGAAGGACACCGTGCGACGTTTTGTAAGGACGCCACTAAGTACAATGGAACCCGTTCATCACAGCCAGTTCAGAAGGAAGCCAGTGTCCAACAGACGCAGCAAAGTGTTCAGATGGCTCAGAGTTTTGGCCGCGGGCGAGGCAGAGGACAATGGGACCGAAAGGGGACATCGAGTGCCGGATCTGTTCCCCCACGTTTGTATGAGATGAGGAGTACAGATGATCAGGATGCTGTTGTCGCATCAGGTACTGTCCAAATCTTTTCCCAGCCAGTTAGCGTTTTGTTCGATACAGGAGCTACACATTCTTTTATATCTTTGTATTGTGTAAATCGTTTGAATATTTCTGGTTTTCATGCTTGTGAACCTTATGTTGTTGGTTTACCGAGTGGAGAGAGGATTGTCGGAAATTTAGAAACTAGAAATTTCCCTGTATCATTTGGGGGCAGAGAGTGGCTCTCAAATCTGATCGTGATAGAAATGCAAGGAGACGACCTGATACTCGGAGACGATTGGCTTAATCGGTATGGAGCAATTGTAAACTACCGAAAGAGGAATATCTCGCTGATAGCTGACGATGGTTCCGAAATATTGTTCGAGGGGTGGAAACCAGGAAGCTCAGGGAAATTGATCAAGGCGATGAAAGCTGTCAAATTGTTGAAACAGTATGCATCGGCAATCGTGTTACACAATGAAGAAAGAAGACGAAATTGTGGAACTTTCATCTATTCCTGTTGTGAACGAATTTCCAGATGTATTTCCTGACGAGTTACCTGGGCTACCTCAACGAAGGGATGTAGAATTTACTATTGAGCTGGAACCTGGAGCAACACCAATTTCTAAGGCGCCGTATCGTATGGCACCTACTGAGATGTACGAACTAAAGAAGCAGCTGGAGGAGTTACTGGACAAGGGCTATATTCAGCCAAGCGTTTCACCCTGGGGAGCGCCAGTTCTTTTTGTCCGAAAGAAGGATGGATCGCTCCGACTGTGTATTGACTATCGAGAGCTGAACAAGATGACGATTAAGAACAAATATCCGTTACCACGGATTGATGATCTGTTTGACCAGCTGCAAGGGGCGACAGTATTTTCCAAAATCGATCTGAGATCAGGATATCACCAGCTGAAGATTAAGGAGTCTGACGCCCAAATCGGCTCGTAACTCGCTACGGACATTATGAGTTTGTAGTGATGCCGTTTGGTCTCACTAACGCACCTGCTGTATTTATGCAATTAATGAACCGTGTGTTCATTGAATTTTTGGATAAATTTGTGGTCGTGTTCATTGATGACATTCTGGTGTATTCTAAGAGCCCGGAGGAACATGCGCAGCATTTGCGGATTGTGTTGGAACTTTTGAGAAACGAGCAATTGTACGCCAAACTTTCTAAATGTGAATGCTGGCTAAAGGAATGAATGTTCCTCGGCCATGTAGTGTCAGCTGAAGGAGTCCTAGTAGATCCTCAGAAGATCGGAGCAATTATGGATTGGAAGCCTCCAAAGAACGTGAAAGAAGTCCGAAGCTTCTTAGGACTTGCTGGATATTATCGTCGATTCGTGGAAGGGTTTTCTAAAATCTCCCGCCCACTTACTCGACTCCTGCAGAAAACTCAAAAGTTTGAGTGGAATGAATTGTGTCAGATTAGTTTTGATGAACTGAAGAAAAGATTGACGACGGCACCGATTCTATCACTTCCGCAGGGAACTGAAGGATTCATAGTTTACAGTGATGCTTCGAACCAAGGACTTGGGTGCGTGTTGATGCAGAATGATAAGGTGATCGCTTATGCATCGCGACAACTGAAACCTTATGAAGTGAATTACCCGACACATGATTTGGAGCTAGCAGCAGTGGTTTTTGCCTTGAAGATCTGGAGGCATTATCTGTACGGGACTCACTGTCAGATCTTTACGGATCACAAGAGTCTCAAGTACATATTCAGTCAGAAAGAGTTGAACATGCGGCAAAGAAGATGGTTGGAACTGATTAAGGACTATGACTTGGAGATTTTATATCATCCAGGCAAAGCGGATGTAGTAGCCGATGCACTTAGCCGCAAGCCTGTCTCTATTCAGATGCTGGAGATGCTGACATCCCAACTTAGCCTTCAACGAGAGATGATTCGTGAAGGGATTGAAGTGTGGTTACAAAGAGTCCAAGGACAACTGTGCGTGATGGAGATAACTTCGTCTTTAACCGAAGAAATCAAATCTAGACAGACAGATGATCCTTTGATGATTCGGTTACGTGATGAAGTGATCAAAGGAAAGGCCCCCGGATTCATAATTCATGATGATGGGGTTTTGAGATTTCAAACCGACTGCTCCCGATGATGATGTTCTCAAATGCATAATTATGAAGGAACCTCACGATTCGCCCTATTCTATCCACCCGGCACCAAGTAAGATGTATAAGGATTTGAAGCACTTCGTGGGGCAACATGAAGAAAGACGTAGCGGACTATGTTTCAAATGCATGACTTGTCAAGGTTAAGATCGAGCATCAACGGCTCTTTGGAATGTTGAAGCCGCTCCCGATTCCTGAATGGAAGTGGGAGGACATATCGATGGACTTTATCACTAATATGCCGAAAACCAGGACAGGAATGAACATGATTTGGGTGATAGTTGATCGTTTAACCAAATCGGCTCATTTTCTAGGTATTAATGATACGTGGGGACCAGAGAGGTTGGCACGAGTATTTATTTCGGAGATAGTTCGATTGCATGGTACGCCGAAGACCATTGTTTCTGATCGAGATGGTCGTTTTGTGTCTCACTTTTGGAAAGCAGTTCATAAGGCCTTGGGGACGGAATTGAACTTCAGTACAGCTTATCACCCGCAGACTGACGGACAATCTGAGAGAACTATACAAACGGTGGAAGACATGCTAAGGGCCTGTGCCTTAGATTGGTCAAACGATTGGGAAATTCATCTACCGTTGATTGAATTTACCTACAACAATAGTTGGCATGCTTCCATTAAGATGGCACTGTTTGAGGCATTATACGGAAGAAGATGCAGATCGCCCCTATGCTGGGACGATTCATCGGACTTGATCGGAACAGAACCAGAGTTGATCGAGCAGACTCGAGAGAAGATAGCCTTGATTCGTGAAAGGCTGTTAATCGCCTGCAGTCGCCAGAATCCTATGCGGACGCACGCCGCCGCCATTGGAGTTCAAGATCGAGATCACGTACTTTTGAAGGTTTCTCCTACTCGGGAATCTTTCGTTTCAAGGAAAGGAAAGTGAGTCCGAGATATATCGAACCATTTGAGATCCTAGAGAGAGTTGGGAGTTGGCATGCAGATTAGCATTGCCGCCGTCATTGTGCCATGTTCATAACGTGTTCCACGTATCCCGATTGAGGTATATACCGGATCCTACCATATCATTGATTTCAAGTAGATCGAAGTCGAGCAGGATGGAACGTTTGAAGAAAGACCGGTCAAGATACTCGAGAGTCGAGTTAAGCAACTGAGGAACAAACCAATCGTTTTGGTCAAAGTTCAGTGGTCACGTCACGGAATGGAAGAAGCCACCTGGGAAACGGAAGCTGATATGAAGTCTAGATATCCCGAGTTATTTTCGTCTTGAGTTTCGGGACGAAACTCCTTTTTAGTAGGAGAGTATGTAATATTCGGATTTATTACGGTGTATTTCATCTGTATTCAATCCCTGTATTATTCGGATTAGTGATTTTGATTATTGGAGTATGATATTTCGTGCATTGATATCATTGTACATAAGTATAGAAACTTGCAAAATTGCTCAAGCAACCTCGTGATAGCGCACGCTAAGAATGTATCTTAACGCGCGCTATCGGGCCATTATTAGCGCACGCTATAAAGATAGGAGTTGCGTGCGCTAAGAACTCAATTATTGAGTGGGACGGCTAACACATGCGCCAGCCGGGACATGGGTCCGGATAAGATTCCCGCTGACGCACCCGGACAAATTCTGAAGTCAACCATTATTAGCGCACGCTAAGGGATGCTTAATAGCGTGCGCTAACTTGTCAATAATGCAGAATATTATAAATGGGACAACAACCGTTTTGGCTTTCATTTCTTTCACCCATTCCTCAACCTTGAGAGTTCAGAGAGCTGTAGTAATACTTCTATACACTTAGAACACATCTTGTTGGTGTTTACATATTGGTTATCATTTGGGAATGATCATGGAAGAGGAATAGCACCTTGGAGTGGCATACAACCAACCGGAGTTGGATTCTACCTTACGGTTCAGTGATTTTCATCATATTAAGGTATGTTCAATCTATCTCAAGACTTAGAGTTGGATTTTAATGATTTGGATGATCATGTTAACAAGATATGGATGTTCATAGATGAATTATCCAAGTATATCATGTTTGGAATGGTGAAATGAATAAGCCTTAAAAACCTTGATTATAATCATCATGATTCGAATCTTATTACACTGGATATGTGAAGAGGAACTTCTATCATTGGTAAACCGAATCTAATAGATGATTTCATAATAATCTTGGACTAGACGTTAACATCCTTATTGTTAGATAAATCTAAAGGTTTGATCATGGAAGGATTTATCTAGTATATATATAGGACGTTTATCAACTTCAGTATGATAATATGGATTGATATAGAGGTGTTGATATCAACCGTTAAGCTTTTCGAATTGTCGTATGAAGATTTGAAGTCGGAATGGAATATGGTTTTATATTGGTATGCATATCCTTGAATCCGAAGTTGTCTTTATCCGTAAAATCATTCATAAGGGTATGAACATGGTATTCATGGAAGTAACATGAATTATCACGCAAGATTTCATTGTTTCAATCATGACAAGAACAGTTTACTGCTCAGCAGTAAACTGCCATGCATAGATAGCGCACGCTATGCTATGGAGTTTAACGTGCGCTATCGAGCACGAGTTAGCGTGCGCTACGTTCGGTACGTAACGTACGCTAGACCATCAGACGAGTCAAGAGTCGGGCCGCTGAAGTAATCGACCATGCATAGTTAGCGTACGCTAGTCTTTGTTGTTTGCGTGCGCTATCGGGCAGACTTAACGCACGCTACACAGAGTACTTAGCGTGCGCTAAGCAGTTCAGTCAGATTGCATTTTATGAACTTTTGGCCGTAAATCGAATTGTTAAACATCCGTATGACGTGAGATAAATCCTATATCATTTCTTTTGTTAAGGTTTGATCTTGTTGCGTGATTGATTGAGGAGGACGACTTTCGAGTGTTCGATTTTGTGGAAGTATTGTTCTTGTCTTCAAACCGAGGCAAGTACTCTAATTAGAATTGTTTATATTATGACAATTATGATGTGATTGTATCGTGTAAATATGTTGTGAATATATGTCCACCATGCGTTGATCCGACGGGAATCATCATGGGAATCTATAGCTGTGTGCGCTGGATCGTTGGACAGGTAGTTCCACCATGTGTTGGTCCGACGGGATCATCATGGGAATCTATAGCTGTGTGCGCTGGATCGTTGGAATACCATCAGTATGTTGAAACTGTTATGATATGATATGTGTTGTGGATATTCTCGTTGGAGAAACTTGTTATGATATAATTGTTGATTATATCCCTGTTGTATGATTATTGTACTTGTACTAGCATCGTTGTGCTAACCCCTTCGGGGGTGAACATTTGTGTATGTTCAGGATCTAGGAGAGCGGGAAAACAACCACTGGAGATGCATGACGACGAGGGTGCAGAGTGATGTACCGACCGGGTTTACTGTCTGTTATTTGTTGGTCATTTTAATAAGTACTCGAGTACGAAGTCATTTGTGATGATTTGAATTTGGTGATGTATTATTGAGTTCTGTTGAACAATTGTACTATTTCTGTATTGAGTCAGAACTGTTGTACCGTAATTTCGTTATTTCCATTCGTTAATACCTGTTAATGACTGTTTAAATTCTTCAGCCTTGTAAATCCTTATGTAAAGGATTTACGGCGCTGTAATATTCCTGAATATATCGGGGGTGTTACAATCCTCAAGCATGTCATGCTAATAAGTTTTGTGGAAGTTCCATGATCATGAGGTACAACTTATACGGATAATCATCTCAACAACATATCTCATCTAAGATCTTCAAGAAATATTCTAAGTTCCGATTATTCCAAGTCCTAAAACATATGATTCCTTACGTAAAACATACGAACTAGGTAATCTTCATATACTGGTCGATTGATTCTGAAGATACATAACATGCTTAGGAATCCACATACTAAAAGGTTCAACGGATTATACGATGAATAAGTGTCGAGCGTCGAAAATATCCTTCTAACACATGATGTACGACTAATAACGAATCTAACTAACTAGACAAACATGATCAACATCCTTTAGAACACAACTAGTATTGGTGAAGAATCACCTACCTCAAGGTAGTGAAGAACACGGAGGAAAATGAAGCAATCCGACACCGAAAGCTTTGAACACCAATCTCCAATGATATACGATCTTCAATCACGAACCAGGATGTTGATATGAAGTGTTTAGGATGGAGGAAGTTATGTTCTAAGTGTAAGAATTCGGGTAAAGGGGGAAGAAAGAACTGAAATCACGAATAGGATGCTGTCCTATTTATAATAAATGGCTATTAGCGCGCGCTAGACCCTGTTCGTAGCGTTCACTAACGGTTCACTGACTTAAGTGTACTCAGCACTTAGCGTGCGCTACGCATATACCTATAGCGTGCGCTAAGGCGTTGACTCGGCTTTTCCCGAAAGCCGTCCAGGTACATCCCGACACTATCCGACAGGGGTCCCCCGGCCAGATCTCACCTACCGCACGTCCCAATCAATTTGACCACGCATAGCGTGCGCTAATGACCCTCAGTAGAGTGCGCTATGAATCCACGTTAGCGCACGCTAAACATATCCGGTAGCGTGCGCTATATGCGCAGATTTAAAATCTTTAAATCACAACCACGAAATTAAACGCTCGACAACATCGGATTATGAAATACGGAAAATAATGCTCAGATCAAGTACAATCATTACAATATCACAAGTTCCAATTACATAACAGAAATCCCGGGTATTACATCCTTCCTCCCTAAAAAGAAGTTTCGTCCCGAAACTTAAGATGAAAACAACTCCGGATATCTAGTCTTCATACTGTCCTCCGTTTCCCAAGTGGCCTCTTCGACTCCATGTCGTGACCATTGTACTTTAACCAAGTGTATTGGTTTATTCCTCAATTGTTTGATCCGGCTCTCAAGTATCTTGATTGGTCTCTCTTCGAAGGTGCCATCATTGGCTATTTCGATCTCGTCGAAATCAATGACGTGATCGGGTCCGACATACTTCCGCAGCTGGGATACGTGAAACACATTGTGAACGTGACTCCCGATGGCGGTAAGGCCAACTCGTATGCTAAATCTCCCACTCTCTCGAGGATCTCGAATGGTCCGATATATCTCGGACTAAGCTTGCCTCTCCTCCCGAAACGGAAAATCCTCGTGTAGGAGACACCTTCAATAGTACATGGTCCCTGGCCGAACTCTAGAGGGCGACGACGTACATCCGCATAAGACTTCGCCGACTGGCGCCAACAGCCTCTCTCGAATCAAAGCTATCTTCTCTTGAGTCCGAATAATCAATTCTGTTCCGTCCCGATCAAATCCAAGAATCATCCCAACATAGGGGTGATCGGCATCTTCTCCGCATAAAGCTTCAAATGGTGCCATCTTAATTGAAGCATGCCAACTATTATTGTAGGTGAATTCAACTAATGGCAAATGAACTTCCCAATTAGTTGACCAATCCAAAGCACAAGCTCTAAGCATGTCTTCTACAGTTTGAATAGTCCTTTCGGACTGACCGTCCATTTGGGGATGATAAGCTGTGCTAGTTGAGCTCAGTCCCCAGAGCCCTGTGGACTGCTTTCCAGAAATGTGACACGAAGCGACCATCTCGATCCGAAATAATGGTCCTCGGCGTCCCATGCAATCTGACTATCTCTGCAATAAATACTCGTGCCAATCTCTCGGGTCCCCATGTATCTTTAATTCCCAGGAAATGAGCCGACTTGGTTAGTCGATCAACAACAACCCAAATCATGTTCATTCCCGTTCTAGTCCTCGGCATAATAGTGATGAAATCCATCGAGATATCCTCCCACTTCCACTCAGGGATCGGAAGCGGTTTTAGCATTCCGGCAGGTCGTTGATGTTCAATCTTAACCTGCTGAAAAGTCAAACACTTCGAAACGTAGTCCATACGCCCTTCTTCATATTCCCCACCAAGTTTTGCTTTAAATCCTTATACATCTTACTACCGCTGGGTGAATAGAATAGGCGCGCTATGAGCTTCCTTCGTAATAGTCCGTCTCGGATCATCATCCTCGAACGCAAAGTCGACTCAAATCTCGTAACCCCATCGTCTTGTATCACGAATCCTCGGGCTTTTCCTTTCTTTACTTCGTCATATAATCGAAGAATCGAGAATCGCTCAATTGTTTAGACTTGATCTCCTCGACTAATGATGAAGTCGCCCATCACATAAAGTTGCCCTTGGATTCCCGGTGCCCATACCTCAATCCTCGCGGATCGGCCTCGTTGAATACTAGTTTGGGACGTAAGTGCTTCCAACACTCAAAGAGAAACAGGTTTACGGCTCAAAGCATCAGCTACTACGTTTGCTTTCCCCGGATGATAGAGAATCTCCAAGTTGTAATCCTTGATCAATTCCAGCCACCTTCTCTGCCTCATGTTTAACTCTTCTCGATGAAAATGTACTTGAGGCTCTTATGATCTGTAAAGATCTGACAATGAGTGCCATACAAATAATGTCGCCAAATTTTCAAGGCAAAAACCACAGCTGCTAGCTCCAGATCATGAGTCGGGTAATTAATCTCGTATGGTTTCAATTGCCGAGAAGCATAAGCAATCACTTTATCCTTTTGCATCAACACACAACCCAAACCCTGATTTGAAGCGTCGCTGTATACCATGAATCCATCCGTTCCCTCTGGCAGCGCTAATATAGGTGCTGTCGTCAGTCTCCTCTTGAGTTCATCAAAACCAGTCTGGCACTTCTCATTCCACAAGAACTTTTGAGTTTTCTCAGAATAAATGGTGAGCGGACGAGCAATTTTGGAAAATCCCTCTACAAAGCGGCGATAATATCCAGCAAGTCCTAAGAAGCTTCGGACTTCTTTCACGTTTTTAGGAGCTTCCCAGTCCAAGATTGCCTCGACTTTCTTCGGGTCCACCTGAACTCCGTCGGCTGATATCACATGCCCAAGGAAGGTTACTTCCTTAAGTCAGAACTCGCATTTTGAAAGTTTTGCATACAGCTGTTCCTTCCTCAAGGTGCTCAAAACCACACGCAGATGTTCGGAATGCTCCTCTGCGTCCTTCGAATATATCAAGATGTCGTCAATGAAGACGACCACAAATTTATCCAAGTATTCCAAGAATACCCGATTCATCAATTGCATGAATACTGCAGGAGCATTGGTAAGTCCAAACGGCATCACTACGAATTCATAATGCCCGTACCGGGATCTGAAAGCAGATTTCGGTATATCCGATTCCTTAGTTCTCAACTGGTGGTATCCTGATCGCAAGTCAATCTTCGAGAATACCCTTGCCCCTTGCAGTTGATCAAACAAGTCGTCGATCCGAGGTATAGGATACTTATTCTTGATCGTCATCTTGTTGAGCTCCCTGTAATCAATACACAGTCGGATGGATCCGTCTTTCTTCCGGACAAAGAGAACGGGCGCTCCCCAGGGAGAAACACTAGGTTGGACATAGCCCTTCTGTAACAATTCCTCCAGTTGCTTCTTGAGTTCATACATCTCGGTTGGCGCCATGCGGTATGGTGCTCTGGAAATAGGAGCTGCTCCAGGCTCTAATTCGATAGTGAATTCCACTTCTCTCTGCGGAGGTAATCCAGGTAGTTCGTCAGGAAATACATCTGAGAACTCATTCACAACTGAAATAGACGAGAGCTCTACTCCTTCTTCTTTCCTCATGGCATAGCACCAAAGTCCGTGACATCCTTGCTTCAGTAATTTCACGGCTTTCATTGCTTTGATCAATTTTCCCGAGCTTCCTGGTCTCCATCCTCGGAATAAGTGTTCAGATCCGTCATCAGCAATGATGGAAATGACTCTCTCTCGGTAATTCGTAATGACTCCATAACGGTTGAGCCAATCATCTCCGAGAATTAAATCGTCACCGTAGATGTCAACTACAATGAGATTCGATGGCCACTCTCTTCCTTCTATAGATACTGGGAAATCCCTAGCTTCTAGGGTTCCCACAATTTTCTCTCCGCTCGGTAATCCCGCAACATAAGGTTCACAATTATACAAGCACGAGATTTTCAAATGATTAACACAGTTCAAAGATATAAAAGAATGCGTAGCTCCCAATCGAACAAGACACTAATCGTTGCAAAAGGATCTCAATCGTACTGATGCAACAAGCGTGTTCTCGATCACCGATTTCCTCATTTCGCAGCGCGGAGGAACGGACCCAAAGATGGATGTCTCTCTTCCCAGCCGCTGCCAAATCCACTCTGCGTCTGGTTCACACTCGTCTCCTTCGAATCGGAGCTCGAGTGAGAGTACCAAAAGATCGGGTCGCATTCCCACAAAATGTCGCGCGATGTCCTTCCCGTCCACACTCAAACAGTTACGCAGCGCGAAACAATCACGCCGAACATGTCCCGCTTTGCCACGCTTATAACACTTCTTCCTGCGTCAAAACAGCTTGGTGCCGCCGAACTTCTTTCCACCTCGAGAAGGATGCGGAGGTCTCCTGGATGAATGAAAAGAGGACTGACCCCTGCGAGGCCCGCTACTCTTATCCTCCGTGAAGTTGCCAGACACCTTCTGTTTCTTTGCTTCCGTCGCTTTCTCTACTGCTGCCTCCTTCATATCATAGGCCAACGCCTTGTCCTGGTACTGTCGCAAGGTGGTACATTCAAATCCGGACATATACTGCTGAATTTCCGGCTTCATTCGCATGTCAAAATGAAAAATCTTCTCCGCCTCGGTCCTGACCAAGTGGCGCACATAAGTCAGTTGGTGATTAAAAGTCTTAATCACGTCCGTCACAGATACTTCCGAATTTTGTGGTGAGAAAAACTCCCGAACTCGGGCTTCTCTAACTGGACGAGGACAATACTGTGCCTCCATCATCAATTTGAATTCCGTCCAGTCAACATTGTGCTCCTCCGGTCGGATGGCCTCCCACCAGTCGAAAGCCTCCCCGGTCAAAAGATACTGGGCGACCGGAACCTTCCTATCGTTGGGACAGTTAATCCCTGCAAAAATCTTCTCTAATTCTTTCAGCCAGTGATCCCAAGAAAGCGTCTCGGCAGAGCCGTCAAATTTCGGAGGGTGCAATTTAATCACTTCGGTAAGCCATCTATCTCCTCGATTTTCCACGTTATGTCAGCCCCATCGCCGTCGCATGAGATCCACAACTTGAGCAAACCGGTTTATCTGGCAACCACCGCCGAAGCACTCCCGCACGTGAGGATCTGCATTATTTTTTGCCGATCATTTTTGTCCCCCTTAATGTGAATCCGTTCGACTAGTGGCTTTATCTGGGGTAGATACCGACTCTTCTTGCCTCGCATTTCCACGTCCGCGTCCACGACCAAGGCCCGCGCCCACGACCTCCTCTCAACATATTGTAAACATAAATACTCAATATCCGTGACAAACTTTCTCAAAGTACATCCATCAATGTTTACAAGACATGAATTAAATAAACAAGAGTATTCGAGATTAGGAAACTTACAACCACAAATCCACTCGACGATGTTGGCTCAGCAGTTGATGTTACGAACGACCAATAATCAAATAACGTAAATGCACTCCAACTAACCCGATCGCCAAGATATCCATAAATCTTAAGCTCGATACCATATTCGTAACACCCGAGATATTTGGAATAATTACGTACCGTAAACCCTTTAGATAAGGATTTACAAGGCTAATTTTAAAAGAAGTGTAAAAACAATACAATCGAACAACTGAAGTTCAAATACAGATTTGATTCAACCGATCAAATGAGTTAACTTATGCAACCATATCGAATTGACCTTATTAAAACAGACGTACTCGAGTACTAAACGAACCAAGAAGACAATTCACAATAACGATAACATCAATCACATCACTGAGCCATTTCATCGTCCTGTCGGTACTGTGGTTGCCTCCCCGCTCCTCGACTACCTGAACATCAAAACAATGTCCACCCCCGAAGGGGTTAGCACAACAATGCTAGTACAAGTATCATCATACAATAAATCATCAATGCATCATAAAACATGCAAAAACGGACTTCCGCCACCGGAATCCAATGATGCGAATCCTCACGATTCCATCAACACAATACAAGGTAATCCAGCGATCCAGCGCCCTCAGGATAGATCCCCATGATGATCCCGTCGGACCAACGCATGGTGGAAAACCCATCCAACGATCCAGCGCCCTCAGCATAGATCCCCATGATGATCCCGTCGGACCAACGCATGGTGGACATTCGATCCAGCGCCCTCAGCATAGATCCTCATGATCCCCTCGGATCACTTATACCATAAATCAAGAAACTATGCATACACATATGAATTTCAATATGTTCATCAATACGAACCAATAACAATGAATATCACGAGAATTTCCAGAAATACATCTCATATTCAACAATATGAACAAAACCACAAGCATGATAAATCGAACTCGACATATGATACTTGCCTCAAAAATGGCAAGGACGAAACACTTCAATGATCTCGACACACTCGAAGGCCGCCTCCTTCGATCAACGTAACAAGCTCGTACCTTAACAAAAGGAACGATATACAAATCATCTCAAGTCGAACGATGGCCTAATAATTGCCCACGGCCAAAAGCTCAAAATAAACAATCGCTCGATCGCTTAGCATGCGCTACGTACTCTACGTAACGTGCGCTAAGCAGGTCTGTTAGCGTACGCTATCGTGTAAGACTAGCGTGCGCTAGCTACGAACTGACAGTTCGAATCGGCTGATACATACCGTACGCTACGTACGTATTGTGCGTTAACTGACCCCCGATAGCGCACGTTAACTCACATATGTTAGCGTGCGCTAACCTTGCATGGCGAATCGCTACTTAAAATCGGGTTGAAAGGTGGTGAATTCACGAATTCTATGTTGATACAACATGTCATCCTCAAGCATGTCATGCTAATAAGTTTTGTGGAAGTTCCATGATCATGAGGTACAACTTATATGGATAATCATCTCAACAACATATCTCATCTAAGATCTTCAAGAAATATTCTAAGTTCCGATTATTCCAAGTCCTAAAACATATGATTCCTTACATAAAACATACGAACTAGGTAATCTTCATATACTGGTCGATTGATTCTGAAGATACATAACATGCTTAGGAATCCACATACTAAAAGGTTCAACGGATTATACAATGAATAAGTGTCGAACGTCGAAAATATTCTTCTAACACATGATGTACGACTAATAACGAATCTAACTAACTAGACGAACATGATCAACATCCTTTAGAACACAACTAGTATTGGTGAAGAATCACCTACCTCAAGGTAGTGAAGAACACGGAGGAAAATGAAGCAATCCGACACCGAAAGATTTGAACACCAATCTCCAATGATATACGATCTTCAATCACGAACCAGGATGTTGATATGAAGTGTTTAGGATGGAGGAAGTTATGTTCTAAGTATAAGAATTCAGGTAAAGGGGGAAGAAAGAACTGAAATCACGAATAGGATGCTGTCCTATTTATAATAAATGGCTATTAGCGCGCTAGACTCGCTCAGAGCGTGCGCTAACGGTTCACCGACTTAATCAGACTCAGCACTTAGCGTGCGCTATGCATATACCGTAGCGTGCGCTAAGGCGTTGACTCGCTTTTCCCAAAGCCGTCTGTGTACATCCCGACACTATCCGACAGGTCCCCGCCGATCTCACCTACCGCACGTCCCAATCAATTTGACCACGCATAGCGTGCGCTAATGACCCTCAGTAGCGTGCGCTATGAATCCACGTTAGCGCACGCTAAACATATCCGGTAGCGTGCGCTATATGCGCAGATTTAAAATCTTTAAATCACAACCACGAAATTAAACGCTCGACAACATCGGATTATGAAATACGGAAAATAATACTCAGATCAAGTACAATCATTACAATATCACAAGTTCCAATTACATAACAGAAATCCCGGGTATTACATAGAATGTGCAAGTCGTGGTCTTGAGATTCACTATGGTTATTTTCCAGCTCATATATTTAGTAGTGAAGTTGAGGGGGAGGTTGAGAAGAAAGACATGCTAAGTTTTAGGGTCGATCCCCCAGCACCCGATAAGTACATAAAGTGTGATGAGCCTGTAGAAGAAGTTACCATTGATGATGTTTCCAAAGAAATTTCATTTAATTGTCATCAAACTTCGACTAATAAGGTGAACACTTTGTGCCAAAAATTTTATTAACGGTGCCGCGCATAATCTTTCCTAAATCCATAATGGGAGAGATTGACCCTATTACTTTTGATTCTGTTGAGGCTGATACCATGAGTTCTAATGAGGTTGTTCATGATAAGTCTTTATTATTTACCCATTCGAACTCTGCCTATTTTTTCATGCCTTATCATTATAATATTCTTCCATCATTTTTTGGTTGTCCTCATAATTATTCTTACTCATTATTTGTGGCAACCGGGCATGAACCAAAGCCTCCCTTGTGGAATAAGAGGCTTATAGATTGCAAGAAGGGGGCATTTGGCAATCTCCCTAGAAAAAAGCCACATTAAAATCTTTTTGCCACGTCGTGCTCAAGACGTAAAATAGATCGCTTGATGGGAGGCAACCCATCATTTTTACTTGCTTTCTAGTTAGTTGTTTTTACTTGATTTTTAGTTATCAACTTTTTCTTTGTTTTGTTATTTCTTTTGGATTCATATTCTTGTTGGCCCTTATCTCTCTAATATTTTAACCCCAAATGAGTTATTATTCTTCATATTCTAGTCTTTCTTGGTTTAATGTCTATTGTTATCTCATGACTAGAGACTAAGTTTGGGGGTCCCTCGTGATGCTGAGCGTTATTTAAAGTATGGATTAACCGACGTTTCCACTCAGACATGTGCTGGTTATCAAGAAGACATTTGGAATAAGTTTCCTTTTTCCTTATCTCTTTTATTTTCACATGAGTTTGATTGTTGATGATTTTATGTGTAGTGGAATTAATTTTTCTTGGGTATAAATTGCGATTGCTTTATTGTCCTTGCATGATGTTGATGGTTTTGTTCAAAAACGTGAATATTTCGTGAATTTTTCGTGCTTTCGTGTGTAAAACTGATGTTACGATACTGATGTCTCTTGGAAGAAACGGTTGAGTTTTAGTCGAGTTACAGTCAGCAATATCTGTTTCCGTTGAGCATTCAATTAGGTCCGAAATTTTATCATTTTTGTAGAAATTTTAGCAGATAAGAAAGGAGAAATACGTGTTTTCAAATCACCGTTTATACGTTTGGTTATACTTTTCGGTTAGCTAGTCGTCCAGTAATATGAGTCTTGTTGGCACTTGGATTGAGTTTAGAGTCGGACAGTTTTTCCAAAAAGTCGAGATATTAGTTGTTCTATGATGGGAAGTCCAGTAACCGGGGGTATTCACGTGACCCGTTGTTTACTCTCGCGTAAAACGACGACCCTGAATAGATTAATAATTTAGAAATATCGCATTACCGATGATGGGAAGCCTAGCAACCTGGGGTATTCGCGTGACCCGTTGTTTACTCTCGCGTAAAATAGCGACCTTGGATCGGACATGCGGGAATAGCTATTCGAGTTGTTTCTCCGCTGTGGAGGGGAACTTAGTAACTAGCAACCTGGGGTATTCGCGTGACCCGTTGTTTACTCTCGCGTAAAACAGCGACCTTGGATCGGACATGCGGGAATAGCTATTCGAGTTGTTTCTCCGCTGTGGAGGGGAACTTAGTAACAGCGACCTTACGATACTTGTACTATTCTTTGAGATTTTCAGGGTAGTATTGATTAAGTTGAGCACTAGGGACTTGCATGATTATTCACGATACATTTTGTTTAAAATTGATTTTTGCTTGAGGACAAGCAAAGGCTCAAGTTTGGGGGTATTTATTAGGCGTATTTTTATGCGCTTTTATGTCATTATTTTATATCCATCTTGAGCCTAAATCAGCATAAATGAGCTTTTAATGTATTATTCTTATATGTTATGTAGGAAATCGGAGTCCGGAAGCCGAAATGATGAAAAACGGGTGAAAACAGCAGTTTTTGGTCATGAGCCGCGGCACAAACCAAGTGAGCCGCGGCACACGAAGACAACCAGCGAGCCCCCGAGAAAACTGTACTCTGAGCCGCGGCACAGCCTAAGTGAGCCGCGGCCCAGAAGGAAAATGTCGCGCCCAGGTTTTAATCTGTGCACCGTGAGCCGCAGCACAGATTAAGTGAGCCGCGGCCCACGGGGCGGTTTTGGTGTGTTCTGCGCGGTTTTGGGCCGTTTTGGAGCCTGTTCTCGACCTAATCACACGGACGCGTTTTGGAGGCTGATGACGACTATAAATAAGCATTGAAGGGCTGAAGAAAAGGAGAGGATCGATCGGGAGAAACTCGGAGGTGGATCGATAGCTAGGGCTAAGAACACAAGGAGGAGATTTGTGGGCGACGACAAGGCCACGGATTCCCTACGGTTTTTCTTAGTTTTTCTGCATCTTAGTTTTTAGATCTATTCGAGTAGGATTGTGATTATAGCCGATTTCATGACGGTTTTATTATTTATTATTATTTCGATTTAATCGTTATTCTATTGAATTGGATTCTTCTTACTGTTCTTAATGCTTTTTAATTGTCTGGCCAACAGTTAATTTGTTTTGAATGTCTTTATGGATTCGGGAGATGAAATTTAGGCATAGTTCTTGTGAGACGAATCATAATTTTTGTGAGATAGGGATATACTCATGGAATTGTGAAGCCTATTTATTGTGGGAATTCTTGAACTGTTTTAGCTATTAATCATCTAATTCGAATAGGGAAATATCGAGTTAATAATTCGTAGTATTTTCTATCGACCTTGGGAAAGGCTTTAGAATAATTTAGGAATTCCTGGCTTACAATCAATTGAATAAAAGTGAACTGAATTGAATAAATATCATTCCTAATTGTTTGAGGTGAAAATCATAATCCTACACACTTATTAGTATTATTATTATTAGTAGTACTGTTATTTATTTTCGGCAATTAGTTTAGGTATAAATTCCATATAATTGTTCTTCAAATAAAATTGTGGGTTGACTATATTTTGGTACGTAGTGAAATCAGTCCTCGAGGGAACGATACTTTACTTATCACTTTATTACTTGTTGACACCGTGCACTTGCGGCATATTGTGAGGGATTTTTCCACAACATTAAATATCTCAAAACAAATTCTGCGACTTCTCGCTTCATATTACTCCATCAGTAATTTTGCTCAAGTCTTTATACATCTTGCTATACCCCGGATGGATAGAATAAGGGGTAGCATGGGCCTCTCTCAAAATCGAGTTTTTCAACTCGTCGTCCGTCGGAATGCATAACCGGTTCTTAAATCGCAAAAGTCCATCCTCGTGGACCACAAATCCAGAGGCCTTCCCCTGAGCCACATCATCTCGTATGCACAACAAAATGGGTCTGAACCCTGTTTCGTTCTGACCGCCTCCTCCAGTGGCGATGAAATCTCTAACATACGAAGTTTCCCTTGTAATCGCTGTAACCAGGCCTCGATCCCAGGCCTTGGGAATTCCTACTGAAGTTCCTTCTGAGCAGTCAAACGAGCAAGCATTTGCTCCTGAACGGACTTACGGCTCAAGGCGTCGGCGACGACGTTCGCCTTACTCGGGTGGTATTGTGTCTCAATAGCATAATCTTTAATCAGTTCCAACCATCATCTCTGTTGCATGTTTAACTCTTTCTGAGTAAATATATACTTCAAACTCTTATGATTGGTGAAAATCTGACAGGTGATGCCATAAAGATAATGACGCCAAATCTTCAATGCGAATACCACGGCCGCTAGCTCCAGGTCGTGGGTCAGATAATTGACCTAGTAAGGCCTCAGTTGTCGCGAAGCATATGCAATCACCTTCCCGTTCTGCATTAATACACATTCGAGACCGTATCCGGACGCGTCGCTATAAACCACAAATCCTTCCATCCCTTGTGGTAAAGAAAGGACAGGCGCTGAAATTAAATGGCTCTTGAGCTCCTCAAAACTCTGCTGACACGCATCAGACCACGTGTATTTCTTATCCTTCCACAAAAGGTTAGTCATAGGTTGAGCGAATTTAGAGAATCCTTCCACAAATCGCCGGTAATAGCCTGCTAATCCGAGAAAGCTTCGGACTTCCTTAACATTCTTCGGAGGTTGCCAATCTCGGATAGCCTCCGTCTTCTCAGGGTCGACACGAACTGCGTCTAATGAAATCACATGTCCGAGAAATGTCACTTCGGACATCCAGAACTCATATTTGGAAAATTTTCCATAGATTTGCTCTCGTCTCAACACATCGAGAACCTGATGAAGGTGAAGTTCGTGCTCCTCATGGTCACGAGAATAAATCAAAATGTTGTCTATGAAGACAACCACGAACTGATCTAAATAATCGATAAAAACTTGGTTCATCAACTCCATGAATACCACAGGTGCATTAGTTAACCCAAACGGCATCACCACAAACTCGTAATGCCCATAGCATGTTCGAAATGCCATCCTTGCGATATCCGACTATCGAATTCGCAACTAATGATACCCAGATCTTAAATCGATCTTAGAAAATACTGAAGCTCCCTGGAGATGATCTAAGAGATCATCGATGCGGGGTAGGGGATATTTATTCTTGATCGTCACCCTGTTCAGCTCTCGATAATCAATGCACAAGCGAAATGAACCATCCTTCTGTCGGGATTCGGTGCCTAAATCGAAGGCCCAGTGGAAGGGGTAAGACAAAAATTAATTCGATCTGAATCCCTACGAGGATTGATCAAGCTACGTATATACGAATATAATACGTAACACAAGAGATACGAGAAACATACCCTTGTAGTCCGTTGATTTAAATGGTGTCCTTCTCTTGAGCTATTCCCCAAGCTTTAGTTGTTCTCCACGAATCTAATCCGCTCCAAGCTCTTGGATGATCCAACACTGAAAGTACCGCGTCTCTACTTGCCACGTGCTAGAGAAACAAACGGAATGACGATCACCTTTCTATCCTCCAAGGATACGGTTAGAGCTAGGATGATGAAGCTTTCAATTTTGATTATAACACTCTAAGTGTATAATTCACTATCTCTCTTTTAATCTCTTTGATTTTTCTCCAAGAAAACTCAAGAACAACAATATGGAAAGATGAAGACTTGAGAAAATGATTTTCTCTCTCTATTTCTCACTATACTCACGGTTGGAATGGGCAGGAGGAGAGAGGAGTAGTCTTCATTATCCTTATTCAAATCCCCCAAAATCTCCTACTTTAGACAATATCACCAAGGGTTGATATTTGTCCCCTTGATTGGTCACAAGTCTACTGCCCTACAAAGTAAAGACCAAGACCAAGTGAGGGAGTAGGTGATAGGGCGGCCATCTAGAAGGAATCGGGCGAGTTCGATTCGTTTCGGACTCCCGTGAATCCAAACAGATAAACTCCGATTCCTTTTCGATGTATTTATATCAATTAATTAATCTAATTAATTAATCATATCAAATACATAATAACATAATTAATTTCTCCAAGAAATAATTATATTCATGAATTAAATTCTTTTATTTTTGGTAATTAAAGATTTTATTACCAAAGTGGCCAGAGGCTAAATACAATTTCAAGCACAACTACAAATATCACAATCCATAAACAAGCTATTCTATTTCATTACACAAGTAAATTTGCTAGTTTTGGATGCATTTGATAACGAACCGCAATGAGTTCCTTACATTTCTTCACCACTTGTTCAACTTCTCCCCATGTAGCTTGAAATTCCTGGAATTGCGTTCCTTCCACAGCATATAGATTACCACAGATAAGCCCAGTTTGTAGAATTTTTGAGTAACAGTTTTGGAACGGCAATATAATGTTAAATACGATTTCTCCTCTTCCCAATCAACTGTATTTCTATCAATCTTGCCCCATCGCTTCACTTCATTCCATACTCGAGCTGAGAATGAAGACTTGAAGAACAAATGTGCAATATCTTCATTTTCATCTCCACATAGACAACACATAGGGTCTACTTGTAAACCAACTCGTGCAAGATTATCACAAGTTACTAGTTTACCAAGCATAGTCAACCAAGTAATAAAGATGCATTTAGGAGGGGAGGGGTTACAAGTAAGGAGTTTACACCAGCCAAGGCTCTGAACTTCCCCTCTTATTTTCAAGTAGGCATGCTTTATAGTAAACGTATGGTGTTGCATCATATTTTCGCCTTCAGCTATGGATAGCACATAATCCCTTGAACTCAAAATTTTTTTCACCACCCACGAATCCTGTCGAGGTATCTGCATGGTGAAAATATCCTTTGTCCCGACATAGTAACCATGTATCCATCTCACCCACAACATCTCCTTATTCTGAAGTAAAGACCAAAGATGCTTACAGATTGCAGCTCGATTCCAAATGTGCATATTCATTATGTTCCAACCTCCTGCTGCCTTGGGTAATTGCATTTGTTCCCAAGCTACAAGAGATCTTTTAGAAGCTCCTGATTTCCCTGTCCATAGAAACACTCTGCAAGCAGATTGAATAAGCTTTATAACTTTCTGAGGGATCATAAATACTTGGCACCAAAAAGATTGCATGCTAAATAGAACTGCTTTGATGAGTTGAATTCTGCCTGCGTATGATAAAAGTTTAGAAGGCCAATTTTATATTCTTTCTAGTATCTTCCTAATCAAAGGTTGGCACTGCATAACAGTAAGCTTCTTAGATAACAAGGGCACTCCCAAATACCTAAATGGAATTTCTCCTTTAATCATGCCAAAATCTGAAAGCATAGCCTCTTGGATTCCAATTGAAACTCCTCCAAAATAAATACAACTCTTCGATTGATTGGCTTTTAAACCTGAAGTAATTGAAAATTTCTGAAAGACAGCCATAAGTTGTTGCAAAGAGTTGATGTCACCTTTTGAGAATAGAAGAAGATCATCAAGAAACAAAGTCAGATCAAACCAAATCTCTTATATCGAGGATGATATTTAAATATTTTATTGTGCTGAAGTTCCAATAGACTTCGATGCAAGTATTCCATGCAAATAACAAAAAGATAATGGGAGATGGGATCTCCCTGTCTCAGTCCTCTTTTAGCTTCAAAAGGCGGAGATAACTCACCATTTATGCTAATGACATAGGAGACAGTAGATAAACAAGCTAGAATCCAATGCACAAATATGTCAGGAAACCCCAGTTCTAACATAAGATATTTCAAAAAGGGCCATTCCACTGAATCGTATGCCTTCTGGATATCAATTTTTACCATAACACGAGGTGAAATCTGTTTCCAACCATACACTTTAATCAACTCATGACTTAAGAGAATGTTATCAAAGATAGACCTTCCTTTGATAAAAGCAGATTGTGTTTCACTAATAATATCTCCAAGCACAACCTGTAATCTATTTGCCAGCATTTTTGAAATGATTTTATACAAAACCGAGCAACATGCTATGTGTCTAAAATCCTTAATAGAGCATGCATTAGGTTTCTTAGGCAGCAAAGATATTAAAGCACAATTAATAGATTTAGGTATAAAACCTGTCCTGTGAAATTCTTTAACTGCACCAATGACTTCTTCTCCAATAATATGCCATGATCGTTTGAAGAAATATACATTGAAGCCATCAATTCCAGGAGCTTTTTGAGAATCCATGTCAAACAATGCTTTCTTCACCTCATCTCCTGTAAACTCAGCACCTAGTTGTTGTCTTTGAGAAGGTGTTAGCAGCTTTCCTCTCATAATAACTTCTTTTTCTACCATTGGCAGTTCACTAGCAGCACTCCCCATTATTTGCTTATAAAATGAAGTTGCTTCATCAACAATTTGACTCTGAGTTTCACACCTAGTGCCATCCTCTCGAATAAGAAAATTGATTGCCTTACTAGACTGCCTTGATTTAGCATAAGAGTGGAAAAATCTGGTATTGCCATCCCCCAGATTAACCAATCAACCCTTGATTTTTGTCTCCAAATACTTTCTTCAATTGAGCTCCATTTTTCAAGTTCCTTCAAGAGAGCTCTTTCCTTAACTATCAGATCTTCATTCAATTTTTGAGAAACAAGATGTTGTTGAACTTCACTTAGTTCCCTCCTCAACTGCAATAGCTTGTCATTAATGTTTCTATAGTGACATGTATTTATATGCTTTAGTGGTGTCTTCAGCTTCTTTAATTTATACCAAACATTCAAAAGTTTATTGGTATTGCATGAGGTAGACCAAGCCTGCTGCAAACTTGGAATGAACTCAATATGATCAGCGAGAACATTCAAAAATCTGAAAGCAGAGTTTCTAGGGATGACTTCAGTAGTAAAATTCAACACTAGAGGGCAATGATCAGAGATACTCCTCTCCAGTACTTTCACAACCACTTCACTAAATGCATTAAACCAAGCTTGGTTTTCCACACATATATCTATGAGAGAATAGATTTGAGCCTCCCCATCTTGATTGTTACACCATGTAAAATCATTTCCCACCATTCTCAACTGGAACAACTCATTTTCCTGCAAACAATTAGCAAAATCTCTCACATCTGCCTCAGCTACAGGAGCCCCTTGGAATCTATCTTCTGAAGTAAGTAGTGTATTAAAATCTCCCCCAAATATTAAAGGCTCAGTGATGGTATTAGCAATACCAGAAATAAATTCCCAAAGTGGTCGCCTTAATTCATTGGTGTTGAAAGCATAGACTGCTACAAAATGAAATTGTTTTCCAGATTGTTTATCAAAGACTAAGCAATGAATTCCTTGAGCACAGCTGGAAATTGGTGTGATATTCACCTTAGTAGGATTCCAACCAATCCATATTCTACCATTGTAAGCATGATCATAATTATTGACAAAACTCCACTGCTTATTGATCTTCTTTGAAACCTTCTCAAAATTATTAACTTCACTCTTGTTTCCAAAATTGCAAACACATCCACTCTATTCTTCTGTACAAAGAGCCTAAGCTCCTTGTATTTGAGGGGTTTATTACAACCCCTCACATTCCACATCATCAGCCTCATGTTACCACAGAGGGGAGAAGGTCCCCGCCCTTTTCTTGTAGTTTATCTGGTAAAGTATCATGAATTTCAAAGCTTTGTAATGCTTGATAGCTATTTGCAGTGTGTACTGGCATTGGTGTTGTGTTCTTAAGCACTTGACTATATGTTGTCCTTGGAGCCTGCCATTCATCAACTTCTTGTTTTCCATATCTTCTCTCTGTGGTATGTTGATTTTGCTTGTTCTCACCTTGATTCTTAGGCTGCCATTGTTTTTTAGGTCCTTGAGAATGTTTAGGCTTAATATTAGCTATACAATTATGCCCTGCTACTTGACATTTCTTACAAAATGGGGGCATCCAGTCATAAAGCACCTGCTGTTCCACTCTATTTCCTTTCTCATCTTCTATCACCACTTTGTACTGAATTGGCATGGTCATATCCACCTCCACTAGCATTCTGGCATATGATATGCGATTTTGATTGGTAGTAAATTCACCTGCATATAGAGGTTTGCCCAAGATGCTGCCAATTCTACTAAGAGAGTTTGCACCCCAACAATTTAGAGGAAGATTGGGCAGCTGAATCCATAATGGAACAACCTTCAAAACCTCTTTCTCGAAATTAAATTCGAGTTCCCAAGCTTTCACTATGACAGGCCTAGTTGCAATAGTATGTGGACCTTCATAAAGCATAACATCTCTGTCATCCCTATTTTTAAATCGAATCACAAAATAGCCCTCTTGGTGATAGAAGATTTCAGGATCAATAATTCCACAATGTTTCTCAAGATAAACTCTTAGATACTTGATAGTAGGAGATTCCCCCACCACATACAGAATAATTGCGTTTTCCCACTTAGCTGCTTCAACCTCAGTATCTTTTTTCAATAGACAAGCTACAGGAACACCATTCTTCAATATAGGAGGCACAAATTCAAGCTTCATACCTTTCTGCACATGACGAGATGTGTTAGCTAGAGGAGAATCCTGATTCTGATTGGAGCTAAATCCCCCTTCCTTCAGGGGCTCGTGTCCTCGGATATATGGAGCTTCCGGTTTCACATCCATCTGCCTCTCCGATCTAGGGCTTGCTTTCATCGAAGTTTCTCTCGTCTCCAGATCAATTCTTTCCACTGTTACCTCTATGTTGCTAGCTTTTCCTTTAGATCTAGAATTCTGGGGAGTTTTCACCACTGATATTTCCATATTCTTCTTCCCACTCTTCTTCTTGTTCTTAGCTCCACCTGAATTGGGCTTTCGAGGATGGCCTCTTCCTCGTTTCTCGCCGGCAGTGCACATTAACAAACCACTAACGTGCGGACTCCCTTTTTTTATTTTCATGAATTAAATTAATCACCCAGTAATTTATTTAATTCATTAGATCATAAATTAATTTATCCAATAAATCAATTTAGACATCCAATGTCCCAATAAATTAGATATCCAATATCTAATATTTATAAAGATAGAATTAGCTAGATTCATTCCATCGTCAATCCTATTGTGCAACTCGGTAGGTCCGTCTCAGTTAGCAATGGGAGGAACCAAAGGCTAGTAGCACCACCTAGCCAGCCTGGCGGCCTATACCGTACCCCAACTGAGAACGAATGATTGGGATCATTCAAGAACCATTCTGTCGTGAATACCAATATATGTATAAACTCTTCTTTCAAATGTCCCGGTCAAGTTATAGGGTCACGGTTAGTCAAACCCTATCTGTACTTGACGCTATGCATGAGTTAATGCAAATCAAGATCATCGAGCTCTCGTGTATCCAATACAACTAGATCCAATGCTTTGGCCAAAGACTTATGATCTCATCTGCCAATAACAGCATAGGACATGTAACCTGTTCACTAACAAGAGAAAGAATTCTATCTTGGTATTCAGTAGGACCTCTTACTTTCCCGTCAAGACGCACGTCGAGGTTGACCTCCGCCTTCCGGTTTACACGGTCGAACTACTCTAATGAAAATCTTAACGTCACAAGCACATCCCTACTAAATCCTCAAGTCGAAGGTTCACGAATACCTATCACAACCTTTCGATTCCGTCATTGACTGTCCCAGAGTGAAATCCATGTGACGAATCAAGGTGAGTCGGTTCGAGTATACTAATCCAATTAGCATACCTATAACATGTACTCCCACTAACCCTGGTGTTCGAATGACACTCTCCATGTCAAAAAACACGTCATACAAGTCTTCACATAAACTTAACGCCCAGTCAAGTTTCATTGACTTGCGAACAATTAAGTATTTGAGCTATAAACCTTTCCAGTGCCGATCCCCTTATCTAATAAGGAGTGGAATGTTTTGCTCTCAAATGCATGGACTAGTTTCTATATATATATTTACGAGTTAGGAATGCCAGTAACTACCAGTAAATAAAGAAACATCCATTTGCCTTATTATAATGAATTACATAATAACAAGTACAATGCCCTCACTCATACATCCACTGAGTGGCATTCGAGGACATACTCCTAACAATCTCCTACTTGCACTCAATGCCACATACTATGGTATCTAATACCCATGTGCTCCAGATGACACTCCAAACTCGTTTGAGAAAGTGGCTTGGTCAGTGGATCAGCGACGTTGTCGGTTGAGTCTACTCTATGCAGCACACTATGGTATCTAATACCCATCTTCTCTAGATGACGCTCCAAGCTAGTCTAAGAAAGTGGCTTGGTCAGTGGATCAGCGACGTTGTCGGCTGAGTCTACTCTATGCAGCACAATGCATCCCTTGCGAACAAATTCTCTTACGAGACGATACTTTCTCTCAATGTGTTTGGTACTGTTGTGAAACCTCGGCCCCTTGGCCACATACCCGTCGTTGTCGCAGCAGCGGAACAGCAAATTTCAAGACATGGTATCACTTGAAGTTCTCCCAGAAACTTCTTAATCCAGAACCCTTCCTTGGAAGCCTCCGAGGCTGCTTGATACTTAGCCTGACTGGTGAAATCTGCAGTCGCGCTTTGCTTGGCGCTATGCCAAGATACTGCTCCTCCATTAAGAGTAAATATGTAGCTAGAAGTAGACATTGCATCGTCCTTCTGTCCTTATAAGTTTGAATCAGTGAACCCCACCACATCCAATTCTCCACCACCATACATAAGAACCATATCTCTAGTCCTTCTCAAGTACTTGAGAATGTTCTTTATGGCAGTCCAATGTTCCCTACCTGGCTTTGCCTGAAATCTACTTACCACGCTCACAGCATGCGCAATGTCAGGTCTCATACACAATATAGCATACATAAGGCTACCCACGGCCGAAGCATATGGTATATTACTCATTTACTTTCATTGTTTATCACTTTGAGGACACATCTTCGAGGAGAGTTTTATTCCATGTCGCATCGGAAGGAACCCTATAACGCCCTGGCTGTCTTAATTAAAAAGAACGTTACACAGCTCATTTTTTTTTCCTTAAAAATTTTATATAAATTCGGAGTATTTGCGGAAGCATTTTAGTCAGTAAATCTTCAATAAAACTCGTTTATTCAACCATCAGTAAAGTTTTACAAAAATATGGGAAATCAAATATTCGGACATAGTCCGTTGAAATTATATTCGTTGAAGAACATCAAGTATTTCGTAAAAATAATAATAATTACGGTGACAACATCTTTTATTATTTAGAACTTCATCGTGTTGGGAGTACGTATTCATCTTCTGCTTGTCCCGTTCGTCGATTTCTTAGCCTGAAAAACATAAATGACGAGGTGTGAGTACGCGAGCATACTCAGTGATATTAAACCCTTATAAATCGTCAAAATCATGTTGTGTAATGCACATAAAACATTCTTATCTGTGTGAGACTCATCTCGGATTTCTTTCATTCTTTCGACCCCTCGCGGGCTGTCATGTTACATGACACAACGATGACCGTAACATATTAAAACAGTATAACCTCACCTCGTTTACTAAAATCTTGAAATATTTTCCTTTGAATTCGGCTCGGTTGTCCTTCTTGGATCCCGGATACGCTTCTCCTAGCACTTGAAAATACTTTTTCACATTTCTGGTCATAAATTCTTGATGTAAAATCTGAAATCTCTTTGAGGACTTTTATCAAACATCTTTGAAAAACTGTCAGATTTGAGCTTCCTATTTCATCGGCATTTTTGAAGCCTTTATAATTTTTGGAAGGGAAATATGTTACGGGCGTTTTATAGTAGAGGTCCAGAGATTCAAATTGATATGTGATATGTACAAAAACACGTCCGGTAACATGTATAAATAGGGGTCCAAATCGGCTGAAAATCAACCTTACTCGGACAGCTGGAGGCCATATCCGGACAGCTGGCCGAGAAGCTTCTGTCGGTCGTGACCGACCTTATCCGGATAGCCGATGCCTTATCCGGACAGCTGGCCGAGAAGGTTCTGTCGGTCGTGACCGACCTTATCCAGACAGCCGTATCCGGATAGCGCCGAGAAACTTCTGTCAGCCGTGACTGGCATCTGTCGGTAGGCGTGTCCGGCGGTGACCGGCAGATGTCCGTCAAATTGGCTCGGCCGGTTCGACCCCTTCCCGGTGTCCAAATTCGATTTTCCGACCTGTTCCGGACTGGTCGGAGTTAAATCTTCGATATGCTCGGAACGGATTTTCGATAATACTAATAAAATAATTTAATATTATTTTTGCAACATAAGTGTTTTGTAATGAAATTTTATTGTATCAAAATCGTCGACTTTTCGAAATCACTTTCATAAATTCTAAAAATGATCCTTATAATTTATTTTGAAATCTTTTCCTTTTAAGTCCTTCATTCTATGCGAGGAACGTATCGGTCCAAGTATCGGACAACCTGTAAATATTAAAAAATCAAAATCCATGATCGTTAGCAAAATAAATAGCATTTAAATAAGTATTGGGGCGTTACAATCCTCCCCCCTTTAAAAAATTTCGTCCTCGAAATTGAGCTTCAGAAAGAACTTTGAAAATCAGATCAAACTTTGTACGAGTATTTTCATCAATAACTTTAAAAATATTGTGTCAGCAAAAATCACTTTGAAACCTTTCTTTGAAATCATATTTTGTCCCTTTCGGACAACATTTATACTTTCACATATCCTTTCAAATCTTTTGCCGACACAATCATTCTATACTCATACCATAATTTTTAAGTTTTCATAAAAGAGTGAATACTTGAAAACATTACCTCGGAGTCGACGTTGGGCAGCAGCGATGAACCACATATTATCCCAAAAATATAATCATGCCGTAGTTATTCGTTATACTTTTAAAAATAAGAAAGTTTTGAAATATCTTGTTTTGTATAAGTAAATCTTTTTTTTTAAACCTCCTTAACTGTATAGTCCCATACCTATACATTCTTGGAATACCTCTCGTTCTGGTGAGAATTCGGTTCAGTCATGTCCCCCTCCGCCTAGAAGCCTTGTCAGGAGCCGCTCGTTGTCCGTGCCATTTTTCTTATTGCACCAGCGATCACTCCCCTTTCTCGGAGCCGCTCACTGTCCGTGCCCTTTTTTATTGCACCGGCGATCACTCCCCGCCCTCGTCGGCCCCGGGTGTCACATGTTCACCAGCTTCCGCTTGGTTCATCCCCAAATCTCACCGTACTGAGAGAGCTCTTGCTCTGATACCATTCTGTAACGCCCTGGCTGTCTTAATTAAAAGGAACGTTACACAGCTCATTTTTTTTCCTTAAAAATTTTATATAAATTCGGAGTATTTGCGGAAGCATTTTAGTCAGTAAATCTTCAATAAAACTCGTTTATTCAACCATCAGTAAAGTTTTACAAAAATATGGGAAATCAAATATTCGGACATAGTCCGTTGAAATTATATTCGTTGAAGAACATCAAGTATTTCGTAAAAATAATAATAATTACGGCGAAAACATCTTTTATTATTTAGAACTTCATCGTGTTGGGAGTATGTATTCATCTTCTGCTTGTCCCGATCTTCGATTCCTTAGCCTGAAAAACATAAATGACGAGGTGTGAGTACGCGAGCATACTCAGTGAGATTAAACCCTTATAAATCGTCAAAATCATGTTGTGTAATGCACATAAAACATTCTTATCTATGTGAGACTCGTCTCGGATTTATTTCATTCTTTCGACCCCTCGCGGGTCGTCATGTTACATGACACAACGATGACCGTAACATATTAAAACAGTATAACCTCACCTCGTTTACTAAAATCTTGAAATATTTTCCTTTGAATTTGGCTCGGTTGTCCTTCTTGGATCCCGGATACGCTTCTCCTATCACTTGAAAATACTTTTTCATATTTCCGGTCATAAATTCTTGATGTAAAATATGATATCTCTTTGAGGACTTTTATCAAACATCTTTGAAAAACTGTCAGATTTGAGCTTCCTGTTTCATCGGCATTTTTGAAGCCTTTATAATTTTTGGAAGGAAAATATGTTATGGGCGTTTTATAATAGAGGTCCAGAGATTCAAATTGATATGTGATATGTACAAAAACGCGTCCGGTAACATGTATAAATAGGGGTCCAAATCGGCTGAAAATCAACCTTACTCGGACAGTTGGAGGCCTTATCCGGATAGCTGGCCGAGAAGCTTCTGTCGGTCGTGACCGACCTTATCCGGACAGCTGGACAGCCTTATCCGGACAGCTGGCCGAGAAGGTTCTGTCGGTCGTGACCGACCTTATCCAGACAGCCGTATCCGGATAGCGCCGAGAAACTTCTGTCAGCCGTGACCGGCATCTGTCGGTAGGCGTGTCCGGCGGTGACGGGCAGATGTCCGTCAAATTGGCTCGGCCGGTTCGACCCCTTTCCGGTGTCCAAATTCAATTTTCCGACCTGTTCCGGACTGGTCGGAGTTAAATCTTCGATATGCTCGGAACGGATTTTCGATAATAATAATAAAATAATTTAATATTATTTTTGCAATATAAGTGTTTTGTAATGAAATTTTATCGTATCAAAATCGTCGACTTTTCGAAATCACTTTCATAAATTCTAAAAATGATCCTTATAATTTATTTTGAAATCTTTTCCTTTTAAGTCCTTCATTCTATGCTAGGAACGTATCGGCAAGTATCGGACAACCTGTAAATATTAAAAAATCAAAATCCATGATCGTTAGCAAAATAAATAGCATTTAAATAAGTATTGGGGCGTTACAATCCTCCCCCCTTTAAAAAATTTCGTCCTCGAAATTAAGCTTCGTAAAGAACTTTGAAAATCAGTATCAAACTTTGTACGAGTATTTTCATCAATAACTTTAAAAATATTGTGTCAGCAAAAATCACTTTGAAACCTTTCTTTGAAATCATATTTTGTCCCTTTCGGACAACATTTATACTTTCACATATCCTTTAAAATCTTTTGCCGACACAATCATTCTATACTCATACCATAATTTTTAAGTTTTCATAAAAGAGTGAATACGTGAAAACATTACCTCGGAGTCGACGTTGGGCAGCAGCGATGAACCACATATTATCCCAAAAATATAATCATGCTGTAGTTATTCGTTATACTTTTAAAAATAAAAAAATTTTGAAATATCTTGTTTTGTATAAGTAAATCTTTTTTTTTAAACCTCCTTAACTGTATAGTCCCATACCTATACAGTCTTGGAATACCTCTCGTTCTGGTGAGAATTCGGTTCACCATGTCCCCTCCGCCTAGAAGCCTTGTCAGGAGCCGCTCGTTGTCCGTGCCATTTTTCTTATTGCACCGGCGATCACTCCCCTTTCTCGGAGCCGCTCATTGTCCGTGCCCTTTTTTATTGCACCGGCGATCACTCCCCGCCCTCGTCGGCCCCGGGTGTCACATGTTCACCAGCTTCCGCTTGGTTCATCCCCAAATCTCACCGTACTGAGAGAGCTCTTGCTCTGATACCATTCTGTAACGCCCTGGCTGTCTTAATTAAAAAGAACGTTACACAGCTCATTTTTTTCCTTAAAAATTTTATATAAATTCGGAGTATTTGCGGAAGCATTTTAGTCAGTAAATATTCAATAAAACTCGTTTATTCAACCATCAGTAAAGTTTTACAAAAATATGGGAAATCAAATATTCGGACATAGTCCGTTGAAATTATATTCGTTGAAGAACATCAAGTATTTCGTAAAAACAATAATAATTACGGCGACAACATCTTTTATTATTTAGAACTTCATCGTGTTGGGAGTATGTATTCATCTTCTGCTTGTCCCGTTCGTTGATTCCTTAGCCTGAAAAACATAAATGACGAGGTGTGAGTACGCGAGCATAGTCAGTGAGATTAAACCCTTATAAATCGTCAAAATCATGTTGTGTAATGCACATAAAACATTCTTATCTATGTGAGACTCGTCTCGGATTTCTTTCATTCTTTCGACCCCTCGCGGGTCGTCATGTTACATGACACAACGATGACCGTAACATATTAAAACAGTATAACCTCACCTCGTTTACTAAAATCTTGAAATATTTTCCTTTGAATTTGGCTCGGTTGTCCTTCTTGGATCCCGGATATGCTTCTCCTAGCACTTGAAAATACTTTTTCAAAATTCCTGTCATAAATTCTTGATGTAAAATCTGAAATCTCTTTGAGGACTTTTATCAAACATCTTTGAAAAACTGTCAGATTTGAGCTTCCTGTTTCATCGGCATTTTTGAAGCCTTTATAATTTTTGGAAGGGAAATATGTTATGGGCGTTTTATAGTAGAGGTCCAGAGATTCAAATTGATATGTGATATGTACAAAAACACGTCTGGTAACATGTATAAATAGGGGTCCAAATCGGCTGAAAATCAACCTTACTCGGACAGCTGGAGGCCTTATCCGGACAGCTGGCCGAGAAGCTTCTGTCGGTCGTGACCGACCTTATCCTGGACAATTGATACCTTATCCTGGACAAATTGTCCGAGAAGGTTCACGGTCGTGACCGACCTTATCCGCATACCGTATCCGGATAGCGCCGAGAAACTTCACACTGTGACCAATCTGCATCCGTAGGCGTGTCCGGCGGTGACCGGCAGATGTCCGTCAAATTGGCTCGGCCGGTTCGACCCCTTTCCGGTGTCCAAATTCGATTTTCCGACCTGTTCCGGACTTGTCGGAGTTAAGTCTTCGATATGCTCGGAACGGATTTTCGATAATAATAATAAAATAATTTAATATTATTTTTGCAACATAAGTGTTTTGTAATGAAATTTTATCGTATCAAAATCGTCGACTTTTCGAAATCACTTTCATAAATTCTAAAAATGATCCTTATAATTTATTTTGAAATCTTTTCCTTTTAAGTCCTTCATTCTATGCTAGGAACGTATCGGTCCAAGTATCGGACAACCTGTAAATATTAAAAAATCAAAATCCATGATCGTTAGCAAAATAAATAGCATTTAAATAAGTATTGGGGCGTTACAATCCTCCCCAACAACAACAACAACAACAACATCTAAGCCTTAGTCCCAAAATGATTTGGGGTCGGCTAACATGAATCAAACTTTGAAACCGTCAATAATCGTTACATAAATAACATAAAAGGAAAAAAGAGGGAAAAAGTAGAGAAAAAAGCAAATAAAAAAAGAGAATGAATTAAAAAAAAAAAAAAAAAAAGAAAAAAAAAAGAAAAAAAAAGAAAAAAAGATAACATGAAATAAAAGAAAATAGGAATTAAAAAAAAAAAAGAATCGACTCAATCCACCATCAGTATTCTTTCCCACCACATTTGCCTCTCCATCGCCATACTTTATCCAATTCCAAGAAACCGCATATCATTTTCAATCATCTTTATCCAAGTTTTCTTGGGTCTTCCTCTACCTTTCACAACATTACTTGCTCCCCAACTTTCTAGCCTCCTCACTGGGGCATCAATAGGTCTTCTTCTCACATGACCAAACCATCGTAATCGATTCTCCATCATCTTGTCTTCTATAGACGCAACTCTTACCTTCTCTCCGATCACCTCATTTCGAGTCGATCCTTTTTGTATGACCACACATCCATCGTAGCATACGCATCTCCGCCACATTCATCTTTTGAACATGACACTGTTTTACAGCCCAACACTCGGTGCCATATAACAGCGCAGGCCTAATTGCCGTGCGGTAAAATTTACCCTTTAATCTATGAGGCATGCCGGGATCACATAAAACCCCCGTGGCACTCTTCCACTTCAACCACCCTGCCTTTATTCTGTGAGCCACATCGCCATCTAGCTCTCCATCCTTTTGGATAATAGATCCAAGATACCGAAAGAAAGTGGATCCATGAACAACTTTCCCATCAAATGTGATCATCCCCGCCTCTCTATCACTGTTTTCGCTAAACCTACACTCCATATATTCAGTCTTACTTCTGCTCAGCCTAAAGCCTCGAGCTTCCAAAGTTCCAATTTCTGTTGCACTCCAACCTTCGTTTCATCAATCAACACAATATCATCTGCGAACATCATACACCACGGAACGTCATTTTGAATTTCTCTTGTCAATTCGTCCATGACTATGGAAAAGAGAAAAGGACTAAGAGCAGATCCTTGATGCACCCCAATCGTAATAGGGAATTCTTCTGTCCTCCCAACATTAGTACGTACACTTGTACTAGCTCCCTCATACATGTCCTTTATAATGTCAATATATTTCCGCGATACACCCTTCTTTGCTAAGGCCCACCAAAGTACTTCTCTTGGTACTTTATCATATGCCTTCTCTAAATCAATAAAAACCATATGCAGATCTTTCTTTTTTATCTCGATAATGTTCCATCAATCACGGATAAGATAAATTGCTTCCATGGTCGATCTTCCAGGCATAAATCCAAACTGATTTTCTGTTATCTTCACACATTTCCTGATCCTTTGTTCAATCACTCGTTCCCACAACTTCATGGTATGACTCATTAGTTTAATTCCGCGATAATTAGAACAATCTTGAACATCACCTTTGTTCTTATACAAAGGGACGAGAATACTTTTCCTCCATGCTGACGGCATCTTATTGCTTCTCCAAATCTTATTGAAAAGCATAGTTACCCATTCGATCCCTCTCTCCCCAAACACCTCCAAACTTCAATAGGTATACCATCTGGTCCTTCTGCTTTCTTTGACCCCATCTTCTTCAATGCAATTGTCACTTCACCCTTTTGGATTCTTCTCTTAAACTCTCGGTTAACCATACTTGAGGGGATGTTTAAATTCCCAATATCTTGTTCTTGATGCCCATTGAATAGGGTATCAAAGTATGACCTCCATCTCTCTTTTATCTCTTTATCTTGAACCAAAACTTATTGGTCAAGATCTTTACACATTTAACTTTTCCAATATCTCGCGTCTTCTTCTCTCTCATTCGAGCAAGTTTATAGATATCTTTTTCCCCTTCTTTAGTATCTAATCTTGCATATAATTCTTGATTGACCTTTGATCGGGCATTTCGCACTGCCTTTTTAGCTTCTGTTCGAGCTTTCTTGTACTTCTCATAATTCTCATCGCTCGAGCATTTACCCAGTACCTTATAACATTCACGTTTGGTCTTTATCGCTTGCTTAACTTTATCATTCCACCAAGATGTGTCCTTACTTGATGGTCTGTTTCCTTTAGATTCTCCTAGGACTTCTTTTGCAACTTCCTTTATGTTGTGTTCCAACAAGTTCCACATCGAATCTATATCCATCTCTGTGCAATCAGACCAAATACCACTATCAGCAATCTTAGCCACAAAAGTATGTCGACTCTCCCCTTGGAGCTTCCACCACTTAATTCGAGGGTCAACTTGTGGTCTTCTCTTTCTTAAGTGCCTCTTACCTCGAAAGTCAAGCACCACAACCCTATGCTGTGTGTTAAAGACTCTCACCGGGTATTACCTTGCAATTAGTAAAACTTTTCCTCCAAACATTCCTTACTAAAAAGAAATCAATCTGAGTTGCATTACCTCCGTTTCTATATGTCACCAAATGAGAGTCCCTTTTCTCGAACCAAGTGTTCATAATACCCAAGTCATGAGCTAATGCGAAATCCAATATATCATTTCCTGCTTCATTCCTGTCCCCAAAACCAAAGCCACCATGAATGCTCTCAAAGCCATCTCTGCTAACACCGACATGCCCATTGAGGTCACCACCAATGATCAATTTCTCACCCACAGGAATTCGTTCGACAACCTCTTCCAAATCTTCCCAAAATTCTTGTTTGATCGATGCATCCAATCCTACTTGTGGTGCATAAGCACTTATGATAGTTAGAAACTCATCCCCTATCACAAGCTTAATACTCATTATTCTATCGCTCTTTCTTGGCACTTCCACCACATCATCAATGAATTCTTTATCAATGACGATACCCACTCCATTTCTACTTCTATCCTTTCCAGAGTACCAAAGCTTGTAACCCCAAGGAGCTAACACTCTTGCCTTCTCGCCAACCCACTTAGTCTCTTGTAGACACATTATGTGAATTCTCCTCCTTTTCATAACCTCCCCCACTTCCCCCCTTTAAAAAATTTCGTCCTCGAAATTAAGCTTCGTAAAGAACTTTGAAAATCAGTATCAAACTTTGTACGAGTATTTTCATCAATAACTTTAAAAATATTGTGTCAACAAAAATCACTTTGAAACCTTTCTTTGAAATCATATTTTGTCCCTTTCGGACAACATTTATACTTTCACATATCCTTTAAAATCTTTTGCCGACACAATCATTCTATACTCATACCATAATTTTTAAGTTTTCATAAAAGAGTGAATACTTGAAAACATTACCTCGGAGTCGACGTTGGGCAGCAGCGATGAACCACATATTATCCCAAAAATATAAT
Organism: Orobanche coerulescens; assembly: GCA_033398695.1. Classification (NCBI taxonomy): domain Eukaryota; kingdom Viridiplantae; phylum Streptophyta; class Magnoliopsida; order Lamiales; family Orobanchaceae; genus Orobanche; species Orobanche coerulescens. Next base: position 47,555,299 of record CM065805.1, on the reverse strand, counting down.
CATGCCGTAGTTATTCGTTATACTTTTAAAAATAAGAAAATTTTGAAATATCTTGTTTCGTATAAGTAAATCTTTTTTTTTAAACCTCCTTAACTGTATAGTACCATACCTATACAGTCTTGGAATACCTCTCGTTCTGGTGAGAATTCGGTTCAGTCATGTCCCCCTCCGCCTAGAAGCCTTGTCAGGAGCCGCTCGTTGTCCGTGCCATTTTTCTTATTGCACCGGCGATCACTCCCCTTTCTCGGAGCCGCTCATTGTCCGTGCCCTTTTTTATTGCACCGGCGATCACTCCCCGCCCTCGTCGGCCCTGGGTGTCACATGTTCACCAGCTTCCGCTTGGTTCATCCCCAAATCTCACCGTGCTGAGAGAGCTCTTGCTTTGATACCATTCTGTAACGCCCTGGCTGTCTCAATTAAAAAGAACATTGCACAGCTCATTTTTTTTCCTTAAAAATTTTATATAAATTCGGAGTATTTGCGGAAGCATTTTAGTCAGTAAATCTTCAATAAAACTCGTTTATTCAACCATCAGTAAAGTTTTACAAAAATATGGGAAATCAAATATTCGGACATAGTCCGTTGAAATTATATTTGTTGAAGAACATCAAGTATTTCGTAAAAATAATAATAATTACGGCGACAACATCTTTTATTATTTAGAACTTCATTGTGTTGGGAGTATGTATTCATCTTCTGCTTGTCCCGTTCGTCGATTCCTTAGCCTGAAAAACATAAATGACGAGGTGTGAGTACGCGAGCATACTCAGTGAGATTAAACCCTTATAAATCGTCAAAATCATGTTGTGTAATGCACATAAAACATTCTTATCTATGTGAGACTCGTCTCGGATTTCTTTCATTCTTTCGACCCCTCGCGGGTCGTCATGTTACATGACACAACGATGACCGTAACATATTAAAACAGTATAACCTCACCTCGTTTACTAAAATCTTGAAATATTTTCCTTTGAATTTGGATCGGTTGTCCTTCTTGGATCCCGAATATGCTTCTCCTAGCACTTGAAAATACTTTTTCATATTTCCGGTCATAAATTCTTGATGTAAAATCTGAAATCTCTTTGAGGACTTTTATCAAACATCTTTGAAAAACTGTCAGATTTGAGCTTCCTGTTTCATCGGCATTTTTGAAGCCTTTATAATTTTTGGAAGGGAAATATGTTACGGGCGTTTTATAGTAGAGGTCCAGAGATTCAAATTGATATGTGATATGTACAAAAACACGTCCGGTAACATGTATAAATAGGGGTCCAAATCGGCTGAAAATCAACCTTACTCGGACAGCTAGAGGCCTTATCCGGACAGCTGGCCGAGAAGCTTCTGTCGGTCGTGACCGACCTTATCCGGACAGCTGGACAGCCTTATCCGGACAGCTGGCCGAGAAGGTTCTGTCGGTCGTGACCGACCTTATCCAGACAGCCGTATCCGGATAGCGCCGAGAAACTTCTGTCAGCCGTGACCGGCATCTGTCGGTAGGTGTGTCCGGCGGTGACCGGCAGATGTCCGTTAAATTGGCTCGGCCGGTTCGACCCCTTCCCGGTGTCCAAATTCGATTTTCCAACCTGTTCCGGACTGGTCGGAGTTAAATCTTCGATATGCTCGGAACGGATTTTCGATAATAATAATAAAATAATTTAATATTATTTTTGCAACATAAGTGTTTTGTAATGAAATTTTATCGTATCAAAATTGTCGACTTTTCGAAATCACTTTCATAAATTCTAAAAATGATCCTTATAATTTATTTTGAAATCTTTTCCTTTTAAGTCCTTCATTCTATGCTAGGAACGTATCGGTCCAAGTATCGGACAACCTGTAAATATTAAAAAATCAAAATCCATGATCGTTAGCAAAATAAATAGCATTTAAATAAGTATTGGGGCGTTACAAACCCTCTTTTAGAATCATCCATCTTAAATCGCTTTAAGATTTTATCTATATAGAGGGCTTGGGAATGACCAATCGTTCTCTTTGCTCTATACCGGTATAGCCGAATACCAAGAATATAGGTTGATTCTCTCAAGTCTTTCATGGAAAAATTACTCGAAAGCCAAGCTTTCAAAGAACTGAGCATTCCCACATCATTTCCTATTAGTAGAATGTCATCTACATATAGTACTAAGAATGCGATCTTGCTCCCACTAACCCTCTTGTATACACAAGGTTCCTCTTCTTTTTGCACGAAGTCAAACTCTTTGATCGCATCATCAAAACAAAGGTTTCGACTACGCGACGCTTGCTTTAGTCCATAAATGGAGTGCTAAAGTTTGCACACTTTTTGAATATCGACCTCGGACACAAAGCCTTTAGGCTGATCCATATAGATTTCCTCCTTGAGGAATCCATTTAGGGAAGCCGTCTTTACGTCCATTTGCCATATCTCATAATCGTGGTAGGCAGCTATAGCAAGCATCATGCGAATAGACTTGATCATAGCTACGGGCGATAAGGTATCATGATAATCGATCCCTTCCTTTGGGGTATAATCCTTTGCCACAAGCTTGGCCTTATAGGCGTCAACCTTGCCATCACCATCAGTCTTTCTCTTGTAGATCGACTTGTTCCCAATAGGCACTATGTTCTTGGGTCGGTCTACTAGAGTCCATACCTGATTGACATGCATCGAGTCTATCTCAGCTTCCATAGCTTCACGCCATTTCGTGGAGTCTACATCCACCATCGCCTGGTCATAGGTCGTTGGGTCGGTCTCTTGGCTATCACTTGGAACCTCATGGAGACCCAGCTCCTCCAAGTGTACAAGGCCATATCTCTCAAGTAAATGATACACCCTACTAGACCTACGAGGTGGTTGTACTCTTGTTTCATAAGGTTCGGTTCCAATTTCTTGCACAGGTGTCTCCTTAGGAGTTTCATTATATTCTTCCAAAGAAATACTTCTACCTGCTCCGCCTTCCTGAATGAACTCATATTCCAGGAAGTTGCTTGCAAAGCAACAACGATCTTTCGATCTTCGGTCATGTAGAATAGATAACCCATCATCCCAGATGGGAATCCAATGAAATGTCCCTTCGTGGACCTCGTTTCAACTTTTCCACATTAGTCGTCTTGGCATAGGCGGGACATCCCCAAATCATAATGTGATTAAGGCTTGGTTTCCTGCCCTCCCACATCCCATGTGGAGTTTTAGGAACGGATTTGGAAGGAAATCTGTTCAATATATATGCAGCAGTCAGGAGTGCATACCCCCACAGGTAAATCGGTATGTTAGTATAGCCCAACATGGAACGGACCATGTTCAACAAGGTCCGGTTCCTTCTTTCTGACACACCATTTAACTGAGGAGTACCTGGAGGTGTTAGTTGTGATACTATTCCATGTTCCTTAAGAAACTCGTCAAACTTCATACTCATATACTCGCCACCTCAGTCTGATCGAAGTGCTTTGATATGATTTCCAGTTTGTTCCTCGACTAGGACCTTAAATTTCTGGAATTTCTCAAAGGCCTCGGATTTATGTTTCATTAAGTATACATGACCATACCTAGTATGATCATCCGTAAACATAATGAAATACTGATATCCATCACGTGCTGCTTCCAAAGCACCACACACGTCGGTATGGATTAATCCTAGTTTATCAGCGGCTCTTTCAAAAGTCCCTGTGAAGGGGGACTTAGTCATTTTGCCTTTAAGGCAAGATTCACAAGTTGGAAAGGGATCCGATTCCAATGGTCCCATAATTCCATGTCTTTTCATTTTGTAAACATTGGTCTGACCAACATGACCAAGCCTAAGATGCCATTTCAATACTTGATTAGTTTCATCCCTACCACGCTTCATAGTCATAGTATTCACAATGATTTCGTTACTAAAGTTTAGATGATACAGTCCATTTAACAATGTAGCATTGCCCACGAGTTTATTTTTAAATTAAATTTTGCAGGAACCATCACCAATGAAAAATGAAAAGCCTTTCCGATCCATGACCGGAATAGATACAATGTTTTTATGCACCTTGGGCAAAACAAGTACATCTTCTAAAGTTAGAACAAAATAGGATTCTAAACCCAAAAGAAGTGATCCTATGTCAGTTGCTTCGACACTATGCCCGGTTCCGATAGTAACCCTCACTTCCCCAGCTCCAAGCTTCCTACTTTGTTCCAGATCCTGACTCACGGTATAAATATGAGAACTAGCACCATAATCCAGTATCCAAGAAGTAGAAAATACAGTAGCAGAACAATTTGTTTCCAAAACTAAAAGTTCTCAGACTAAGCGCCATGAAAATCGATGTCTCTAGCCCAAAGGCCCACCACTGCACTTGATATATGCGTCCTTTTTCTTCTTGCTCTTTGGAACCATCGGGGCCTTACCTTTACCCTTAAGGTCCTTGACTTATGGTCCCGTCTACTTCTTAGTCTTTTTCTTCTTATTCTTAGACCTCCGAGGTCCAGAAGAAATCACAAGGACAGACTCCTTCATCCGTGGAGTCTTCATCTGAGACTGAGCGGTCACTAGTTTGTTCATTAGCCCAGCTAAGTTACATGTAATCTCATTGCAGTTGAAGTTTATAACAAACTGTGAGAAGTAATCAGGGAGAGACTGTAGGAAAAGGTCGGTTTGAAGAGAAGTAACCATCTTAAAATCAAGAGCCTCCAATCTCTCGATCATAAATATCATTTTGAGGACGTGGTCCCCAACCTTCTCACTTTCCTTCATCCTAGCACCGAACAATTGCTTGGATATCTCATATCTAGCCGTTCGACTATGTTCACCATAAAGCTCGGTTAAGTGAGGTAGAATCTGCCTAGCAGAAGTCATTTTCTCATGAGCTCTCTGAAGCTCATTAGACATGGAAGCCATCATATATGCACGGATTTTCATGTCATCCTTAACCCACTTTTCGTGGTTTTCAATCTCTTCCTCATTGGCTCTTGTCCGCACCGGAGGCGCCGGAATGTCCGTCTCCAAGACGTATACTAGTGCCTCTATACTGAGGATTATCATCAGATTGCGGAGCCAATCCACAAAGTTAGGTCCATTCAAGGTGTTCTTTTCGAGTAGAATTGCGAGTGGGTTCATTGTCATATTGAGAATTATGTCTGCATTAAGTACGACAGATTAATTAGTGACTCGTTTTATTATGATTTGAGTATAGAATTAAGGTCTTTTATATTCTTTTTACCTAGCTCCCACTATTTTATCGGAATAACACACTCCCATGTGAAATCCGGAAGTATCATTCGCTCTACTTCATAGTGGCGATCGAGTTCTATATATATCTTAATAGAGGGCAACCGAACAGGTTTCTGGTCTTTTAATTTTCATAAAGTGGTGTCCAACACCAATCCATCTAATGGATGATTCGATCTTTTTTTCCCTTGTTCACTCCCCTCAACCTATACGGTTTCTATGGTTCATGAACAAGTTAAGTTTACACCATCGACGCAAATCAGTTTCACAATTGAATCTTATCCGGCAACCTATCAGGTTTCTAGGGATAAAATTTGCTCCAACCGAAGGCATCCAATGTGCTCCCGGTAATTTATCCATCTTCCCCGAATGACTACCCCGATAACTCGGAAGCATAGCACATACGGTTTGGATTTCAATTTCCCAAAAGCTCGATGGAGGGAAGGAAAACCTTGAAACCTTATAAACTCAATAATTTGTCGTGGGAGAATTTTCGCGATTAATGTTACACTTTGCACATTAATTCATTTAAGCGCGTTTGCGCATTCATACCATATGAATAAACATTCACAACCTAGTGGCTACCAACATGTGGTTCATGGACCGTTCCTAGAATCAAAAACTCTGTAATCTAATTACAAGTCTTCGGTCTTGAATCTTCGTATTCTCGAACGGATCATCCTCCGGTCTTCGTCATTACATATATATTTTGCATTGAAAAATTGCATCCTAGATACAAAAATTTCAAGTAAAATATATAGACTCAAAACGGCCTTTACAACCCAATCGAATAAAACCGAACGATTCAAAACTAAGTCCATGAACCACATCCCCATTCAAAAGTATTCATCCAATAAATAATATATAAACGAATTGCGTAGAGATACATTGATCCAATCAACATATAAACAATAAATGGAATCGATCCAATCAATTCACACAACCGGTAATATGAAAATGTTCAAGTATTCGGCCAATCACAAGTATTCCAATGAATCAATTTTCCCTTATAAAATGAAATAACATATATTATTTTAATCATATTAAATCTAATTTAAAATGTGGGAAATTAATTTTCAGGAATACACGAAGAAAACGAGCCCGGAACGGGTCCGAAAGGGGCTGGACCGCGCCCGAAACACATCGGGCAGCAAGCAGGGCTGCCCAGCAGCCCTGGGCCGCGGCCCCCTGAGCCCTGGGCTGCGGCCCCCAGTCCAGAAACATTGCAAGGGCTGCAACAGCCCTCGGCCGCGGCCCCCTTCGTTCGGTCCACTCTCGGGCCGTCCAATGGCAATTCGGAGCTCGATTTTCGACCGCATATCCAATATCTATATTTTTCAACATTCATATCTTCAATATAAATCATATTTACAATAAATTAAAGATTTATATTTAGACATAAACTTATGAAAAATATAACTACAATGAATGGAAAAACATACATCACGATTATGACTATAAATGATTCCAAATCATTCACCATCCAATCAAGCATTCCAAATGCTAAATACCATATATATGATCGCAAGACCTACGCTCCGATACCACTGTCGGGATTTGGTGCCTAAATCAAAGGCCCGGCGGAAATGGTAAAATAAAAATTAATTCGATACAAATCCCTACGAGGATCGATCGAGCTACGTATATACGAATATAATACGAAACACAAGAGATACGAGAAACATACCTATGTAGTCCGTTGATTTAAATGGTGTCCTTCTCTTGAGCTATTCCCCAAGCTTTAGTTGTTATCCATGAATCCAATCCGATCCAAGCTCTTGGATGATCCAACGCCGAAAGTACCGCGTCTCTACTTGCCACGCATCGGAGAAACGAACGGAATGACGATCACCTTTCTATCCTCCAAGGATACGGCTAGAACTAGGACTATGAAGCTTTCAATTTTGATTATAACACTCTAAGTGTATAATTCACTATCTCTCTTTTAATCTCTTTGATTTTTCTCCAAGAAAACTCAAGAACAACAATATGGAAAGATGAAGACTTGAGAAAATAATTTTCTTTCTCTATTTCTCACTATACTTACGGTTGGAATGGCTAGGAGGAGAGAGGAGTAGTCTTCATTATATCCTTATTCAACCCCAAAATCTCCAACTTTAGACAATATCACCAAGGGTTGATATTTGTCCCCTTGATTGGTCACAAGTCTACCACCCTACAAAGTGAATACCAAGACCAAGTGAGGTAGTAGGTGATGGGGCGGCCATCTAGAAGGAATCGGACGAGTTCGATTCGTTTCGGACTCCCGTGAGTCCAAACAGATAAACTCTGATTCCGTTACGATGTATTTATATCAATTAATTAATCCAATTAATTAATCATATCAAATACATAATAACATAATTAATTTCTCCAAGAAATAATTATATTCATGAATTAAATTAATCACGCAGTAATTTATTTAATTCATTAGGCCGTAAATTAATTTATCGACATCCAATGTCCCAATAAATTAGATATCCAATATCTAATGTTTATAAAGAGAGAATTAGCTCGATTCATTCCGTCGTCAATCCTATTACGTGACTCGGTAGGTCCGTCTCAGTCAGCAATGGGAGGAACCAAAGCGTAGTAGCACCATCTAGCCAGCCTGGCGGCCTACACCGTACCCCAACTGAGAACGAATGATTGGGATCATTCAAGAACCATTCTGTCATGAATACCAGTATACGTATAAACCCTTCTTTTAAATGTCCCGATCAAGTTATAGGGTCATGGTCAGTCAAACGTATCTGTACTTGACGCTATGCATGAGTTAATGCAAATCGACATCATCGAGCTCTCGTGTATCCAATATAACTAGCTCCAATGCTTTGGCCAAAGACTGATGATCTTATCTGCCAATAACCGCATAGGACATGTAACCCATTCACTAACAGGAAAAAGAATTCTATCTTGGTATTCAGTAAGACCTGCTACTTGCCCATCAAGATGCACGTCAAGGTTGACCCCCGCCTTCTGGTTTACAGGGTCGAACTACTCTAATGAAAATCTTAACATCACAAGCACATCCCTACTAAATCCTTAAGTCGAAGGTTCATGAATACCTATCACAACCTTTCGATTTTGTCATTGACTGTCCCGGAGTGAAATCCGTGTGACGAATCGAGGGTGATCGGTTCGGGTATACTAATCCAATTAGCATACCTATAATGTGTGCACCCGCTAACCATTAGTGTTCGACTGGCACTCTCCATGTCAAAGAACACGTCAAACAAGTCTTCACATAAACTTAACGCCCAGTCAAGTTTCATCAAAAGAAATAACAAATAGTTCAACTTACGTCACATAGTTAACATACGAACAACTAAAGCCTTAAGTTATATCCAAGTTAACATTAACGTATGGCCGGTTTACGGTTGTACTCGACGAATGCTAAGCCGAATTAATGACATACTTCATACGAATCGAATGACCATATCGGAAATGAAATGTCAACGTCTACGGATTCATGGGTATACATGTCATCATAATCCAAACCTCAATCTTGATTTCGACTTCCAATATATATGTGGTTCGGCTAATCTTACAATTCATATCAAAGGTATTATTCAAGATATAAGCATACCAAAGCATACTTTGAAATGAGATGATACAACGGTGTTCCGGGTTTGATTCTAACAATATAGTCTATTCATTTTAACCATGAATATGAAGAAGATTTTTAAATCAAGCACCTTTTTCAAAACACGAACTATCCTCGGTGAAATACCTTAGATATCCCAAAAAACTCATACGAAATCATGTTCAAAATCCATAACAATCTTAGGAAACTACATCCTAGAGTTCTATCCCAACAAGGTTCGATTAGTATTCTTAACAATGAAGGAGAACCGAAGTATAACTGAATCTATTCTTCTTAAAACATGGTGCTCGACTCATCATGATAATAACGAACTTGGTAATCTCAAAAACAGGTTCAAAACGTCATTAAGAACATGTATTCTAGTTGGTGAAGGATCAACATACCTTAATATAGAGAAGAACGACGAAACACTTGGTGAAACTCAACACCGGAAGCTTGAACATCAATCCACAAGGGTCTATGATCTTCTAAACCGAGATGGGATGTTGATATAAGAGATTTATGGGGCTGGGGAGTTCTCAAGTTGCAGAAATCGGCCAAGGAGTGAGGGGGAAATGAGAAGGAGGTTGAGGTTTATAAATAGAATTTTACACATTACGTACGTTAACAGCAAAGCCTTACGTACATTATTGCCTTAGCGTACGCTATTTGCCATTCTTAGCATACGTTAACGTCCGGAAGCAGCTCACTGTCTCATTTATGGCTTCTTTTACGTACGCTATCCAAAATCTTTACGTACGTAACACTATGAACATAGTGCATGTTATCACCCATATCTAATGTACGTTAAGCCTCGTTGACATGCTTTATTAAAAATCCGTCCAGGTTCATGCGAGGAAAATCCGACAAATATCCTCCTGGCTCCACACGCCGACCTTATCTGGGTATTACATACTCTCCCTCTAAAAAGAAGTTTCATCCCGAAACTTAAGTCGAAAATAATTTCGGGTATCTCGACTTCATACTATCCTCAGTTTCCCAAGCTGATTCTTCGACTTCATGTCGAGACCACTGAACTTTAACCAAGGATATTGGTTTATTCCTCAATTGCTTGACTCGAATCTCGAGTATTTTAATTGGCTTTTCTTCGAACGTGCCATCATTAGCCACTTTGATCTCGCCAAAATCAATGATATGACTAGGATCCGGTACATATTTTCGTAATTGGGATACGTGGAACACATTATGAACATGACTCAGCGATGGAGGTAAGGCCAACCTTTACGCCAACTCCCCAACTCTTTCAAGGATCTCGAATGGTCCGATATATCTCGGACTCAGCTTTCCTTTCCACCCAAAATGAAAAATTTCCCGAGTAGGAGAAACCTTTAAGAGCACGTGGTCCACAATTTCAAACTCTAATGGGCGACGACGCATGTCTGCATAAGACTTCTGTCAACTCTGGGCAGTCAACAGCCTTTCACGAATCAAAGCTACCTTCTCTTGAGTCTGTACTATCAACTCCAGTTCCGTCCCGATCAAGTCAGACGAATCATCCCAACACAGGGGTGATCTGCATCTTCTCCCGTATAACGCTTCAAAAGGTGCCATCTTAATGGAAGCATGCCAACTATTGTTGTAAGTGAATTCAATCAACGGCAGAAGAACTTCCCAATCAGTTGACCAATCTAAGGCACAAGATCTCAGCATATCTTCTACTGTCTGAATAGTCCTTTCGGACTGTCCGTCAGTCTGAGGATGATAAGATATGCTAAAGTTCAGCTCGGTTCCCAAGGCTTTATGAACCGCCTTCCAAAAGTGTGACACAAAGCGACCATCCCGATCTGAAACAATGGTCTTCGATGTACCATGCAATCGGACTATCTCCGCAATAAACACTCGTACCAACTTCTTTGGCCCCCAAGTATCCTTAATGCCCAGGAAATGAGCCGACTTGGTTAGACGATCAACTATCGCCCAAATCATATTCATGCCTGTTCTGGTCCTTGCTATATTGGTGATAAAGTCCATCGATATATCTTCCCACTTCCATTCAGGAATCGGAAGTGGCTTCAACATTCCGGCAGGTCGCTGATGTTCAATCTTAACCTGTTGACAAGTTAAACACTTCGAGACGTATTTTGCTACGTCCTTCTTCATATTTCCCCACCATAAACTCTGCTTTAGATCCTTATACATCTTACTGGTGCCCCGATGAATAGAATAGGGCGCACTGTGAGCTTCTTTCATGATTGTCTGCTTCAAAACATCAACATCGAGGATGCAAAGTCGACTCTGGAATCTCAAGACTCCATCATCATAAATTACGAATCCTGGGGCCTTTCCCTTGTCCACTTCATCACGTAATCGAATCATCAGGGGGTCATCTAACTGTTTAGATTTGATTTCATCAATCAATGATGAAGTTAATTCCATCAAAAATAATTGCCCTTAAACGCCTTGTAACCATACTTCAATTCCTTCGCGAATCAACTCTCGCTGAATACTGGACTGAAACGTAAGCGTTTCCAACATTCGAATAGAAACAGGTTTGCGGCTTAGTGCATCAGCTACCACGTTCGCTTTGCCTGGATGATAAAGAATTTCCAGGTCATAATCTTTAATCAATTCCAACCATCTCCTCAGTCTCATATTTAATTCCTTCTGACTAAAAATATATTTGAGACTCTTATGGTGTGTGAAGATCTGACAGTGAGTACCGTACAAATAATGTCGCCAAATCTTCATAGCAGAGACAACGGCTGCTAACTCTAGATCATGTGTTGGGTAGTTAACCTCATATGGTTTCAACTATCGAGAAGCATAGGCAATCACTATATCCTTCTACATCAACACACAACCCAGACCATGATTTGAAGCATCGCTGTAAACTACAAACCCTTCAGTTCCGGCTAGCAGTGCTAATATCGGTTCCGTTGTTGGTCTCCTCTTGAGTTCATCAAAACTAATCTGACATTTCTCGTTCTACACGTACTTCTGAGTCTTCTGTAACAACTGAGTAAGCGGACGAGCAATTTTGGAAAATCCTTCCACAAAACGACGATAATACCCAGCAAATCCTAATAAACTTCAGACTTCCTTCACGTTCTTAGGAGATTCCCACTCCAAGATTACCTCAACTTTCTTTGGGTCTACTTGGACTCCGTCAGTCGATATCATGTGCCCAAGAAACGTTACTTCCTTAAGCCAGAACTCACATTTAGAAACTTTTGCATAAAGCTATTCATTTCTCAAAGTACTCAAAATAATATGCAAATGTTCGGCATGCTCTTTTGGATCCTTCGAATAAATCAAGATGTCGTCAATGAAAACGACCACGAATTTATCCAAGTAGTCTAAGAATACCCGATCAATTGCATAAACATAGCAGGAGCATTAGTAAGTCCAAATGGCATCACCACAAACTCATAGTGCCCGTACTGGGATCTGAAAGCGGATTTCGGTATATTAGATTCCTTAATCCTCAACTGATGGTATCTTGATCTCAAGTCGATCTTCGAGAATACCGTCTCCCCCTGCACTTGATCAAACAAATCATTAATATGAGGCAATGGGTACTTATTCTTGATCGTCACCTTGTTTAGCTCCCTGTAATCAATACACAATCGGAGGGATCCAGCTTTATTTCGAACAAAAAGAACGGCGCACCCCAACGAGAAAAACTAGGTTGAATGTAACCCTTATGCAACAATTCCTCAAGCTGTTTCTTTAACTCATACATCTCGGTTGGTGCCATACGGTATGGTGCTCTGGAAATAGGTGCGGCTCCTGGTTCCAATTCGATATTAAACTCTACAGCTCTACGCGGAGGTAATCCAGGTAGTTCTTGAGGGAATACATCTGAGAATTCGTTCATAACTGGAATAGATGACAGCTCTACTCCTTCTTTCTTCTTCATAGCATAACACCAAAACCCGGTACAACCCTGTTTCAATAATTTAATCGCTTTCATGGCTTTGATCACCTTCCCTGAGCTTCCTGATCTCCATCCTTCAAATAAATGTTCGGATCTGTCATCAGCAATAATCGAGATAACTCTCTTCCAATAATTCAAAATAGCCCCATAAAGATTGAGCCAATCGTCTCCAAGAATTAAATCGTCACCATGGATGTCAACCACAATAAGATTTGACGGCCAATTTCTCCCTCCTATTGACACAGGAAAATTTCTAGCTTCTAGATTTCCCACAATTCTCTCTCCACTCGGCAGACTCACAACATAAGGTTCACAATCATACAAACACGAGATTTTCAAATGATTAACACAGTTCAATGATATGAAAGAATGCGTAGCTCCTGAATCAAATAAGACACTAACTAGTTGCAAAAGAATCTGAATCGTACCTGATGCAACAATAGTGTTCTGATCATCTGACCTCCTCATCTCATAAAGGCGCGGAGGGACGGACCCAGCACTGGATGCTTCTCTTTTTCCAAAATTCTGTTGTTGTAGAACACTCTGCTCGGTCAGGTTCACACTCGTCTCTTTCGGAACTTGCACTGAAGTACTAGGTCCAAACGATCTAGTCACATTCCCGTAAAATATCGCATGATGCTCTTCTTGCCCACATTCAAAACAGGTCACAGAAGGAGTGGAGCAATCACGCCGAACATGCCCTGGTTGTCCACAGTTATAACACTTCTTCGCTGCATCGGTAACCGTTGATGCCGTTCTAAACTTCTTTCCACTTCGAGAAGGATACGGAGGACTCTTGGATGAATGGAATGAGGACTGGCCCTTGCGGGGCCCACTACCCTTGCTCTCAGTGAAGTTGCCGGACACTCTCTGCTTCTTTGATTCCGCAAATTTTTCCACTGCTGTATCTTTCATCTCGTAAGCCAGGGCTTTATCCTGATACTATCGAAAAGTAGTACATTCAAATCCCGACATATATTGTTGGATCTCCAGCTTCATCGCATGTCGAAGTGAAAAATATTTTCTGCCTCGATTCTGAACAAGTGTCGCACAAAGGTCAGCTGGTGATTAAAAGTCTTAATCATCTCTGTCACAGATGCCTCCAGATTTTTTGGTGAGAAAAACTCTCGGACTCTAGCCTCTCCAACTGGACGAGGACAATATTGTGCTTCCATCATTAATTTGAATTCTGTCCAGTCAGCATTATGATCCTCAGATCGAATGGCTTCCCACCAGTCGAAAGCTTCCCCAGTCAGAAAATACTGAGCGATCGGAACTTTTCGGTCATTGGGACAATTAATTCCCGTGAATATCTTCTCCAGTTCTTTCAGCCAATGGTCCATGTAGGCATCTCTGAAGAACCGTCAAACTTCGGTGAGTGTAATTTGACCACTTTTGAAATCCATTTATCTCCCCGATTGTCTTTGTTACGCTGTTGGCCCATCGTTGCTTACATGCGGTCAACCATCTGAGCAAATTGGGTCACCTGAGTGACCAATTGCTGGAGCACTTCAGCATGTTAGGATTAGCATCAGCCTCCTCAGTTCGTGCTCGCTCATTATTAACCGATTCCTGTTGTTCGCAAGAACTGAAATCAGCGTGATTAGACAACGAATCCGGGATAGACGGTGAATCTTCCTGTCTAGCATTGCCATGTCCGCGTCCAAGACCGCGTCCGCGTACACGTCTTCTTCTCAACATACTGTAAACACAAATACTCAATACCCAGAGCTACATCTCCTAAAATTCGTCAACATCCACAAAATGCGTAATAATTAAAATGATAGTATTTGAGATTAGGAAACTTACAACCACGGTTCGCATGATGACTCTGGCTCTACAGTGATGTTTTGCGCAACCGACAAAATCAACGACATAAACAGACCTAATTAAACCCAACTGCCAGGATATCCATAAATCTTAGCTCCGATACCATATTCTGTAACACCCCGAGATATTCGAAATAATTACAGCGCCGTAAACCCTTTACGTAAGAATTTACAAGGCTTAATTAAAAGAAATACAGATCAATTCGAATAATACCATCAATAGTTATGTAATTTAATAACCGATTTAATCATCCAAAACAACCCATTAATACAAAGTTCTCAAATCACCATAAAGGACACACGTACTCGAGTACTTATTACAAAGGCAGAATACCAAAACAATTAAGACGGTCAACATCATTGTGCCCATTCGTCATCATGCTGACACTGTGGTTGCTTCCCCGCTCCTCGGCTACCTGAACATTAAACAAATATCCACCCCCGGAGGGGTTAGCAAAACGATGCTAGTACAAGTACTAAAATTATACAGAATCAAGTAGGCAACAACAATGTATATCAAGACACTAAACACGGTCTTCCTTAACCGGAATCCAACGATGCGAATCCACATGATTCCATCAACACAACATAGGGTGATCCAACGATCCAGCGCCCTCAGCATAGATCCCAAGATGATCCCGTCGGACCAACACAAGGTGGAAAAACCCGTCCAATGATCCAACACACTCAGCATAGATACCAAGATGATCCCGTCGGACCAACACGAGGTGGACAACTGATCCAGCACCCTCAGCATAGATCACACGATCCCATCGGATCGATACAACATATACAATACATCTATGCATACACATATGCAAATCACTATGTTCATCAACATGAACAACATATGAATCATAACATGAACAACATTATGACAAATCAACTTGGACGACCTCATGTTCGACAACATGAATGACAATATGCATGATCAAAATCATCAACATTAAACCAAAATCAAATTAAGGTACTTGTCTTAGAAATATGGCAAGAATTAAATACTTCAACGACTGTCAATACGCCCGAAGGTCGCCCTTTCGATCAATCACCTTGCAAAGCTCGGACCTTAATCAAAAGAAATAACAAAGAGTTCAACTTACGTCACATAACTAAAGTATGAATACCTAATGCCTTAAGTTATATCCGAGTTAACATTAACGTATGCCGCTAAGCCGAATTAATGACATACTTCATACGAATCGAATGACCATATCTGAGATGAAATGTCGACGTCTACGGATTCATGGGTATACATGTCATCAGAATCCAAACCTCAATCTTGATTTCGACTTCCAATATATATGTGGTTCGGCTAATCTTACAATTCATATCAAAGGTATGATTCAAGATATAAGCATACCAAAGCGTACTTCGAAAGGAGATGATACAACGGTATTCCGGGTTTGATTCTAACAACATAGTCTATTCATTTTAACCATGAATATGAAGAAGATTGTTAAATCAAACACCTCTTTCAAAACACGAACTATCCTCGGTGAAATACCTTAGAAATCCTAGAAAACTCATACAAAATCATGTTCAAAATCCATAACAATCTTACGAAACTACATCCTAGAGTTCTATCCCAACACGGTTCGATTAATATTCTTAACAATGAAGGAGAACCGAAGTATAATTGAATCTATTCTTCTTAAAAACATGGTGTTCGACTCATCATGATAATAACGAACTTGGATCTCAAAAATAGGTTCAAAACGTCATTGACCACATGTATTCTAGTTGGTGAAGGGTCGACATACCTTAATATAGAGAAGAACGACAAAACACTTGGTGAAACTCAACACCGGTAGCTTGAACACCAATCCACAAGGGTCTACGATCTTCTAAATCGAGCTGGGATGTTGATATAAGAGATTTATGGGGCTGGGGAGTTCTCAAGTTGCGGAAATCGGCCAAGGAGTGAGGGGAAATGAAAAGGAGATTGAGGTCTATAAATAGAATTTTACACATTATGTACGTTAACAGCAAAGCCTTACATACGTTATCGCCTTAACGTACGCTATTTGCCATCCTTAGCATACGTTAACGTCCGGTAGTAGCTCACTGCCTTGTTTCTGGCTTCTATTACGTACGCTATCCAAAACCTTACGTACGTAACACTATGAACATAGCACACGTTATCACCCATATCTAACGTACGTTAAGCCTCGTTGACCTGCTTTATTAAAAATCCATCCATGTTCATGCGAGGAAAATCCGACAAATCTCCTCCTGGCTCCACACGCCGACCTTATCTGATCTGCCTATGACACCACCGGCAGAACTCTGATCCATATCGGCATTCGCACTCGCATAAACATGAGGTTCTGGGTTCCAGCCCACTCTGTAGCCTTTACCCCCTCTGCCACGTCCTCAGATTCATCTTTCCATACTGAAAGAATAACGTTCAATCATGATCATAGCTCAAATACGCCTCAACAGTCGATCCAGAATGCTAAGTCAATAGCCAAACACGAGTATACATACTCAACGGATAATCAATCACATCAATCACGCTAATCATAGCCGATACAGAGCCCATATGTGTAACACCCCAAACTAGGCAACTATTACAGTGCCGTGGACCCCCGACTGGGACCCACCAGGCGAATGAAAATTAATGACTTAAATAATATAATTGTAGTACTGAACCACATTATGTCATACATTACTCCAATGAGGAGTTTCATTACGATACACCAAAGACAATACAGAATACAGGTATATTTTATATGAAGATAAAATATACAACACTGAATGAAAATGAGTATCCAAACGGAAATCTGCAGCGGAAATAAAATGAAGACAACAAGAATGATTGAAGGACTGGGGGCCCCTACTAGTATCATTGGGACTCCTCGCCGTCAATGTTCTCTTCCCGTGTTTTTGCCTTGCCATGACCTGAAAACAATATCCCCCAACGGGGTCAGTTACACAGAACAACACCTCAAGGGTTGAATATACATAATCATGAAATATCTTAATTATGAAATTAAGCTAAAGAGGGGCATCGTAGTACGCCCGTAATGGTATGTGCATGTGCACAAGACGAGTGACCGGACACACCCGTCCTTGTACCTAATTAGTCTCACGGAGGTATGTTACCGTGTGCACAGTCCATTGTGTCGGTGAACCCGAACACATGACCATCATATGCCCGACTAAACATCCCACACATCACCACCCGGCCACGCAATACGAACCCAGAAGGTCACATGAGCGAGAATGACCATGATGAATATTAATGAATAACAATCCGACAAAGTCAAGAATGACTCACCGAGATGAAATAATAGTGAAGTGAATGATAGCTCAATGAAATGATTGAAACCGTCGTTCCTCGTGAATGAAGTGATTATTCGACAATTACAAGTCTCAATACAGTTAATACATTATGAATGAATTATGATTATGACTAAACAACAACGAAAGGAATGAATATCCTTTTAACCGAGTAAGAATTAACTTACACAATACCGATGAAGAATGTCCTTCCTTGAACAAACGTCCTACAATGAGATGTCGGTTGCTCGAACAACCTTGAATAACACAATTACCAACAATTTGCTCAATAAATGAACCAATCACGATTATAACTAACTCAAAACGTCGATACAAGTAAACCAAGTTCATTGGGGCATTATATCAAACACGTTGTAACAAATCTTCGATTGTTTACAATCAACCCCGAACTATATCGATACCTACTTCCAAGGAGTGATACAATCCAACAAAAAACATCTTCAATACCATCAATAATCCAATATGAATATCCAATTTGAGGTTTCAACAACATCTAATCGAAAACCCCCAAATCCACATCAATATTCGAAGTGTTCTACAAACAATCCTTCAATAATCCGAAAAATATTCATACCAACTCACAATCATATGTATATCTCTTCATATAACATGATTATAACATCCCAAAACGTCATATTCCATCATAGAATCGAAATCTAGGGTTTTGAAGAATATTATCTTTGAAGATCCAAACAGATCCGGTGAAAACGTGTTAAATCGACTATCCAAGCTTCCCAAATGAATAAAGATGATGAAAACCGAACACCCAAGTGATTGATGATGAAAAATCTCTCCCTCAAACTCTCTCTCTCGGATACAAGGTGAAGAAATGATAAAAATGAGCTCAAAGTCCCGTCCAAGTCCTTAAGTACTGCCATGGTTACGGCCGTAACTCGGCCTACTTACGGCCGTAACATCCCAAGTCAACGGCCTTACGGACGTAACCAGCCATCTCATACGGGCGTAACTCGCCCTCGTCCAAACATCTGCAGACGGACATACGGCCGTACCGCACATGCCTTACGGGCGTAACTAGACTGTTATAGTCGTACTCGGCAAGACTTACGGGCGTATGACACCTTCGTCGAAAATGACTGGGCACCCTGCTCGAAACATACGGCCGTAACTGGCCAAGCCTTACGGCCGTACATGGCTTATCTTATGGCCGTATGCCGCAACCCTTACGGCCGTAAGCCCTCTTCGTCCGACATTTCATGAAAACCACTAACACATATTACGGCCGTAGCCTGCCTACCTTACGACCATATCTCACCTTTGTCCAAAACAACCTTAAGCCAACGAAAGCATGTTACGGCCGTAATGCATGATTAGTTACGGCCGTAACACCTTGCTGGAAGTGACAAAAATCCGACAACTCCGTCTACTCGCTACAAATGGTGAATGATCCGACATACAATACTTGTATGAATGCAATTAAGTCCAATAACACACGATAGATGATACTTCCAACACAAGACTACCATTCACGATGATTATAATAATACTCTCGTCTCGATCCTCAAACGGAGATGAATGACGATCGGTAACTAATACACGGTTACAATATGCCAGCGATGAACACAAATGAATGAATCATGAATTATGAGTGATTATTAATGAGTGAAAATTACTGAGTGACAATTACTGAATAATAATTACTGAATGATAATGAATGAATTACAACCGGGTATTACATACTCCCCCCTTAAAAGGAGTTTGGTCCTCGAAACGAAGGGTCAAACAACTCGGGATAAATCTCCCGCATACTATCCTCGGTTTACCAAGTTGCCTCTTCGACTCCATGTCTAGACCACTGAATCTTAACTAAAGGAATCGTCTTGTTCCTCAACTGTTTGATTCGCCGCTCTAAAACTTGTATAGGACACTTCTCATACGAATGATCATCCGCGATCTCAATTTCGTCGAACTGAAGTATGTGGCTCGGGTCGGCAACATACTTCCGCAACTGAGAGACGTGAAACACATTATGAATTCGGCTCAACGCCGGAGGTAAAGCCAATCGATAAGCTAGACTGCCTACTTGATCCAAAATCTCAAACAGTCCGATGAATCTTGGACTCAACTTCCTCCGCTTCCCGAAACGGAAGATACCTCGACTCGGGGATACCTTGACCAAAACGTGGTCACCTACCTCGAACTCTAGTGGTCGACAACGATTATCTGCATATGATTTCTGTCGACTCTGAGCGGTCAACAAACGACTCCTGATCAAAGCTACCTTCTCATGGGCGGCTATAAGCATATCGGGCTCGGTGCCGATTGATTCTGATAAGTCATCCCAATACAAAGGAGATCGACAACGACGACCGTACAAGGCCTCGTAAGGTGCCATCTTAATCGAAGCATGCCAACTATTGTTGTACGTGAACTTAATCAACGGTAGTTGGGCTTCCCAGTCGTCTTTCCAATCGAGGACGCATGCCCTCAACATGTCCTCCAATGTCTGAATAGTTCTCTCTGATTGTCTGTCGGACTGAGGATGAAAAGCTGTGCTAAAATTTAGCTGAGTTCCCATGGTACGATGAACTGATTTCCAAAAATGTGACACGAATCGCCCGTCATGATCAGAAACGATACTCTTAGGAGTAACATGCAATCTCACTATCTCTTTGATGAACAACTGGGCAAGTCTCTCAGGACCCTACGTATCCTTAAACTCGAGAAAATGAGCTGACTTAGTTAAACGGTCCACAACTACCCAAATTGTATTCATGACACGACGACTCGTCGGCAAACTCGTGATAAAGTCCATAGAAATATCTTCACACTTCCACTATGGAATAGGGAGCGGTTTTAGCATACCCGCCGGTCACTGATGTTCTATCTTGACTTGCTGACAGGTTAAACATCTCGAAACAAATTCTGTGACTTCTCGCTTCATATTACTCCACCAGTAATTTTGTTTCAAGTCCTTATACATCTTGCTAGACCCCGGATGAATGCAATAAGGGGCAGCGTGAGCTTCTCTCAAAATTGAATTTTTCAACTCGTCATTCGCCTATACGCATAACCGATTCTTAAATCGAAAAAGTCCATCCTCGTGGACGACAAATCCAGGGGCTTTCCCCTGAGCCATATCCTCACGGATGCGCAACAATGATGGGTCTGAACCCTGATTCACTCTGATTGCCTCCTCAAGTGGCGATGAAATCTCCAACATGCAAAGTTGCCCTTGCACTCGCTGCAACCAGACCTCGATCTCGGGTCGAAGGAATTTCTGCTGAAGCTCCTTCTGAACTGTTAAACGAGCAAGCATTTGCTCCTGAATGGACTTGCGACTCAAGGCATCGGCGACAACGTTCGCCTTGCCTGGGTGCTACAGTATCTCAATATCATCATCTTTGATTAGTTCCAACCACCGCCTCTGTCACATATTTAACTCCTTTTGAGTAAATATATACTTCAAACTCTTATGATCGGTGAATATTTGACAGGTAACGCCATAAAGATAATGGCGCCAAATCTTCAATGCGAACACCACGGCTACTAGCTCCAGGTCGTGGGTCGGATAATTAACCTCGTAAGGTCTCAGTTTCCGTGAAGCATAGGCAATAACCTTCCCATTCTGCATTAATACACATCCAAGACCGTGTCCGGACGCGTCAATATAAACCACAAATCCTTCCGTCCCTTGTGGCAAGGAAAGGACAGGTGCTGAAATCAAACGACTCTTGAGTTCCTCAAAACTCCGCTGACACGCATCGCACCACGTGTACTTCTTATCCTTCCTCAAAAGGTTCGTCATTGGTTGAGCAATTTTAGAAAATCCTTCCACAAACCTCCAATAATAACTGGCTAATCTGAGAAAGCTTCGGATTTCCTTAACATTCTTCGGAGGTAGCCAATCTTAGATAGCCTCCGTCTTCTGAGGATCAACACGTACACCGTCTGATGAAATTACATATCCGAGAAACATCACTTCGGACATCCAGAACTCACATTTGGAAAACTTTCCATAGAGTTGCTCCCATCTCAACACGTCGAGAACCTGATGAAGGTGAACCTCGTGCTCCTCTCGGTCACGAGAATAAATCAAAATATCATCAATGAAGACAACCACAAACTGATCCAAATAGTCGATGAAAACCCGATTCATTAGCTCCATGAACACTGCATGTGCATTATAGTTAACCCAAACGGCATTACCACAAACTCATAATGACCATAGCGTGTTCGAAACGCCGTCCTCGCGATATCCGACTCTCGAATTCGCAACTGATGATATCCAGATCTCAAGTCGATCTTGGAAAATACTGAAGCTCCTTGAAGTTGATCTAAGAGATCATCAATACGGGGTAGAGGATACTTATTCTTAATCGTCACCCTGTTCAACTCCCGATAATCGATACACAAACGAAAAGAACCATCCTTCTTCTTCACAAATAACACTGGTGCTCCCCACGGGGACACACTCGGTTGAATATAACCTTTCTCGAACAGTTCCTCAAGTTGATTCTGCAACTCCTGCATTTCGGTCGGGGCCATCTGATATGGTGCCTTCGATATTGGAGACGTACGCTCCAACTCAATCGTGAATTCCACATCTCTCTGTGGAGGTAAACCAGGTAACTCGTCTAGAAATACGTCGGCGTATTCTCTCACTATCGGAATATATGCCAACATTATTGATGATTTCTCGGTCTTGGTCATATAGCACCAATAACCAACACACCCCTGACTAAGTAATTTCACTGCTTTCATCAAGTTGATGACTCTCCCAGAACAACTGGGATTACCTCCCTGAAAAACACATTCGACCCCATCATCTGAAATGATAGTGACCAAAAGCTTACGGACGCTAATGACGGCATCATGACGATCCATCCAATCCATACCCAGAATGATGTCGTCTCTCGGAAAATCTACCACGATTAGGTCTGCTAACTAATCACGGCCATGAAGCTGAATCGGACAATCCTTAATCTCACGATTCCTAATAATTCTTCTACCATCAGGTAGACCGATGACATAAGGCTCACAACTAGTAGCACTACCCAGACGTAGTTTACTCAAACATGATTCGGAAATGAATCAATGCGATGCACCAGTATCAAAAAGGGTACACACAGGTTGAGATAGAATATCGAGTGTACCTGAGATCATCCGGGCCTCCGGATCATTGGTAGTAAATTCATCTGCATAGAGAGGTTTCCCCAAGATGCTGCCAATTCGACTAAGAGAGTTTGCACCCCAACAATTTAGAGGAAGATTGGGCAGCTGAATCCATAATGGAACAACCTTCAAAATCTCTTTCTCGAAATTAAATTCGGGTTCCTAAGCTTTCACTATGACAGGACTATTTGCAATAGTATGTGGACCTTCATAAAGCATAACATCTCTATCATCCCTATTTTTAAATCGAATCACAAAATAGCCCTCTTGGTGATAGAAGATTTCAGGATCAATAATTCTATAATGTTTCTCAAGATAAACTGCTAGATACTTGATAGTAGGAGATTCCCCCACCACATACAGAATAATTGCGTTTTCCCACTTAGCTGCTTCAACCTCAGTATCTTTTTTCAATAGACAAGCTACAGGAACACCATTCTTCAATATAGGAGGCACGAATTCGAGCTTCATACCTTTCTACACATGACGAGATGTGTTAGCTAGAGGAGAATCCTGATTCTGATTGGAGCTAAATCCCCCTTCCTTCAGGGGCTCGTGTCCTCGGATATATGGAGGTTCCAGCTTCACATCCATCTGCCTCTCCGATCTAGGGCTTGCTTCCGTCGAAGTTTCTCCCATCTCCAGATCAATTCTTTCCACTGTTACCTCTATGTTGCTAGATTTTCCTTTAGATCCAGAATTCTGGGGAGTTTTCACCACTGATTTTTTCATATTCTTCTTCCCACTCTTCTTCTTGTTCTTAGCTCCACCTGAATTGGGCTTTCGAGGACGGCCTCTTCCTCGTTTCTCACCGGCGGCGCACATTAACAAACCACTAACATGCGGACTCCCTTTTTTTATTTTCATGAATTAAATTAATCACCCAGTAATTTATTTAATTCATTAGGTCATAAATTAATTTATCCAATAAATCAATTTAGACATCCAATGTCCCAATAAATTAGATATCCAATATCTAATATCTATAAAGATAGAATTAGCTCGATTCATTCCGTCGTCAATCCTATTACGCGACTCGGTAGGTCCGTCTCAGTCAGCAATGGGAGGAACCAAAGGGTAGTAGCACCACCTAGCCAGCCTGGCGGCCTACACCGTACCCCAACTGAGAACGAATGATTGGGATCATTCAAGAACCATTCTGTCGTGAATACCAATATATGTATAAACTCTTCTTTCAAATGTCCCGGTCAAGTTATAGGGTCACGGTTAGTCAAACCCTATCTGTACTTGACGCTATGCATGAGTTAATGCAAATCAAGATCATCGAGCTCTCGTGTATCCAATACAACTAGCTCCAATTCTTTGGCCAAAGACTTATGATCTCATCTGCCAATAACCGCATAGGACATTTAACCCGTTCACTAACAAGAGAAAGAATTCTATCTTGGTATTCAGTAGGACCTCTTACTTTCCCGTCAAGACGCACGTCGAGGTTGACCTCCGCCTTCCGGTTTACAGGGTCGAACTACTCTAATGAAAATCTTAACGTCACAAGAACATCCCTACTAAATCCTCAAGTCGAAGGTTCACGAATACCTATCACAACCTTTCGATTCCGTCATTGACTGTCCCAGAGTGAAATCCATGTGACGAATCGAGGGTGAGTCGGTTCGAGTATACTAATCTAATTAGCATACCTATAACGTGTACTCCCACTAACCCTAGTGTTCGACTGAGACTCTCCATGTCAAAGAACACGTCATACAAGTCTTCACATAAACTTAACGCCCAGTCAAGTTTCATCGACTTGCGAACGATTAAGTATTTGAGCTATAAACCTTTCCAGTGCCGATCCCCTTATACAATAAGGAGTGGAATGTTTTGCTCTCAAATGTACGGACTAGTTTCTATATATATATTTACGAGTTAGGAATGCCAGTAACTACCAGTAAATAAAGAAACATCCATTTGCCTTATTATAATGAATTACATAATAACAAGTATAATGCCCTCACTCATACATCCACTGAGTGGCATTCGAGGACATACTCCTAACAATCTCCCACTTGCACTCAATGCCACATACTATGGTATCTAATACCCATGTGCTCCAGATGACACTCCAAGCTCGTTTGAGAAAGTGGCTTGGTCAGTGGATTAGCGACGTTGTCGGCTGAGTCTACTCTATGCAGCACACTATGGTATCTAATACCCATGTTCTCTAGATGACGCTCCAAGCTAGTATAATAAAGTGGCTTGGTCAGTGGATCAGCGACGTTGTCAGCTGAGTCTACTCTATGCAGCACAATGCATCCCTGGCGAACAAATTCTCTTACGAGACGATACTTTCTCTCAATGTGTTTGGTACTATTGTGAAACCTCGGCCCCTTGGCCTGCGCTACAGCTCCGTCGTTATCGCAGTAAAGTGGAACAGGCAGCTCAGCACATGGTATCACTTGAAGTTCTCCCAGAAACTTCTTAATCCAGAACCCTTCCTTGGAAGCCTCCGAGGCTGCTCGATACTTAGCCTGACTGGTGAATGTAACACCCCAAACTAGGCGGATATTACAGTGTCGTGAATCCCCGACTGGGACCCACCAGGCAAATGAAAATGATGAATTAAATAATATAATCGTAGTACCGAACCACATTATATTACCAAGTACTCCGATGAGGAGTTTAAGTACATTACACCAGGACAAAACGGAATACTAGTATATTTTATATGGAGATAAAATACACCACCCTGAACAAATAAGCATCTCAAACGGAATTTGCAGCGGAAAAATACAAATGACGGAATAACTGAAATGACTGGAAATGACTGAACAAACGGAATGACTGGGGCCACCTACTAGTATCACTGGGACTCGTCGCCGTCAACATGCTCTTCCCGTGCCTTTGCCTTGCCGTGACACGAAAACAAAATCCCCACGGGCCTCGATTATCTGAACAACAATCCTCAAGGGTTGAAAATACACAATCATGATTAATCAAGTTATGAAATATTCTTAGTTATGAATTAAGCTGAAGAGGAGTATCATAGAACGCCCGTAATGTTCTGTGCAACAGTACAACACCCGTCAGTGAACCTAATTAGTCTCACGAGACAATATGACCCGTGTGCGGTCTAATGTATCGGTGAACCCAATACAATAACCATCGTGTGCCCGACTAAAAATTCCACACGCACACACCCGGCCACGCAATATGAACCCAGAAGGTCACATGAACGAGAATGACCATAATGAATATCAATGAATAATAATTAGACAAGGCCAAGAATGACTCACCGAGATGAGAGTAATAATGAAATGAATGATAGCTCAACGAAAAGATTGGAACCGTCGTTCCTTTTGACTGAAGTGATTAATTGACAATAACAAGTTTTAATATGATTAATACAATGATGAATGAGTTATGATTATGAATGATCAACAACAAAAGGTATGAATATCCTTTTAACCGAGTAAGAATTAACTTACTCAATACCGGTGACAACAATCCTTCCACGAACGACGTCCTAATTGAGATATCGATCGCTCGAACAACCTTTGAAGATTCAAGTACTTTAATCCGAAGAACACGCGTTAGATTGATTATCCGGGCTCCACGATCAAAAGGAGATGAAGAAAATCAAATACTCAAATGATTTGTGAAGGAAAAACCCTCCCTCAAGCCTCCTCTCTCGGTTGCAAGTGAAAAAATGGGAAAGAAAATGGAAGAAATCTTTGAAAAAAGCGAATTTAAGGGAGTTGGTGCTGCCGGACACGGCCGTGCCGATCGGCACGGTCGTGTCGCATACCGTGGCGACAGTGACTCGACCGTGTCTGCTTGACACGGTCGCGCGCGCGAAGGGCCTCCCGGCGATGACCCGTCGGCGGCGACTCGGCATGACTCGGCCGTGCGGGCGACACGGTCGGGCGTCTTTGGGCGATCGGTTACGGCTTATCCGGAAGGGTTCGACTGGCATGCCGACGACACGGTCGGGTCTGGCGGAACACCGGCACTTTCCGGACGAGTACGGCACGGGCCGTGTCGGACGACACGGCCGAGTTCGTTCGGCGTGATCGGCCAATGAGCGGTTGAGCTAAAGCGACCATAACTCTCTCGTCGGACTCGATTGACTCACCGTTTGAACTATTGCAAAGCTAACTCGATGCTCTATAATATTGCAAAGATTTAGAATTTTTGGAGTTACCAAAAATTAATGGTGATCTAACAAAGTCGAACTCATATGAGGAAAGTTGAAACAATGAACAATAACGATACACCACTCAAGTTTTCCGAACGGTGAACACGGTGAATGAATATGATTGGTGAATGATGATAATCGAGTGAATATACACTGGTGACAATTACGGTGATAATTACCGAATGAAAGTGAATGAATTACAATAGTATTACATACACCCCCTTAAAAGAGTTTCGTCCCCGAAACTAAGGGTCAAACAACTCGGGATAACTCTCCCGCATACTATCCTCGGTTTCCCAAGTAGCCTCTTCGACTCGTGTCTAGACCACTCGAATTTTAACCAAAGGAATCGTCTTATTCCTCAAGCTGTTTGATTCGCCGCTCTAAAACTCGCATAGGACGCTCCTCATATGAATGATCGTCGGCGATCTCGATTTCGTCGGCCCAAGTATGTGGCTCGGGTCGGCAACATACTTCCACTGAGAGACATGAAACACATTATGAATTCGGCTCAACGCCGAGGTAAAGCCATTCGATAAGCTAACTCGCCGACTCGATCCAAAATCTCGAGCAGTCCAATGAATCTCGGACTCAACTTCCCCTCTTCCCAAAAGCGGAAGATACCACGACTGGGATACTTTGACCAACACATGGTCCCCGACCTCGAACTCTAATGGTCGGCAGCGGTTATCGCATATGATTTACCGACTCGAGCGGTCAACAAAGCGACTCTTGATCAAAGCTACCTTCTCACGGGCGGCTATAAGCATATCGGGCTCGGTGCCGATTGATTCTGATAAGTCGTCCCAACACAACGGAGATCGACAACGACGACCATACAAGGCCTCGTAAGGTGCCATATTGATCGAAGTATGCCAACTATTATTATACGTGAACTCGATCAATGGTAGTTGGGCTTCCCAATCGTCTTTCCAATCGAGGACGCATGCCCTCAACATGTCCTCTAATGTCTGAATGGTCCTCTCTGATTGTCCGTCGGACTGAGGATGAAAAGCGATGCGAGATTAAGCCGAGTTCCCATAGCACGATGAATCGATTTCCAAAAATGCGACACAAACCGTCCGTCACGATCGGAAACGATACTCTTAGGAGTACCGTGAAGTCTCACTATCTCTTTGATGAACAGTTGAGCAAGTCTCTCGGGACCCCACGACTCCTTGATCTCAAGAAAATGAGCTGATTTAGTTAAGCGGTCCACGATCACCCAGATCGTATTCATGCCACGACGACTCGTCGGCAAACTCGTGATGAAATCCATAGAAATGTCTTCCCACTTCCATTCGGGAATAGGAAGAGGTTTCAAGATACCACGGTCGCCGATGTTCAATCTTAACTTGTTGTGAGTTAAGCATCTCGAAACAAATTCTGCGACTTCTCGCTTCATATTACTCCACCGGTAATTTTGTTTCAAGTCCTTGTACATCTTGCTAGACCCGGATGAACAATAAGGGGTAGCATGAGCTTCTCTCAAAATAGAGTTTTTCAACTCGTCATTCGCCGTACGCACAACCGATTCTTAAACCGCAAAAGTCCATCCTCGTGGACCACAAATCCAGGCTTTCCCTGAGCCACATCCTCACGGATGCGCAACAATGAAGGGTCGAACTCGATTCTCTCGATTACCTCCTCAAGTGACGATGAAATCTCTAACATACAAAGTTGTCCCCGACTTACCGGCCGGACCTCGATCTCGGTCTAAGGAATTCTCTTGAAGCTCCTTCGAATCGTTAAACGAGCAAGCATCTGCTCCTGAACGGACTTACGACTCAAGGCGTCGGCGACAACGTTCGCCTTGCCCGGGTGGTAAAGGATCTCAATATCATAATCCTTGATTAGTTCTAACCACCGCCTCTGCCGCATATTTAACTCCTTCTGAGTAAATATATACTTTAAACTTTTATGATCGGTGAATATCTGACAAGTAACGCCATAAAGATAATGACGCCAAATTTTCAAAGCGAACACCACGGCTGCTAGCTCAAGGTCGTGGGTCGGATAATTAATCTCGTAAGGTCTCAATTGCCGTGAAGCATAAGCAATAACCTTCCCATTCTGCATGAGTACACATCCGAGACCCTGTCTGGACGCATCACTATAAACCACAAATCCCTCCGTCCCCTGTGGCAAGGAAAGTACAGGTGCTGACATTAATCGGCTCTTGAGTTCCTCAAAACTCCGTTGACACGCGTCGGACCACGTGTATTTCTTATCCTTCCGCAAAAGGTTCGTCAAGGGTTGAGCGATTTTAGAAAATCCCTCCACAAATCGCCGATAGTAGCCCGCTAATCCGAGAAAACTTCTGATTTCCTTAACATTCTTCGGAGGTAACCAGTCTCGGATAGCCTCCGTCTTCTGAGGGTCGACACGAACTCCGTCTGAAGAAATTACATGTCCGAGAAAAGTCACCTCGGACATCCAGAACTCGCATTTGGAAAACTTTCCATAGAG
Organism: Orobanche coerulescens; assembly: GCA_033398695.1. Lineage (NCBI taxonomy): Eukaryota > Viridiplantae > Streptophyta > Magnoliopsida > Lamiales > Orobanchaceae > Orobanche > Orobanche coerulescens. The sequence continues at coordinate 47,525,751 of CM065805.1, read as the reverse complement.
TTGCTCTCGTCTCAACACGTCGAGAACCTGATGAAGATGAATCTCGTGTTCCTCTCGGTTACGAGAATAAATCAAAATGTCATCGATGAAGACAACAACAAATCGATCCAAAAAGTCGATGAAGACCCGATTCATTAGTTCCATGAATACTGCAGGTGCATTAGTTAGTCCGAACGGCATAACCACAAACTCATAATGACCATAGCGTGTTCGAAACGCCGTCCTCGCGATATCCGACTCTCGAATCCGTAACTGATGATATCCAGATCTTAAGTCGATCTTGGAAAATACTGAAGCTCCCTGAAGTTGATCTAAGAGATCATCAATACGGGGTAAGGGGTACTTATTCTTGATCGTCACCCTGTTCAACTCCCGATAATCAATACATAAGCGGAATGAACCATCCTTCTTCTTGACAAATAACACTGGTGCTCCCCACGGGGATGCACTCGGTCGAATATAACCCTTCTCGAACAACTCTTCAAGTTGGTTCTTCAACTCCTGCATTTCGGTCGGGGCCATCCGGTACGGTGCCTTCGATATCGGAGACGTACCAGGCTCCAACTCGATCGTGAATTCCACATCTCTCTGTGGAGGTAAACCAGGTAACTCGTCTGGAAATACATCGGCATATTCTCTCACAACCGGAATATCCGACAACAATACTGATGATTTTTCGGTTTTGGTCATATAGCACCAATAACCAACACATCCCTGACTGAGCAACCGTACTGCTTTCATCAAATTAATGACTTTACCAGAACAGTCGGGATTACCTCCCTGAAAAACACATTCAACCCCATCGTCTGAAATGATAGTGACCATACGCTTACGGACACTAATGATGGCATCATGACGATCCATCCAGTCAATACCCAAGATGACGTCGTCTCTCGGCAAATCTACCACGATAAGGTCCGCTGGCCATACACGACCATGAAACTGAATCGGAAAATCCTGAATCTCCCGATTACCGATAATTCGTCTACCATCAGGTAGACCAATGACATAAGGCTCACAACTAGTAGCACTACCCAGAAGTAGTCTACTCAAACATGACTCGGAAATGAATGAATGCGATGCACCAGTATCAAAAAGGGTACACACAGGTTGAGATAAAATATCGAGTGTACCTGAGATCATTCGGGCCTCGGGATCATCGGTCTTCTTCATCTCATAAATCCGGGGTTTGCTAGTCCCGACCGGGACGCTCCGTCGATGGCTAAAAGCTCCACCTTTAGTCGCTCTGTCGTTTTAAACGACGATTGATTGAGTGGCCTGATTACGAGCAGTGATCGCCGGTGCTCGAGATGACGTCGAGTAGGTTTGGAGTCCCTACGGCAAAAAGCGGGCCTTATGCCCGGCAATCCCACAATTATGACACGTGATAGTCTGCCGAGGACACTTGGTACCGAGGTGACCAAGCTCCCCACGATTAAAGCAGTGATGGCGGGCGGCCGCTCGAGACCGAGATTCCGCGGGTTTAGACGACACAGAGGTCGCTCGGAAAGCAGAGCCGCACGGGGTTTCTTGAAAGTTGTCGGCCGCCTTGGATCGATTACGATTCTTCGATTTCTTGCTAGCGAGACGAAGGTTCCGCTTAGCAATTTCCTTAGCGATAGCTCGTAGGTGAGAGCTTTCTCAATGAATTCGCCAACGTGGTGCAACTATGGTTAAGTAATCGAAGTCTCATACGGGGTTTCACCTCTTGTGAAATACTTGATTTTATCCGCCTCTGAATGAATGATGGATGAAGCGAAAGGAAGAAGTTCTGAAATTTCTCGGCAATGGCGAGAACATCCTCGTCTGATGAGGGGTCGGGGTGAGCAATTCGACAACTTGGCCTCTCTGAGTGGGGCCGGATAATACCTCTCCATCATGAGAGTCTTGAACCGATCCCAAGTACAAGATCCTTGATGGGCTTCAACGACAACCACCAAGAATGTGCGCTCTTACCAAGGTAGTAAGCCGCAACAGAAACTTTGTGTCCCTCGGGACACTCTACCATAGCAAACAACTTCTCGAAATGCTCGAGCCAATGAATGATATCTCGGCTCAGGCAGGCCCTCAAAAGTAGGTGGCCTCGGCGAGAGATATCGCCGATGATATTACTCACATTCCTCTCTTGCCTCGAGGTGGCGGCGGAGGAGCTGCGGTCGATTGACGGAGTTATGCATCGTCTCCATCAACCGAGCCATCAGGTCATTTGGGCCATCATGCCACTGCATAAATGCGAGTGGGTCAACCCGGACACCCTCCGAGGGCCGTGTCCGTACGACTCCCGATAGTGAATGATCGCGTTCGGGTGAATGAGTGGCAGCGTCATTGCCGATGAATTAGCATTATTCCTTGCGTTTGCACGTGTATTCACACGAGCTCTCGGGATTCGGCCCGCTCCACGGCCTCGTCCTCCACGTCCTCTGCCAGCCCTTTCCATACTGAAGTGAAAAGTCATATGATGATTATATATCTCGCATGAGTATCGCATTATGATTATATTATGAAATGACGAAAATGAGCATACGCGCTCAAATACAGCGATTACATGAATGATTAATTGACGTGACATTATTATCTGATGAAGTTACTGAAATGATTATCTTGAATGAGTTAACAAGATTAATGATTCGATCTTCCTGATCAACAACTGAATAATGAAATGAATTGACTGATTAATGAGTTAACCTGACCGTCCTGGTCAAAGTGACAATGATGATTGAGGATTGTTAAGCGATGAATTATGAATGAATGATTAATGCGAGAAATTATACCATGGCATTAGAAATCTTACGATTCTTGATACGATTGGCTCGGCATTTGCACAGTCACGTGTGCGAAAGTCGATGATACTAGTCCGATGACGATGATTTCAAGCGAGACATGACTTTGAGGTAGTATTCAAAACCACGCTCCGATACCAACTCTGTAACACCCCAAACTAGGCGGATATTACGGTCTGTGAATCCCCACTGGGACCCACCGTGCAAATGAAAATGATGAATTAAATAATATAATCGTAGTACCGAACCACATTATATTACCAAGTACTCCGATGAGGAGTTTAAGTACATTACACCAGACAAAACGGAATACTAGTATATTTTATATGGAGATAAAATACACCACCACTGAACAAATAAGCATCTCAAACGGAATTTGCGGCGGAAAAATACAAATGACGGAATAAGCGAAATGATGAAATGGTGAACAAACGGAATGATAGGGCCCCTACTAGTATCACTCGACTCGTCGCCGTCAACATGCTCTTCCGTGCCTTTGCCTTGCCGTGACACGAAAACAAAATCCCCAACGGGTCGGTTATCTGAACAACAATCCTCAAGGGTTGAAAATACACAATCATGATTAATCAAGTTATGAAATATTCTTAGTTATGAATTACGGAAGAGGAGTATCATAGTACGCCCGTAATGTTACGTGCAAGTGTACAACACCCGTCCGTGTACCTAATTAGTCTCACGAGACAATATGACCCGTGTGCACGGTCTAATGTATCAGTGAACCCAATCTGATAACCATCGTGTGCCCGACTAAAAATTCCACACAGACACACCCGGCCACGCAATATGAACCCAGAAGGTCACATGAACGAGAATGACCATAATGAATATCAATGAATAATAATTAGACAAGGCCAAGAATGACTCACCGAGATGAGAGTAATAATGAAATGAATGATAGCTCAACGAAAAGATTGGAACCGTCGTTCCTTATGACTGAAGTGATTAATTGACAATAACAAGTTTTAATATGATTAATACAATGATGAATGAGTTATGATTATGAATGATCAACAACAAAAGGTATGAATATCCTTTTAACCGAGTAAGAATTAACTTACTCAATACCGGTGACAACAATCCTTCCACGAACGACGTCCTAATTGAGATATCGATCGCTCGAACAACCTTTGAAGATTCAAGTACTTTAATCCGAAGAACACGCGTTAGATTGATTATCCGGGCTCCACGATCAAAAGGAGATGAAGAAAATCAAATACTCAAATGATTTGTGAAGGAAAAACCCTCCCTCAAGCCTCCTCTCTCGGTTGCAAGTGAAAAAATGGGAAAGAAAATGGAAGAAATGCTGAAAAAAACGAATTTAAGGGAGTTGACTGCCTGCCGGACACGGCCGTGCGATCGGCGGTCGTGTGTCGCATGGCGCCGGCGGTGGCGGCAGTGACTTCGGCCGTGTCACCTTGACACGGTCGCGGCGCGGAGGGCCTCCGGCGATGACCGTCCGGCCGACTCGGCATGACTCGGCCGTGCGGCGACACGGTCGGGCGTCTTTGGGCGATCGGTTCGCTTATCCGGAAGGGTTCGACTCGGCCGTGCAGCGACACGGCCGGGTCTGAGGCGACACTTCGGCACTTTCCGGACGAGTACGGCACGGGCCGTGTCGGACGACACGGCCGAGTTCGTTCGGCAGTGATCGGCCAATGAGCGGTTGAGCTAAAACGACCATAACTCTCTCGTCCGGACTCCGATTGACTCACCGTTTGAACCATTGGAAAGCTAACTCGATGCTCTATAATATTGCAAAGATTTAGAATTTTTGGAGTTACCAAAAATTAATGGTGATCTAACAAAGTCGAACTCATATGAGGAAAGTTGAAACAATGAACAATAACGATACACCACTCGAAGTTTTTCCGAACGGTGAACACGGTGAATGAATATGATTGGTGAATGATGATAATCGAGTGAATATACACTGGGTGACAATTACAGACTGATAATTACTGAATGAAAGTGAATGAATTACAACCGGGTATTACAGTGAAATCTGCAGTCGCGCTTTGCTTGGCGCTATGCCAAGATACTGCTCCTCCATTAAGAGTAAATATGTAGCCAGAAGTAGACATCGCATCGTCCTTCTGTCCTTAGAAGTCTGAATCAGTGAACCCCACCACATCCAATTCTCCACCGCCATACATAAGAACCATATCTCTAGTCCTTCTCAAGTACTTGAGAACGTTCTTTACGGCAGTCCAATGTTGCCTACCTGGGTTTGCTTGAAATCTACTTACCATGCTCACAGCATGCGCAATGTCAGGTCTCATACACAACATAGCATACATAAGGCTACCCACGGCCGAAGCATATGGTATATTACTCATTTCCTTTCGTTGTTTCTCACTTTGAGGACACATCATCGAGGAGAGTTTTATTCCATGTCGCATCGGAATGAACCCTCTTTTAGAATCATCCATCTTAAATTGCTTTAAGATTTTATCTATATAGAGGGCTTGGGAATGACCAATCGTTCTCTTTGCTCTATACCGGTAGAGCCAAATACCAAGAATATAGGTTGATTCTCTCAAGTCTTTCATGGAGAAATTACTCGAAAGCCAAGCTTTCATAGAACTGAGCATTCCCACATCATTTCCTATTAGTAGAATGTCATCTACATATAGTACTAAGAATGCGATCTTGCTCCCACTAACCCTCTTGTATACACAAGGTTCCTCTTCATTTTGCACGAAGTCAAACTCTTTGACCGCCTCGTCAAAACGAAGGTTCCGACTACGCGATGCTTGCTTTAGTCCATAAATGGAGTGCTGAAGTTTGCACACTTTCTGAATATCGACCTCGGACACAAAGCCTTTAGGCTGCTCCATATAGATTTCCTCCTTGAGGAATCCATTTAGGGAAGCCATCTTTACGTCCATTTGCCATATCTCATAATCGTGGTAGGTAGCTATAGCAAGCATCATGCGAATAGACTTGATCATAGCTACGGGCGAAAAGGTATCATGATAATCGATCCCTTCCTTTTGGGTTTAACCCTTTGCCACAAGCTTGGCCTTATAGGAGTTAACCTTGCCATCACCATGAGTCTTTCTCTTGTAGATCGACTTGTTCCCAATAGGCACTATGTTCTTGGGGCGGTCTACTAGAGTCCAGACCTGATTGACATGCATCGAGTCTATCTCAGCTTCCATATCTTCACGCCATTTCGTGGAGTCTACATCCACCATCGCCTGGTCATAGGTCGTTGGGTCGGTCTCTTGGCTATCACGTGGAACCTCATGGAGACCCATCTCCTCCAAGTGTACAAGGCCATACCTCTCAGGTAAATGAGATACCCTACTATACCTACGAGGTGGTTGTACTTTTCTTTCAGAAGGTTCGGTTCCAATTTCTTGCACAGGTGTCTCCTGAGGAGTTTCATTATATTCTTCCAAAGAAATACTTCTACCTGCTCCGCCTTCCTGAATGAACTCATCTTCCAGGAAGTTGCTTGCAAAGCAACAACGATCTTTCGATCTTCGGGCATGTAGAATAGATAACCCATCATCCCAGATGGGAATCCAATGAAACGTCCCTTCATGGACCTCGTTCCAACTTTTCCACATTAGTCTTCTTGGCATAGGCGGGACATCCCCAAATACTAATGTGATTAAGACTTGGTTTCCTGTCCTCCCACATCTCATGTGGAGTTTTAGGAATGGATTTGGAAGGAAATCTGTTCAAGATATAGGCAGCAGTCAGGAGTGCATACCCCTACAGGTAAATCGGTAAGTCAGTATAGCCCAGCATGGAACGGACCATGTTCAACAAGGTTCGGTTCCTTCTTTCTGACACACCATTTAACTGAGGAGTACCTGGAGGTGTTAGTTGTGATACTATTCCATGTTCCTTAAGAAACTCATCAAACTTCATACTCATATACACGCCACCTCAGTCTGATCGAAGTGCTTTGATATGATTTCCAGTTTGTTTCTCGACTAGGGCCTTAAATTTCTGGAATTTCTCAAAGGCCTCGGATTTATGTTTCATTAAGTATACATGACCATACCTAGTATGATCATCTGTAAACGTAATGAAATACTGATATCCATAACGTGCTGCTTCCAAATCACCACACACGTCGGTATGGACTAATCCTAGTTTATCAGCGGCTCTTTCAAAAGTCCTTGTGAAGGTGGACATAGTAATTTTGCCTTTAAGGCAAGATTCACAAGTTGGAAAGGGATCCGATTCCAATGGACCCATAAGTCCATCTTTTTCCATTTTGTAAACATTGGTCTGACCAACATGACCAAGCCTAAGATGCCATTTCAAAACTTGATTATTTTTATCCCTACCACGCTTCCTAGTCATAGTATTCACAACGACTTTGTTACTAAAGTTTAGATGATACAGTCCATTTAACAATGTAGCAGTGCCCAAGAGTTTATTTTTAAAATAAATTTTATAGGAACCATCACCAATGAAAAATGAAAAGCCTTTCCGATCCATGACCGGAATGGATACATGAAAGCCCCTCAGCCGAAGCTGTAAATCAATATTGAGATGGCCGAAGCCAAATAGCCCAAAGCTGTATCACATGAGGTGGCCGAGCCACATAGCCCAAGCTGTATCACAATGAGATCATCCAATGACCATGACCTGCTGAATTGCAGGTGCTGGGAAACCATCTACGATAAGTTCTTGCCCCAGACTTACCCATAATGAGATCACCCAGTGACCGTGACCTACTAAACTATAGGTGTTGGGAAACCAACCGCGAAGGTTCAAGCCCCAAATTTACCCATAACGAGATCATTGAAATAACTGTGACCTACTAAACTGTAGGTGTTGGGAAACCAATCGCGAAGGTTCAAGCCCCAAACTTACCCATAATGAGATCATTGAAATGACTGTGACCTACTGAACTGTAGGTGTTGGGAAACCAACCGCGAAGGTTCAAGCCCCAAGCTTACCCATAATGAGATCATCGAAATGACCGTGACCTAGTGAACTGTAGGTGTTGGGAAACCAACCGCGAAGGTTCAAGCCCCAAGCTGAACCTTAATGAGATCATCGAAATGACCATGACCTACTGAACCGTAGGTGTTGGGAAAAAAACCGCGAAGGTTCAAGCCCCAAGCTTACCCATCGAGCACTAGCCGAGAGTAGCCTCCAAAACACAATTAATCACAAACGGCAACGATTACAAAATTACCGAATTCACAAGAATGATAGTGTGATGCCTTGAGTCGGCCAACACGACAACAGTAACTCACGGATAGGCACCGTCCTTGGCGGTCCCAATCCAAATACCCCGATTGCCTTGGAATGGCCAATAGATAACAACGACTCAACGGATTGGAACTATCCCTGACAGTCCCAATTCAATACCTCGATTGTCTTAGAATGACCAATCGATAAAAACGACTCAACTGATGCCTTAGTACCTTTAATTGGTAACCGACGATGGAAATTATAATCAAATACGTCAATGCCTTCAATCAGCCAATACAACATCGACAGCAAAACACCAACATCAATAGCAACACTCATACTGATGCTTTAATCGAACATCAATATCAACAATAACAATCGATACATCGATTCCGCGAACCGGCTACCTACAACAAACAATAACAATGAGATGATCAACCGTAAAATTTGGCATAATTACCAAGGGATATCGTATCAAACAATTCCCTGATATCAACGAAAATCATGAAGAGACTACGTCTCGAAATGATACAACACATTCATACACATACATGATAATATTAATCTCATTGACCAGTACAAGTATAAAACTTGCCTCAAACCGAAGGCGATGAAATCTTCCCATGAATAACGAACGGCGTCCTCCGACAATCACAAGCACTCGAACAACCTTGAATGAAATACAAGTCATTCAATAACAAAATATCGATCAAAAACAACATAATAGATAACTTTGGTTCAATCGAGAATAGATGAAACCACACAAACGAATATCATAGTCCTCAACTATGAATTTTGACATCCTCCAATCACCTCAATGATCAATTAACATGATCATAATGTTCTTAACACTTGTGAAAAATAATTCAACAATGTTTATCAAGAACAACATCAAATTAATCAACCCATTATGATGACACCAACATATATCATCATAATCACCTCAAGAACATCATCAACACAACTAACATGATGTCAATCATCAATTCATCATGAACTTCAGATTAATCAAAAAGACTAACTTAACCATTTCAAGATTATGATATTCATCTCCTAATTCATCATAACCTCTTACTAAAATGATTAAAATCTTCCAAGAACACAATCAACAACAATCATAATCTCAAAGCTATGTTAATCATCTAAAAATCTCAACATAACTCATCCTAGACATGATTATAATCCCCAAGTATTCTTAAAACATCAAGAACACACTCAACCTCAAGTCACTCAACCTATTCTTCATCATAAGTTCATAAAAACTATGAAGAATCATACTATCCTCCAACAATCAATAACTACATGTAGTAATCATCAATAACAACATCATAATCTCAAGATAAACACAAGATTAATCACATACCTCTAGAAGAAGTGAAGAACAACCTCAAATACTTAAAGAATCCACTACCATCTACAAGATCCCAACTCCAATCCAAGCTATGAAGCTACAAAGCAAGATGGAATGGGTTGAAGATCACCAAGGAATGCAGAGGGATGATTTCTAGGGAGAGAAATTAGAAATGAATCGTGAAGAAATGAAAGACAAGACATGTCTTTATAATCTGCACAGTTCATTACGGCTGCTATCCTCCCATGTTAACGTACGTTATGCATATAATGTACGCTATCACCACCACGTAGCGTACGCTACGTCCTCCCAGAGGCTACTGCCTCAAAATGAAACCTGGATTATGTACGCTATAGCATAAGCATTGTGTACGTAATGCCAGTTGACTTGGCTGCCTCGAAAAGCCAAATATCCAGATCATGCATGGCCCTACACGCCGGAAATCAGATACCCTGTGTTACGTAAGTAACCAGTACGGTCTAACGTACATAACCATCCATCAATAGCGTACGTAATGTTATACATATAGCGTACGCTATGACTAATATACTTAGCAAAAAAATCAAAACTCACCAAGCAACATCCAATCGGCAATTATAATACTGATGACAAGTATAAATATTTCGGTTCCGAAATATCCCAATACAATATATATTTTATCTGTCAAATACAACAACTCTTGTACAATTCCAAATGAATACGTATAATACAACAGTAAAAATGAAAAAATTATCCCCGGATATTACAGCAACAACTTTTTCACGAGGTTTTGGCTTGGATCCTCTAGATTTGAGCACAATTTTGTAATTGATAAGAGATCGGATAAGAGCACTAAATTCCAATTTGTTTAGATCTTTGGATTCCATAATTGCAGTGACAATGGCAACCTATTCCCAGGGTAAAGATCGGAGAATCTTTTTGGCTTTATCACTGTTAGAGTTAGGTTTTCCGAATGAGGCTAACCCATTTGTTATAGCTGAGAAACGATCCAACATTACTGTAATTATTTCATCCTCTTCATAGAGAATAATTCATAATCATGAAGGAGCATGTTGATTTTGGTCTCTTTGACCTGAGTCGTTCCTTCGTGGGTAACTTCAAGAATTTTCCAGATTTCTATTGCACTTTCGTATGCAGAAATACGATTAAGCTCTTCGGGATTTAAAGCACAGTGTAGTAGTTGAGCAGCACGAGAGTTGATGTGCGTGTTTCTACAATCATCATCATTATATTCTTCGAATTTTTTTAATGATCCATCTTATTTCTTAGCCAGTTTGGGACCAAGAGCAATAACCTTCCAAATCTTGATGTCATAAGTATAATACTTGCGTTAATTATTCCCGTACTTCTCGAATTCTGTGATTTATTGTACTCGGTATATCATTTATATGTATTGTTCTCATCATGCTCCTTTTCTCCAGTACATTGTTGGATACTGGTTGGTCTTTTGATCAATGATTAGGACTCTACATGAGTATTTTGTCACCCATTAATTGTTGGCGTTGCGTAGCTGACAAGTAGACGAGGCATTACATTAGTTTTAGGCTGAACTACATGTCGGGCAAGGCCACACGAGCAACTGCTCGTGCGTGGTGCTCGTGTGTTGTGGCAGAACTGAGCAGAGAAACAGCGTGTGAGTCAGGGCCGCACGAGCATGCCACACGAGTAACTGCTCGTGCGCTGTGGCAGTGGCTGGCAGGGGCTTCACGCATGACCGGACGCATAAACACTTGGTCGTGCGGATTTGGTCATGCATCTCTGGGTTATATATAAGTGAGATAGACGGGTTTTTCCTCATTTTTACCCCTTCTCTTTCCCTTCTTCCACGGCGAGGGCTTGGAGTGCACTTGTGGTCGGAGACTTCATCATCTAATAAGGTTTATGAGTTCCTATCATCGATTTATCATCTCTAAATCTTCTCCTACCGTCCGAATCAAGGGTTGAATTCCTTACGAAGGACCTGAGTTGAAAACCTTTTGTGTGTCGTTGCTCTCCGTTCTTGTATCAAGGCAAGTATTTGATTATATGTGATGTAATTTGGATGTCTATAACGAAAGATTGTGAATATGAGTGGGAAAGACTATGTTGTTCACCCAGGGATGCCTGACGGGGCGTGTGGGGATTTGTACCTTGAGGGGCGGATCATGAACGGGAGATTGTCCACCTAAGGATGTCCGATGGGGCATATAGGGTTTCGTGCCTTGAGGGGTGGAACACGAATAATCTATGAGTGATTTGGATTTGTTGTTTGGTTTGATGAACCCCGTTGGATTATTTGATGACTTGAGTAATATTCCGAAATATTGAGATGCTTTGTGAAATGATCTTTGGTAAACAACTTATTATGTTTCGTATGATTGCGTACTTGTACTAGTAATTTCAGTACTAACCCCTTAAATGGGGGAAATGCCTTTCATGCATTTCAGGTATCTTTCAGGATGAGAAGCTGGCATGGGAAGCGCATGGGGTCGACGAGCAGCATGGTTGTTAGGCTAACAAGCAAAAGTTGTCGTTGGTTTTACCGAATTGCATTTCGGCTTTATGATTTAAGTGTGTGGTGTCGTTTTATGGTTTAAGTCCCGTGTGTGGGAATGTTTGAACTTAAAGAAATGTTATGAATACATAGTACTTAAAATGTTTTGGCCGAGGCCATGGACGGTATGGATTTCTCGTGTATCTTTGTAATGGTATTGTGTCATTTTAATTCTTTTATGGTTAGCCTGGTAGACCTGATGAGAGGTTCTACGGCATGTAATATCTCCGATGAGGTTGGGGTGTTACATTTATGGTATCAGAACCTAGGTTGGTGAATATCTAGGCTGTTGGCATATTGGGTCTGTCAGTCTAGTTGTAAGAGTCGTTTGCTGAGCCTAACATATGAGTGTTGCTGTCGTACCAAGCAACCCGTAACCGTAAGACTATTCGAATCCCTGTGTTTAACTGTCTTATCCTGTTTTGTCATTGATTTAACCTATATTCTTAGGATGAATTACGGCTAATTATCGTGCTGACCGCCTATCATTTTCTTTTCCCCTTGTTCTTCAGTATGATGCATGATAGAGGTAGATGTGCCAGGGGACGCGGCAGAGGCCGTGGACGTGGTACAAATTCTAAGGAGGCCGTGCCTTCTCATTCGATCACCGATTCGGCATCTCACTCAGTGCCGAATACCATCCCTGAAAGTTCTGATGGTCATCGGGATCTCTCGGCCAGTCAGAACTAACTGGCGGGTAATAACGCCGATGCAGGAGTTGCCGCCATTCTCCATCAGGTGGTAACCCAGTTAGCCAAGGTTGTTCGAGGTGGACAGCAAAATCCACCCCCTGATGCCATTCCAGAGGCTAGTAAGTGGCTTGAGAAAGTGATGAAGATGCACCCGCCGTGTTTTTCTGGTTCTTCTGACCATTTGGGATGGGAGGGTTGGCTTTATTAGTTAGGCCGAACTTTTGATGCTATTGCTTGACCGGAGGAGAGAAGGGTGCCCATTGCTCACTATCTCCTCGACAAGGAGGCTGCGAATTGGTGGGAGGACACCGGGCCTACGGACCGAGTGGCTACTTGGGAGGAATTTAAGTCCGCCATGGAAGCAGAGTACTGCCCTTGGCCAGTACGTGATCAGCGTATTACCGACTTCATCACTGCCACTTCACAGGATGTGCCTATTTCTGAGGCAATAGTTACATTCAACCAGCAGTTACATTATGTTCGAGACCAGGTGAAGACAGAAGCAGACAAAGTCCGCTACTTTGAGCGACGTATGAAGCCCAAGATCCACCAGAGTATGGCTGTATTGAGATGTACTACATTAAAGGAATATCAAGACAGAGCTTTGGCAGTGGAAATGATCCCTACGGCGGAATAGGACACCAAAAGTAAGAAACAGAAAACCTCAGGAGGCTTCTCGGGCAACAAGGGTGGTGGACCCCATAAATCACATTCCTCTTACCATGCTGTCGATAGGTCGTTTCAACCAGTCAGTGGATCCCGTAGTCTCAGACCGAACCAGAGTTCGCCGACCGGAGAGACGAGCTGTTATAACTGTGGTCGCACTGGGCATTTTGTGCAACACTGTTCATACCCTTAGGTGACTTGTTTTACTTGTGTAGATAAGGGTCACAGAGCGGCTCATTATGTGGCTGCCACCAGAGCCGTCGGTAATCAGGGCACCATTCTGATTCCGAGGGAGCCTAGTGTCAATCAGAGGGCTCCAACTATCCAGACTCAGCAGAGTGCAGGTCGAGGCAGGGGTCAATCAGACCGCCCTGGTGTGTCGAGTTTGGGGTCAGCACATCCCTGCCTTTATCAGATGAGGCGTGCAGAAGAAACAGATGCTCTTACGGCGGCAGGTATTACTCAGATTCATTCTCATCCAATTTCAGTGTTATTCGATTCAGGCGCCACCCATTCTTTTATTGCATTGGAATGTATTCACCGTCTTGGTATTGATTGCTTGTTTGAGTGTGAGCCTTTCATTGTAAGTATGCCTAGTGGGGACCGTATGATTGGGAACCGAGAAATTAGAGACTGTCCGGTAAGGATTGGGGGTCGAGATTGGCCTTCAAATCTTATTGTGGTGGATTTGAAGGGTGGGGATTTAATCCTCGGTAACGACTGGTTAAATCGTCACGGTGCTATTATGAACTATTGTAATCGTACCATTTCGATAGTGACGGAGGCTGGTATCGATCACACTTTTATGGGTTGTAAGCCGGGTAGATCCGGGAACGTGATTAATGCCATGAAGGTGGTGAGACTCTTGAATCAAGGTTGTGTCGGTTACTGGTGTTATGCCATGAAGGCATGGGATGGGAGAGTTGAGTTGTTGGCCATTCCAGTAGTTAATGAGTATCCCGACGTGTTCCCAGATGAATTGTCAGGATTACCACCGCAGCGAGAGGTCGAGTTCACTATTGACTTAGGAACGAATGTGACACGCTTTTTGTGTAACTATCGCAAGTGCACGATATCGTATCAAGTAGTAAAGTGGACTTTTTGAGTCCGGTTTATCGATCCCACAAGGAAGTTATGTTATAATTTGAATTATACACTATTAGTCTATTTTTATAGATACTTAAGATGAGTGAAACACACAATTAAAAAGTTTGGTTTAATAATTGCAAAGAAATTGCAATAATAGTTCTAATATTATAAGGAAATAAAAAGATTGCAATATTAATAGATTGATTAATGATAAAATGAAATAGTTGGGATTACAAACTTAGTTCGTCATTAGTTATAAAAGATGTATTGGAGATCATAAGATGAATTTACTTATTATGTTGTGTAGATTCGATTTTCCTTAAAAAGACGGTTTCTCTTCGAACTATAAACGCCCTTGCATATTGAATCAATCCACTATATTTCTATGTTGATTGGCTTCAATACATAGCATTAGGATTTGTGAAAATAACTCAATGAATCATCTAAGGACTAGGGGTATATTTCTATCCCCTAGAACAACTTAGAGTGAAGATCATTTGATCTAATCAAACATATTTTCTTTCAAACATATGAAGATCATAAATATCTTCATTAATTGGCCAAATAAATAAAGATTGTTAAAACAATGAAAATCACACACAATAATAAGTAATTCATAATATATCTTTATACAAACATAAATAACATGACTAACCTTGTTTATAATCCCAACTTAAGAAACTTAGCCCATAAAGGGTTTATTACACATATTACAAGCTTTGGTGGTCATTCTTAGTTGAATCAAGAGAAAGAATTGATCCTAACTCCCTTAGTAGATAAAGGAGATAGAAGCAATAAACTCTCGAACAACATATGTTGTACCACACTAACAAAGATCACTCAAGAACACAAGTGTGTTCTTCACACAAAAAGAAAAGTTTACAAGAAAATGGAAAATTATAAGATGAATGGTGAATGATGAAGGATCTAAGGGGTCTATTTATACACCTAAAGTCATCTAATAGCTCCAAAATTACAGCATTATTACATTATTTCGGATCAATGCCACCATCCCCTCAATAATACACAAAAGTATAAAAATTAGACAAATCATAGCACTGTCAAGAGTTACTAGTAACATTCAGAGTTACGGCCGTAATCGAGGTGACTTACGGCCGTAACTTCCGAATGTTACGGCCGTAACGTGGCTTCGTAAATTTGCTCATTTGAAGCTTTGATAGTTACGTTTTCAGCCCGAATTCCTCGACTTTGCGTTTTTGCCCTGATCTTCTTCTGATGATAACTTTTGATATATAACTCGATTTTGAATCCGAAAGACCGCCAATTGTCTCGAAAGCCCTACAACATGAATATATCAAAATTCAATAAAGAGAATATTTATTAAACATGTTGTTTCTTGAGTAATTCAGTTATTTAATCCGATCATCATCCAATAAAAATAAAATTATTAAAACTATTAAATTAAAAGCAAAAAAACGAGAAGACTAGCTCAATTATGGGTGAATTTTATCGATACAAACCATGGATAAGTGTACAAAAATGACACTTATCACACCCCCAAACTTGAATTCTTGCTAGTCCCGAGCAAGACTCTTTATTATTCACACTCCAAAAATAAAAATAAAAATAAAAATAAAATAAGAAAATTAATACACACATAAATTAAAATATAAAAAGAGAAAAGGAGATCAAAATGCCATTAATAAACAACAACCAGCTTTATACAGTAGATAGAAATGAATCAAGATTCAAAATAAATCTACTAATATTTTTGAAGTTAAAACACGGTTTTTATTTTGTAATTCCAAAATGTAAGGTTTTCCCCCCAAAAGGTTGATTATTTCTTTCCCACTCGTGATACACACGACTCCCTTTAATGGTTGCTCTCGATCACTCGTTTATTTTTCGACTCAATATGAAGAAGAATTTCATTGGCGTCATCAAATATTGTGATTTTTACAAAATTGAGTGTATTGAAATTCACCGCTAATTAATTCAAATCGCTCATAAACTACATCCCTTTTAGTGATAGCTTTCACACCGTTATTTGCTAACGTGTAGCTCTTTTCACTAACACAATTTCTATCTCATTTTTTTTTCGTAAAAAGGTGATAGCTTTCACACCGTTATTTGCTAACGTGTAGCTCTTTTCACCAATTTTTCCCGAGACTAGCCTACGCACCAACAATGGTTAGTCCTTTATTTTTCGCAAAATTTAAGACTTCCAAAATTAGGCATTTATTCGCTCAACACTTCTCCTTTTCGTCATTTATTTTTTTAGGTGATAGCTTTCACACCGTTATTTGCTAACGTGTAGCTCTTTTCACCAATGACTCCTTTTTTAGGGAATAGAATTTTTGCGTAAAATCATTTTTAGTTAAGCATGAAAAATCAAAAACTCCACAAATTAAGTAAATTTCGCTTTATTTTTCATTAACCAATTGATTCTTCTTTTCTCAAGGTAACGAATGACTCGATTTTATATGATAATTACAAGGCTTGGAAAGAGAGATTAAGGCTCAAAAAATTTTGGAATATACAATTTTTTTACCGGTTAAAACGATTTTAGAAGTTTGTATAAAGCTAATTTATTGGTGTTATGGCCAGATTTAAAAATCTCAAAAATCAAAATACTATAAATATATATATATAAATATATATATAAAAAAATTAAGGCAAATAACCAAATCAATCAAAACTCACCAAAATTATTATACAAACTCAAATACTAAAACAAACCACCCCCAAACTTGAAAATAAAACTGTCTCGCTTTAAAAATAAAATAAAAATAAAAATAAAAATCAATGCGTAAAAGGTAATACTCCCTTTTAAGAAAGTTGATGTCTGAGCCTAACGCCTTTTAGAATATGCAAGAGAATAAATATACGAGGCACACACAAAAGAAAATAAAATATACTCGTAAGTATAACATAATTTTTTAGATGCGCATCAAGAAAGTCCGAAGAGTCGCCTTACGCTGCCATCAAAGTTTTTATAAAAGCAAAACACGAAATAAACATTATAGTAATGAAATAAAAATACATAAATCGTGAATAGATGCGCGTCAAGAGATCAAGAAGAAACTCCTTAAGCTGCCATCATTTAGCACGATTATTACACACGACAAAAAGTAAAAATACAAGGGGTCCGACATGGGTTATCAAAGGGAGAGGAATGAATCTACTTTTCGTTTTCTCACGGTAAAATCTTCTACCCAGACAATTTTAGCTAGAGCTGGATCTGGTTGAGGAACAAATTCATTGAGTTTTTCGATTAGTTCTTCTGGTGTTGTTGCAACGACTATGATTCGTTTTGCACGCTCGGAAATAAATCCCTTTTCAGCAGAGTAGTCGATGAAAGACAAGAAACCATCAAAGAAACCATTGACATTAAGCATTCCTATTGGTTTTGATGAACATTTAGTCGGGCTCTGTAACCACATGAAAAAGTTCCTCAAGTGTGCCAAAACCACGGAAGGGCGATAAAGGCGCGAATTATTTATCATGTGAGTTATGCGATCTTGCATATTCACAGATCTAAACTCATCTCCAATAGTTGACCGGTGATTTTACTTTCACCAGAGGTTTTGGGATTACTCCCAACACTCTTACTCCTTCCATATAGGCATGTGCAGCTCGCCCCATTAATCCTAGACTTCCTCCTCCGTAAACTACATGAATGCATTTTTCTCTAAGGTACGACCCAAGTTGTGGGTCGTCATGAAGCATGCCTCTTTTCCAACTAGATCCACCAAAAATGCAGATGTGTAAAATTTTTTTGTTGAAGATGATGACTCCATTTTGAAAAGAAAAAAAAATTTAGAGAGAAACAGAGAAAAGTGCAAGTTTGAGGGATGAATGAAAGAAACCAAGAGAAAGTTTATTTATAGAAGAAAAAGAAGGTAAAAATTGTTTAACAAGTTTGTGATTGCGTTTGATTGTGTTTCAACTACTCAATAGAATAATGAAAGCTTTTATCGCGTATCACATTTTTATTCGTAAAATCTCACCACACGACAAAAATAAAAGATACTTACGCGTATGTACGGTAGTTGTGATTGTGGCTCACATCTTCCTCTCGATTTTACGTTCGAACGGCCTAAACGCCTTCTATGAGTCGGGAGAAGCTTCCCATCCAATTTTCTTACAAATTGGCAAACAGGTCTTTTAACGTCGATTCCCAAGACGTTGTTCATATTCGGTTTGAATTTATTCCACAAACATTGAATTCGTAATACACAAGTCCACTAGGATGCGTGTCAAGAGAAATTTCGATATTATCTAAATTCTCCTTATTCGGACCATCATTAATGAACCGAATTTTATCTTCTCTGTTTGTAGATGGAATTCCTAAAGATCGACATTTTGCATTACGCCCATCTAGCACATTTATAGCAAACGGCTAGAATCTTTGCTCGTCGTTTCTTTGCATATGAACTTTTTCCAAGCCCCGTAAAAATCTAGTTGGTGTTTCGTGAATTCACCTTCTATTCTTACTTTGGCTTCGATAATGAATCTTATGTCAAAAGGTATGCTTTTATTCGTAAGCAACCTCATCCTTTCAAGCCTTGTCTTGTAAATTTTTAAAATTGCATTTTTGCTTAGAAAGGGAAATCTTTTTCAATTTTAAACAATGTTTCATCCATGATAAAAAAACAAAAAAATAAAAAAATAAAAAGACAATGAAAATAAAATAAAAAAATATATACAAATATCGCTTGTTGTGGGAAATCGAAAATCCGACTTTAATAGTCACGAGTACCGTTATCCGCCACTTGACCGGACAAACACAATTTAGTACTAAGTTACAACGTCGAGAAATTTGTACCTACACAAATAGTTTATAATGTAAGAGTTCAAATATAACTTATACTTCCCAACGGCGCCAAAACTTGACACGCTTTTTGTGTAACTATCGCAAGTGCACGATATCGTATCAAGTAGTAAAGTGGACTTTTTGAGTCCGGTTTATCGATCCCACAAGGAAGTTATGTTATAATTTGAATTATACACTATTAGTCTATTTTTATAGATACTTAAGATGAGTGAAACACACAATTAAAAGTTTGGTTTAATAATTGCAAAGAAATTGCAATAATAGTTCTAATATTATAAGGAAATAAAAAGATTGCAATAATAATAGTTTGATTATTTATAAAATTAAATAGTTTGGATTACAAACTTAGTTCGTCATTAGTTATAAAAGTTGTATTGGAGATCATAAGATGAATTTACTTATTATGTTGTGTAGATTAGATTTTCATTAAAAAGACGGTTTCTTTCGAACTATAAACGCCCTTACATATTGAATCAATCCACTATATTTCTATGTTGATTGGCTTCAATACATAGCATTAGGATTTGTGAAAATAACTCAATGAATCATCTAAGGACTAGGGGTATATTTCTATCCCTAGAACAACTTAGAGTGAAGATCATTTGATCTAATCAAACATATTTTCTTTGAAACATATGAAGATCATAAATATCTTCATTAATTGGCCAAATAAATAAAGATTGTTAAAACAATGAAAATCACACACAATAATAAGTAATTCATAATATATCTTTATACAAACATAAATAACATGACTAACCTTGTTTATAATCCCAACTTAAGAAACTTAGCCCATAAAGGGTTTATTACACATATTACAAGCTTTGGTGGTCATTCTTAGTTGAATCAAGAGAAAGAATTGATCCTAACTCCCTTAGTATATAAAGGAGATAGAAGCAATAAACTCTCTGAACAACATATGTTGTACCACACTAACAAAGATCACTCAAGAACACAAGTGTGTTCTTCACACAAAAAGAAAAGTTTACAAGAAAATGGAAAATTATAAGATGAATGGTGAATGATGAAGGATCTAAGGGGTCTATTTATACACCTAAAGTCATCTAAGAGCTCCAAAATTACAGCATTATTACATTATATCGGATCAATGCCAGCCATCCCTCAATAATACACAAAAGTATAAAAATTAGACAAATCATAGCAATTGTCAAGAGTTACGGCCGTAACATTCTGTGAGTTACGGCCGTGAATCGAGGTGACTTACGGCCGTAACTTCACGAATGTTACGGCCGTAACGTGGCTTCGTAAATTTGCTCATTTGAAGCTTTGATAGTTACGTTTCGAAATTCCCTCGACTTTGCGTTTTTGCCCCGGATCTTCTTCTGATGATAACTTTTGATATATAACTCGATTTTGAATCCTAAAGACCGCCGAATTGCCTCGGAAAGCCCTACAACATGAATATATCAAAATTCAATAAAGAGAATATTTATTAAACATGTTGTTTCTTGAGTAATTCAGTTATTTAATCCGATCATCATCCAATAAAAATAAAATTATTAAAACTATTAAATTAAAAGCAAAAAAACGAGAAGACTAGCTCAATTATGGGTGAATTTTATCGATACAAACCATGGATAAGTGTACAAAAATGACACTTATCAGAATGCGACTCCTATTTCCCGGGCACCGCATCGTATGGCGCCATCAGAAATGTCAGAACTGAAGAAACAATTGGGAGAGCTTTTAGACAAAGAATTTATTCGACCGAGCACTTTGCCTTGGGGCGCACCGGTTCTGTTTATCAAAAAGAAGGATGGATCACTTCGTTTATGTATCGAATATCGAGAATTAAACAAGTTGATCATCAAAAACAAATACCCACTACCGAGAATTGATGATTTGTTCGATCAGCTTCAAGGAGCAACGGTTTTCTCGAAGATTGACTTGCGATCCGGGCTACCATCAGTTGAGGATTCGAGATTCTGACATTCCGAAATCTGCATTCCAAACGAGGTATGGTCACTATGAATTTGTGGGTATGCCGTTTGGGCTAACCAACGCCCCAGCCGTGTTTATGCAGCTGATGAATAAGGTATTTATTAAATACCTCAATAAATTTGTGGTTGTCTTCATTGATGACATTCTTATTTACTCCCGGAGTGTGGATGAACATACACAACACCTCCACACTACGTTAAACATTCTGCGAGCCGAGCAATTGTATGCAAAGTTTTCAAAGTGTGAGTTCTGTCTTAAGGAAGTGACATTCCTTGGACACGTGATCTCGGCGGAAGGAGTTCGCGCCGACCCTCAGAAGATAGAAGCAGTGCTAGAGTGGGAACCTCCTAAAAATGTGAATGAAATGAGAAGTTTCTTAGGACTTGCTGGGTATTATCGTAGATTTGTCGAGTGGTTCTCTAAGATAGCTCGGCCGCTTACTCAGTTGCTTCAAAAAACCCAGAAGTTTGAATGGAACCCAGAGAGACAGGACAGCTTTGATGAGATGAAGAGGTGCCTGACTATAGCGCCAGTTCTAGCCCTACCACAGGGAACCGAAGATTTTGTGGTATACAGTGATGATTTAGGATTTGGGCTCGGTTGCGTCTTGATGCAGAAGGACAGGGTAATCGCGTTTGCATCTCGCTAGTTGAAATCATATGAAGTAAATTACCCTACACATGACTTGGAGTTAGCGGTAGTCATCTTTGCTTTAAAAATATGGAGGAATTACCTTTACGGCTCGTCCTGTAAAATCTATACGGACCATAAAAGCCTGAAGTATATCTTTAGCCAAAAAGAGTTGAATATGAGGCCGCGTCGTTGGTTAGAATTGATCAAGGATTATGACCTTAAGATTCTATACCATCCAGGTAAAGCGAATGTAGTAGCAGATGCTTTGAGCCGTAAACCAATATCACTTCAGATGTTAGAGGTACTCACACCTCAACGGAGAATTCAAAAGGACTTGATGAGTCAAGGCATCGAAGTGTGGCTACAGAAGGTTCAGGGTCAGTTATCAGGAAGAAACAAGTTGAAGACATTTCTAATCCAGTTGAAGGAAGATACAGGCAGGGGGAAGGCCCCTGGGTTTGTAGTACAGAAGGATGGAGTCTTGAGGTTCCGAGGACGATTGTGTGTGCTGTGTGATGTTGAGTTAAGGTAGAGGATCTTTAAGGAAGCTCATGTTATGCCTTACTCTATTCATCCGGGTACAAGTAAAATGTACAAGGATGTAAGGAGTAACTATTGGTGGAGTAACCTGAAAAAGGATGTTAGCGACTTTGTGTCGAAATATTTGACTTGTTAATAGGTAAAAATTGAGCATCAGCCACCGGTGGGACTGTTGAGATCACTTCTTATTCCCGAGTGGAAGTGGGAAGATATTTCCATAGATTTTATCACCGACATGCCAAGGACTCGAACTAGAATGAACATGATTTGGGTAATCGTCGATCGACTAACCAAGTCAGGTCACTTTTGGGGATTAAGGATACGTGGGGACCTGAGAGGCTCGCTCGTATGTTTGTTGCGGAGATCGTTAAGCTACATAGGATCCCAAAGAGCATTATATCATATCGGGATGGTAGGTTTGTATCGCATTTCTGGCAGTTTGTTCACCGAGCTTTGGGTACCGAGTTAAGACTCAGTACATCCTATCATCCTTAGACCGACAGACAAACGGAGCAAACGATCGAGACTTTGAAGGATATGCTGAGGGCGTGCGCCTTAGATTGGAAAAATGATTGGGAATCCCATTTGTTGTTGATTGAATTTACGTACAATAACAGTTGGCATGCGTCAATTAAAATGGCACCGTTTGAGGCTTTGTATGGAATACGATGTAGATCGCTATTATGCTGGGATGATTCGTCTGAATTGATCGAAATGGAGCCAGACATGCTAATTGAGACAAGAGCAAAGATTGCTGTTATACGTGATAGGCTGCTGACTGCACAAAGTCGACAGAAATCCTATGCGGATAAGCGGAGACGTCTGTTGGAGTTTGAAGTCGGTGATCATGTCTTGTTGAAAGTGTCGCCGACTAGGGGAGTTTATCGCTTCGGGAAGAAGGTCAAACTTAGTCCGAGATACATAGGGCCATTCGAGATTCTAGAGTGCGTTGGGGGTCTAGCCTATCGTTTAGGCCTTCCACCGTCTTTAAGCCACGTGCATAACGTGTTTCATGTTTCTCAATTAAGGAAGTACGTTCCGGATCCGAGCCATATCCTCGAGTATGATGAGATTGAGGTATGCCCCGACATGATGATCGAAAAAAGACCAGTCCAGATTTTGGAGCGTCGGATCAAATAGCTTACGCACAAAACCATTCATCTGGTTAAAGTTCAATGGTCGAGACATGGCATGGATAAGGCCACTTGGGAAACGGAAGAGAGTATGAAGATGCGATATCCAGAATTATTCACATCGTAAGTTTTGGGACGAAACTTCTTTTTAGAGGGAGAGAATGTAATACTCGCATTAATTGTCCCGTACTTCTCGAATTCTGTGATTTATTGTACTCAGTATATCATTTATATGTATTGTTCTCATCATGCTCCTTTCCTCCAGTACATTGTTGGATAGTAGTTGGTGTTTTGATCAATGATTATGACTCTACATGAGTATTTTGTCACCCATTAATTGTTGGTGTTGCATAGCAGACAAGTAGACAAGGCATTACATTAGTTTTAGGCTGAACTGCCTGTCGGGCAGGGCCGCACGAGTAGGCCACACGAGCAACTGCTTGTGCGTGGTGCTCGTGTGTTGCGATAGAACTGGGCAGAGACCCAGCGTGTGAGTCAGGGCCGCACGAGCATGCCACACGAGTAACTGCTCGTGCGCGGCGCTCGTGCGCTGTGGCAGTGGCTGGCAGGGGCTTCACGCACGACCAGACACATGGACACTTGGTCGTGCAGATTTGGTCGTGCGTATCTGGGGTATATATAAGTGAGATAGACGGATTTTTCCTCATTTTTACCCCTTCTCTTTCCCTTCTTCCGCGGCGAGGGCTTGGAGTGCATTTGTGGTTGGAGACTTCATCATCCAACAAGGTTTTTGAGTTCATATCATCGATTTATCATCTCCAAATCTTCTCCTACCGTCCGAATCAAGGGTCGAATTCCTTGCGAAGGACCTGAGTCGAAAACCTTTCGTGCGTTGTTGCTCTCCGTTCTTGTATCAAGGCAAGTATTTAATTATATGTGATGTAATTTGGATGTCTATAACGAAAGATTGTGAATATGAGTGGGAAAAACTATGTTGTTCACCCAGGGATGCCCAACGGGGTGTATGGGGATTCGTACCTTGAGGGGCGGATCATGAACGGGAGATTGTCCACCTAGGGATGTCTGACGGGGCGTATAGGGTTTCGTGCCTTGAGGGGCGGAACACGAATAATCTATGAGTGATTCGGATTTGTTGTTTGGGTTGATGAACCCCGTTGGATTATTTGATGACTTGAGTAATATTCCGAAATATTGAGATGCTTTGTGAAATGATCTTTGGTAATTATGTTTCGTATGATTGCGTACTTGCACTAGTAATTCCAGTATTAACCCCTTAAATGGGGGAAATACCTTTCATACATTTCAGGTATCTTTCAAGACGAGAACCCGGTACGGGAAGCGCATGGGGTCGACGAGCAACATGGTTGTTAGGCTCACAAGCAAAAGTTGTCATTGGTTTTACCGAATTGTATTTTGGCTTTATGATTTCAGTGTGTGGTGTCGTTTTATGATTTAAGTCCCGTGTGTGGGAATGTTTGAACTTAAAGAAATGTTATGTATACATAGTACTTAAAATGTTTTGGCCGAGGCCATGGCCCCTATGGATTTCTCGTGTATCTTTGTAATGGTATTGTGTCATTTTAGTTCTTTTATGGTTAGCCTGGTAGACCTGATGAGAGGTTCTATGGCATGTAATGTCTCCGATGAGGTTGGGGTGTCACAATAAGCTTGAATGAAAATAGCCATCTTCTTTTTCCATGTCTTAAAATTAGATCCGTCGAAGATCCTTAGCATGCGCTAGCTAGTCATTTAGATCCTTTTGTGACTGGCATGATTTACGCATTCTAGAAGGTCAATCCAACGGATCATTGTCCAATGGTAGAATTTTCAATATTTAGTGTGCGCTTAATATAGTAGTTAGCATGCGCTAAAGTTCTCCATGTAGCGTGCGCTAACTGTTGCTTCGTTCGAAGTCCAGAGCTCACTGTCTTATATAGACTATCAGGTAGCGTGCGTAAATAGTGTCTGTAGCGTGTGTTACCATTTCCTCATAACATGCATTAACTTCATGGTAGCGTGCGTTAACTGTTGCTTCATTTGAGGTCTAGAGCTCACTGACCTTACTGCCTTGATTACACTCAGAACAGGTAGTGTGTGCTATTAGTATCAATAGAGTGCGCTAATCTTCACATCGGAGGACATATAGCATGTGTTAGGCTGTTTCTGAATAGGTCCAAAACCTTGTGTAGCGTGCGTGCGCTAATGTCTCTTGTTGTTGGTCCCTAGAATGATGAAGACTGTCCTCACTGTACCAATACGAGTTATTTCTAGCGCGCTTTGTCCTCACTCACGCGCACCTGAGAAACTTCCCAGGGGGTCACCCATCCCATAACTACTCCAAACCAAGCACGCTTAACTTTGGAGTTTCTATGAGACGGATACCAGAAAAGAAGATGCATCTTGTTGGTATGAGTAGTCCAAATCAATCCATTTAACCACTTTCTAGTGCAATCTCACAGGTCGAATCGCAAGCCACGCCTTGCGCATTTTTAAGCTCATGCAGGCAGGATGCTGGACCGAAGCCCAACAATCCCCCTCCCAGTACCTGCCAGCATCTCAGCCCCATAGTCTGAAAACCTCCACGAACTAGATTTGATCACACAGCCTTCTAGCGGCTGGATTTATTCAGACAGTCCTCCAACACTTGACATCAGCATCTGTTCCAGGTCCGTTTACTTCTGCTGCACCAGTATCTCAGTTCCAGAATACTAGATTTGATCACATAGCCCTCCAGCACCTGGCAACCTCCACAGCGCCAACATCTTAGTTCCGGCCAACTTGCAACATTTGCTGCATGCCCGCCTCTTAGTTCCAACACTCTGGCAGCCTCCACTGTAGGATACTTCGAGAGAATCCGCACCCGTGACCTGCTCCAATACCAATTGTTGGTCCTTGAAATGATGAAGACTATCCTCACTGTACCAACACGAATTTTTTCTAGTGCGCTTTGTCCTCACTCACGAGCACCTGAGAAACTTCCCAGTGGGTCACCCATCTCATAACTACTCCAGGCCAAGTACGCTTAACTTTAGAGTTTCTATGATATGGATACTAGAAAAGAAGATGCATCTTGTTGGTATGAGTAGTCCAAATCAATTCATTTAACCACTTTTTAGTGCAGATCTCACAGGTCGAATCGCAAGCCGTGCCTTGTGCATTTTTAAGCCCATGCAGGCAGGATGCTGGACCGAAGCCCAACACTTGTTTTTGAAGCTCTTTGAATTATGAAGGAATGTTCGCCGTTTATCGAGCCTTTTGATTTACTTTTTAAATGTTTTGATAAGATGCATCATCAAAATATATTTTGTCCAACACAGTTAAGAATATAGAATTCTTTCGCGACTGTGGAAGCGATAAAGTGCGGAATGTAAATGACACGAAGATTTATAGAGTTCGGCCAATATGCCTACGTCCTCTCTGCTTATCTTTTTCTATAGGTTCAAGATAAATCTTTTCTCCTTATCTTCGATCGGTCCGAGGTAAATCGTTACAATTTTGTCTTTATGTCGGTCCAAGATAAATCATTTTCTTTTCTATTGGATAAGGAATCAACCTTTCTAGCTTTCTATCGGTTCTAGAAAAACCTCACTTGGATTTAGATTATGATTCTAATAATGCTGGATCCATGATCCTAATAACACCGAATCAAATTTACAATCCTTTCTTTTTCTATCGTGTATGGTTGAGTGAATTAAACACTCGAACTCGTATCAGTTAAGCTCGATTACAACAACAATAATATTTATAACATATTTCAGATGTATAGCAATTTGCTTGAAGTTATTATCTGGTGAATACCATATAAAGTGGTATTTATAGGCTTCAAGGCTAAACTAGTCGTTGGTCACTGCCCTCTTCATAGCGTGCGCTATACATCCTCCATAGCGTACGTTAAGCGTATTACGTACGTTAACCTTTCCTGTTACGTATGTTATTTGTTGCTTAATTCAGTCCAATAACTTTTGCCTTTTCCGTAGCGTATGTTAAGTTGTCTACGTAGCGTACGTTATATCAACCTCAGATAGTCGTTGATATGATGACTGACTCCATGACACCACAACGGTCTTATAGTTTGAATTCTGATTCAAACTCTTAGCGTACGTAATGTTACACATATAGCCTACGTTATGCGATCTTCCTTGCATGCGCTAATCTTCGTATTAGCATGTGTTATATGCTTCGATGCGGAATGTTGTACTCACTGTCTTGATACATTGAGTACGTTATTTCTTGTTGATAGCGTATGTTAGCTTCACTATTATTTTACTTCTTTGCACTTCTGTCTGCCTCGTGCGTCTTCAACTGTTTGTTGATTAATTGTTGTTTTTCATTGTTTATCAACTTATCATCAAAACTTTTAATATGAATATGTGGAATAAAATATTCTAACAGTATCTTCACTATTCATGTTCTTCAAATAAATAACAATCACATACTCAAGTTTAATCATATCTCCATAGTAACATATAATGTCATAATTCGAAGTTGAAACCAATTCATAAATCATATATACTAATCATGCCTGTAATATCATGAATATAAAACCAAGTTCATTAAATTCATTACAAAACCATAAATCCAAAACAAAAAGTTGTCTATTCACAAGGTATTTTATGTTGTCACGATCGTGACAGAGGGAACTGAGCCTTATATTATATCGATTTTATTTCCATTTAGTTATGTCCTTCATGGACAAAGTCAGCAACCTCAAAGTGAGTTGTTTTGCCATAGTCAACATCATCTTTTCCATCTTCATATACGAGATTAGTCTCTTTCTTGCACGTTTGAATGATTGTTGATATAGTTCAACAAAATACTTTGGTGTACGACAGGTACGAAACCAAGGGCCTTTTTCTCCACAACGGTGACATACATTGGTCACATCCTCACTATTATCTTTTTCTTGTTTGTGACCATCTTTATTATCCCACTTCTGGTGGGAATATAAGTTCTTGAAAGAACCACCTCGGCCTTTACCTCGACCATATTAATATTCTAGTCCACGTCCTAGGCCACTACTGTTAGCATGGTCCTTTTATTTTTCATTATATGATATCACATTCACTTCAGGAAATGGAGCAGCACCAGTTAGACAGGATGCATGATTTTTATTAACAGCTCATTATTTTACTTAGCCACAAGTACACAAGATATATGTTCAGAATATTTCTTAAATCCCGTTTCACGATATTATGTTTGCATGGCAACATTATTTGTGTGAAAAAGGTAGAGTATATTCTTTCTAACATCTCTTCATCAATAATTCTATCTCCACATAACAACAATTGTGGAGTAATCTGAACATGGCTGCGTTTTATTCACTAATAGACTTAAAATCCTGTAGTAACAAATTTGACCATTCATGTCGAGCCTTTGGTAATATCATATTCTATTGGTGGTTATATTTTTCTTTCAAATTGTTCAAAAGAACTTGTGGATCTTTAGATATTCTGTTTTAATATTCGCATGGAGGTAACGGTGAAGAAATGTTATGGCTTTTGCCTTGTTGTGGCTTGTTGCTTTATTTCCTTCTTTTTTAAGGTTTTACAAAGTTCACAATTATTAATCACAATTCCAAAGTCTTATAGTCACAGCAAATTACGCATATGCATATATTATAAATAAGTTTGTTGTGATCAATGTTAACTCCATATCATTTCCTAAGTATATGCATATAATCCACGCATATATACTGTTAAATCCACGCATATGTATATAATTTTAATCCATGCAATATTTCAAAGGATTCTCATAAATCAATCTAAATAGGGTTTCAACCTAATTTGGATCAATAAAAACAAACAAAATCTCTCGAATCCGAACTTCATAAACTATCAGTCGTAATTATATCATGTTGTAATCCAGTGTTACTGGATTAGTGAATATGATGTGCATAATTCAATATTGAATTCCGAATAAAATACATTAGGATCATCAGTCAAATATTACTATTTCTCACCTAATTGTCAATTTCAACATATAAATCCAAGAAAGAATATGAACTACTCAATTCAGATTTCATATAAAATCTCCATTAGCTTATTAAACTTAAAATTCCAGGTCTCCTTCTTGGTGTAAAGAAAACTAAAAGTCAATATGCTTTATAGTCATTTAACTAACTTAAGCAGCACATAGATTTAACTCAAACAATTGTCCTCACTTTTTCACAGACTCTATCAACCAAACAAAAAGCAAATTGTCTTTTCTTGCCAAACAAGATTAAACCATAAAATCAAAGCAACAACCCCATAACACAATTGGTCTTCAGGTGCAAATAAAACTTAATACATTTCTTTCCCAAGCAATAACATGAACTTACTACATCAATATCAAAACTTTCTCGGCATCCAAACAGGTTACTAACTATTATGATCTTACCAATTTTGTAAGCGCTGTAAATTATATCAAAACCTTAATCCTAATCCTGGAAAACATACAAGATAAAGATTCAAGTATGGTGGCTAGGATTTTTCACGAACTTACTGTTAGGGTTGTATACATCAAAGCATACTTTAAGCTTGTATTACCTAATTTCCCGGTCTTTATCTATGAGAATATTTAATTCATTTATCACATATTTTGCATATTTATTCACACTATGGTTATGCAAATATTGTCTAAATTACTTTATATTATAGATAACGTGGTGTGTCGAGTCACACAGAAGATCACATTATCGGTTCCTTATATAGTAATAATTAGTTCACAACCTATATAACATTAGACCGCTATGTGAGAGGTTGTAATACATGTTTGAGATTGGTTGGTCTTGACCATTAGCATATATTAGCGTATTCGGTATACGTTGAATAGGATCGAGGTGAGATAGATTCTTCTGTACTGACTATAAGCAGAACGTACATATCGGACAATTATTATTTCTTAATTCTAGTGATTAATATTTAATTATATGTATTTAATATTTATTGCTTTGATTTATCATGGGTGAGAGTCACAATGACTGACTCAATATGCTCGATATTTTGGGCAATATTATTATTTATATAATAATTAATATTATAGCAATAAATCATGTCCCGACCAGTCGAGTTGATCATGTCCCTTGAGGCACTCGAAAGGATTATTATATTAAATCCTGCAGGTGGAATTAATTTACCGATATAATAATAAGTGGTATACTCATGTATAACACATTAATTAATTAAAAGTTGTCAGTAGCTTAAATTAATTAATGGACATGGAATATCTTAAACATGGAAAATAATTAATTCAAAAGGAGCCCAATTTCGTAATTTGGGATTTTAGTAGGAAGTGCAATATCAACCTTTTAGTGGACTAAGTTGATATTAATAGAGTCTTCATATTAGGAAGAGTCCTAATATTGGAAAGATGATCTCTATTGGGAGTCCTTACTTTATCCTCCTTAAGGTCCCTAGAGTAGCCCAAAACACCTATAAATAGGACAATGGGTTGGCCGATTTTTCAATTAATTATTGAACAAGAATTTCGACTTTTTGTATGTTTTAATTGTGGATCTTGATTTGTGTCTTTGATCCCACAATTTGCTAAACACAAAATTTTTCTAAAACGTCATCAAGATAAATAAAGAGAAAAATCGAGATAGTCTTGAGGAACAATAGTGGTTCGGCTGATCCCATAAGTTGTCCAAGTTTGATCCGGTAGATTATTGCCCGCACGATATCTGGATCTTAGGCGGGATATACTCTAGAAGATCTTGAGGTAGAAATACAAGAAGATCAAGGAGGAGTACGAAGGGAAGTTCAATCGACCCAGAAGGAATTTTCTACCACTTCGCTTCAAAGGTATGAATTACCAATTTCTACTTTGTAAATACATATATTTAAATCGTTAATTAATCTGTTTAATTAATTAATTGACAAGCCTAAATAGATCCGCTATTTATGTTGGATAGTTTATGAAACCATATATATTCAAATCGAGTATATCGCTTCCGCTGCATTTTACTTTCTAACAATTGGTATCGGAGCCGGTCTTCAGGTTCTGTTCAATTTAATTCATTTATGATTAACTTGCTAGCAATTTAAATATTCATATGGTATGATGTTTGGAATATTTTTGCTAGAATTGTCTTGCACGTGAATATGGTCCAATTATCATGGCTATGTGATTTTTTTATTTATTTACGCGTTTTGGTAATTTGGCCCGATTTTGGGGCATGTATAAAGTTTTTCCCGTGAGAAAATCCACGGGTAGAATAGGATTTATTTTTCCTTGTAATTTTTGTTGTAAATTCGATGTATTTTATTTGATGTAAAATTTGTAATCGAATTGGAATACACAAAGTACTGAAGGAAAAGAAGTCCAGCGCGAAAAGGAGTCCTGATCGGATGAACCGATCGAGACGAGCCTGCTGCCGATAGGGACTCGGCCAAAGCAGCTGTCTCGGCCGAGCACCTGGCCTACCGCGGGACTGGGCAGCCGCGGGTCTGGTCTGTCCCGGGCACGGGTCGGGCAGCGGGTCGGGTTGGTTGGTCGGGTCGTTCGGATTTTGGTCCTGTTCGTTTATCCACCGTTTGTTGCGTCCGTTGGAGCACAATAATTTTAATTTGGAAATTTCTTGTGCAATTAATTTTGCATGGAAGAGAGTTTCTAAATTTGGAAATTTTTGTGCCCCAACCGGGAGGAGGTGACGAGATGCTTGAAGCAGTGGGAGCAAAAGAGCCGAGAATTTTTCTCGTTATTCGAAACGAGGAATAAAAGCCATGATAATTGGATTTAATTATCCAATTTTTTATATGTTGGTTTTTATTATTTTGATGAATGGCATGTATGGATGTATGCGTGATATGTTTCTTGCATGTTAGGACGAGAAAATTAAATACCTTAATTTTTCAAAACAACTAAGTGATTTTAATAATTGATTTTTCAAAATCAAATTGGCCTCCATAATTGGTTTAAATTGTGAAATAATTAACATGCGCATTGACATTAGAGTCTTCCTCCATATCGGATGTGCTGATTATTGGCTTACTAGTTTTAAACTTCAATTAGATAACAAAAAGATTAATATTATTTTTTATGATAGGACCTCTCCATCTGTAGGACTATTATCATTAAATAATATTATAAGGATTGTTAAATTATGGTGCTCACTTAGGTGTATTAATTAATAAGCTCCCCATCGGAGTCTATGTTAATTTAATACATGGCCAAGAGGAACCAACTATTAATTTTACTTGTCAAAACGCATCTTGACTAGATAGTAAAATTAAAGACATTAAAATCTACTTGAAAAATGTATATGTAAACGTCCACACCAACGTGGCTTGCATGTGCGGTTTTTTGAGGTGTTGGTTGACTGCATATATATTGTGTTTTAAGTTTTTTTTCAATATATTTTGCATCGTATTATGTGATGAATGGTGTTTTAATTTTATTCTCAGATGTCTTTCAATCCACTAGCTGTTATTCTCAAAGAAAATAAACATGATGGCACTAACTTTGTCGACTGGAAAAAAAATCTTGACATTGTCCTGACTGCCGAGGGGCATAAATTTGTTTTAACTGAGGAAAGCCCTCTGGAACCAGAACCGGATGCCACACCTGAAGAGTTGGCTGAATTCCGAAAATGGAAAAAATCTGATGAGATGACTCGTTGTTACATTTTGGCTTCACTGACAAATGTATTGCAGCATCAGCATCAAACGATGGCCTCAGCCGCAGAAATGATGAAAAATCTCACCGCGGTGTTTGGTCATCAGAACTGGGCGGCTAGGCAAAATGCAATGAGGGTGTTGATGACAACCCAAATGTCTGAAGGGACTCCAGTAAGGTGTAATACCCGGTTGTAATTCAGTCATTATCATTCAGTATTTATCATTCAGTAATTGTCACTCAGTATATTTCACTCATTAATGATCATTCATCGTTCATATTCATTCATAATATTCACCGTTCAGAGAATTTCGTATCGTCATTCATCATCAATCTAGTTGGAGTATTGTGCCGTGTTTATCATCGTTGTCATCTTCACAGAGGGCTGTTCGTGAGGAGTAGCGCACGCTACGAACTCTCTTTAGCGCACACTAATTGAGTTTGGGAGCGCACGCTATCTCTCAACATTAGCGCATGCTAATGTATTCCAAGCGGGCAGTCCAGAAGGCACTGGACTGCAGTTGGGTTGTATGTAGCGCAAGCTACGAATGGTAAGTAGCGCGCGCTAGTAGGTCGTAGTAGCACACGCTATGCAGTCGGTGTAGCGCGCGCTAAGGTCGGATCAGGCAGAGTCCAATGGCTACTGGAC
Organism: Orobanche coerulescens; assembly: GCA_033398695.1. NCBI lineage: Eukaryota > Viridiplantae > Streptophyta > Magnoliopsida > Lamiales > Orobanchaceae > Orobanche > Orobanche coerulescens. Next base: position 47,492,159 of record CM065805.1, on the reverse strand, counting down.
TGCATTGGATTAATTCCTAGCGTATGCTACGAGTAGTTACTAGCGTACGCTAATCAGGGTCAGTAGCGCACACTGAATATTGTGTGTAGCGCGCGCTACTGCGAACAGATCAGAGAACAGGAGGTTCTGGACTTTAGTACTAGGCATCAGATAAATTGTTAGCGCACGCTAACATTTTGAGTTAGCGCACGCTAAATATATGGCGGTAGTGCACGCTACAAAAGGTATGTAGTGCACGCTGCCGATAAGGACAAAGGGTACTGGACTACCCGCTATACCTGTTAGCGCACGCTATAGGATCTAGCACGCGCTAAACTGGGATTGTTATAAATTGGACAGTGTAGTCCAGATTCGTCATTTTGTCACTTCTTTTCATTCCTTCATTGGTTTTGGGCGATTTGGAGCTTCTTGAGGAGTGTTCTTCGAGGTGAAATCAGCTATCAACATTTCCAAGCATATAATCCGGAGTAATCATTATTTCATCATCTTCAAACATAATAATCAAGGTAATAATCTCTTGGATCTAGAATTTCGGATTTTTGGGTTTTCCTTCCGATTTCTTCGTGTAAGCTTGGATTATTGTTGGAATATGTTAGATATTGGTTATCTACCTTGGATAAATGTATTCCTACAGATTTAATAACATATATTTCGGATTTCATGTATTGTTGGGGTTCGATTCAAGAACACCTTGGAGTTGACTTTGATACTTGGGGGTTTCTGATTAGATGTTGTCGTTAACTCATTTTGTGGATTCCTATGGGATTATTGATATCATTAGAGGTGTTTTGTTGGTTTGAAATACTCATTTTGGAGTTGGTTTCGATATTTCGGGATTGGATATTATTAAAGGATGTATGTTTGCTAAGTGTTTGTTTGAATGCCTCATTGAGTTCGGATATTATTGTATCGACCTTTGAGTTAATCGTAATCGTGTTTGATACGTATAATTGAGCGAATAATTGGTAATTGTGTCATTCAAGGTTGTTCGAGCGACCGATATCTCGTTTTAGGACATTGTTCGAGGAAGGACATTTCAACACCGGTATTGTGTAAGTAAATTCTTACTCGGTTAAAAGGATATTCAAGTCCTTATGTTGTTGTTCATTCATACATGTAATTCACTCATAATATATCGTTCATGTCGAGACTTGTAATCATAAACTCATCATGTAACTCAAGAGGAACGACGGTTCCAAAATCATTTCATTGAAGCCATCACTCATTGTATCATTATTTCATCTCGGTGAGTCGTTCTTGATCCTTATCGGATTCTATTCATTACCCCTCACCTTGGTCATTTTGTTCTGGTGATCTTCCGGAATTATATTGCATGGCCAGTTGGCGCATGTGTGGAATTTTAGTCGGGCATACTATGGTCATGTGTATAATCGGGACTCCGGACACATTGGACTGTGCGCATGGTAATGTGTATACGCAGGGCTCCGGACACATTTAACCGTGAGACTAACTAGGCCAATAGCGGCTGTATATGCAGGACTCCGGACACTCGGCTATTTGTGCTATTACTCAGTTCATTCGGGCGTACATTGATGCTCGTCATTCAACTTAATTCATTAATTCATTCATGGGATTGTTGTTTATTGTTCAACTCTTGAGGATTGCTGTTCTGTATAACTGACCCCGTTGGGGGATGTTATTTTCAGGTCATGGCAAGGCTAAGGCACGGGAAGAGAACGTCGACGGTGAGGAGTCCTATGATACTAGTAGGGGGGCCAGTCCTTTCAGTCTTCATGTTTTCTTCATTTGTATTCCGCTGCAGACTTCCATTTAAATACTCATTTTAATTGGTGTTGCATATTTTATCTTCACATAAAATATACATGTATTCTGTTTTATCCTGGGTGTGTTGTGTTTGAAACTCCTCATCGGAGTAATTATTGATATAATATGGTTCGGTACTACAAGTATATCACTTAATTCATTAATTTTCATTCGCCTAGTGGGTCCCAGTCGGGGGTCCACAGCACTATAATATTCGCCTAGTTTGGGGTGTTACAGAGTTGGTATCGGAGCGTGGTGTTGATTACTACCTTCCGAGTCATGTCTCATTGAAATCATCGTTCATCAAACTAGTATCATTGAACTTTCGTGTCACGTGTGACCCGTGCAAGAGGCGAGCCCCTTAGACCAAAGAACAGTAAGATTTCTGACGCCATGGTATAATTTCTGGCAATAAGAATCACTCATTCATCATTTTCATTTGTGATCATGTCGATCATATTCACTCATTAATCACTCAGTTCATTTCACTGTTCAGTTGTTGATCTTGAGCATCGTATCATTAACCTTGTTAACTTGTTCAAGATAATCATTTCAAGGATTTCAACAGATAATCTCGTTACTTCAGTTGATCATTCATGTAATCATTGTGTTTGAGCGCGTGTGCTCATTTTCATCGTTTCACAATGAAATCATAATGTGATATTCATGCGAGATATATAATCATCTTGTGACTTTCCCACTTTAGAATGGAAAGAGCTGGCAGAAGACGCGGGGGAAGAGGCCTCGGTGTGGGCTGAACCCCGAGAACTCGTGTGAATACGCGTGCGAACGCGAGGAATAATGTTAATTCATCGAGCAGCGACGCCGCCACTCATTCTCCTGGAAATGATCATTCACTGTCAGGGAGTCGTACCCAGGACACAGCTCATTCAGAGGGTGTTCGGGTTGATCCACTCGCTTTTATGCAGGGCATGATGGCCCAAATGACTCAAATGGCACGCCTCATGGAGACTATGCAGAACTCAGCTACTCAGAATCAGCAAGCTCCTCCGCCGCCACCTCAGGGGCAGGAAAGGGGTATGAGCAGTATTATTGGCGACATCTCTCGCCAAAGACCACCTACCTTTGAGGGCTCATCTGAGCCGACGGATATTGTTCATTGGCTGGAGCATTTCGAGAAGTTATTTGCTATGGTGGATTGCCCCGAAGGGCATAAAGTTTCAGTTGCAGCTTACTATCTGGGTAAGAGCGCTCATTCATGGTGGTTATCGTTAAAGCCCACCGACGGATCATGTACTTGGGATCAACTCAAGACTCTCATGATGGAGAGGTATTATCCGGCCCCACTCAGAGAGGCCAAGTTATCAGAATTACTCACTCCCGACCTCTCAGCGAACGATGATATTCTCGCCATCGCCGAGAAATTTCAGGAGCTTCTTCCTTTCGCCTCGTCTATTATTCACTCCGAGGCAGACAAGATCAAGTATTTCAGCAAGAGGTTGAAACCTCGTATGCGGATGCAGTTGCTTAATCACAATTGCACCACTCTGGCCAAATTCATCGAGAAAGCTCTTACTTATGAGCTTACTGCTAAAGAGATTGCTAAGAATCAAACTCCATCATCTGGCAAGAAGTCAAAGAATCGGAATCAGTCTGAAGGCAGTCAGGCAACTTTCAAGAAGCCTCAAGTGGGCTCTACTTTCACTGAGCGACCTCCTATGGCGCCCAGACCCGCGGAATCTCAGTCACGAGCGGCCAGTTCGGCCATTACTTGTTTCAACTGTGGAGAACAGGGTCATTACAGCACGAAGTGTTTGAGGCAAACCGTCACGTGCAATAACTGTGGAATGGCGGGGCATAGGGCCCGTTTTTCCCGGAAGGACTCCAAACCTAATCCGGCATCATCTCAGGCCCCGAAACAGTCAGCCGTTTCGATTCAGGCTACTCAGTCCGCGTCATTTAAGACGACGGGAGCTAATAAAGGTGGAGCCCATAGCTATCAGACGGGAGCATCCGGTTCCGGGGTTGGCAAGCCCCGAATTTATGAGATGAAGAGAGCTGATGATCCGGAAGCCCGAATGATCTCAGGTACACTCAAAATTCTATCTCAACCTGTGTGTACCCTTTTTGATACTGGTGTGTTGCATTCATTCATTTCCGAGTCATGTTTGAGTAGACTACGTCTGGGTAGTGCTACTAGTTGTGAGCCTTATGTCATTGGTCTACCTGATGGTAGAAGAATTATCGGAAATAGTGAGATTAAGGATTGTCCGATTCAGTTTCATGACCGTGATTGGTTAGCAAAGCTAATCGTGGTAGATTTACCGAGAGATGATGTCATCTTGGGTATTGATTGGATGGATCGTCATGATGCCACCATTAGTGTCCGTAAGCGTATGGTCACTATCATTTCAGACGACGGAGTCGAATGTGTTTTCAGGGAGGTAACCCCAGCTGTTCCGGTAGGGTCATCAACTTGACGAAAGTAGCGAAATTACTAAATCAGGGGTGTTTCGGTTATTGGTGCTATATGACCAAGACCGAGAAACCATCGGTAATGTTGATGGATATTCCTGTAGTGAGAGAATATGCCGATGTATTTCCAGACGAGTTACCTGGTTTGCCTCCACAGAGAGATGTGGATTTCATGATTGAGTTGGAGCCTGGTACGTCCCCAATATTGAAGGCACCGTACCGAATGGCCCCGACCGAGATGCAGGAGTTGAAGAATCAATTAGAGTATTTGACCGAGAAGGGTTATATCTGGCCGAGTGCGTCCACGTGAGGAGCACCTGTATTGTTTGTCAAGAAGAAGGATGGTTCGTTTCGCTTGTGTATTGATTACCGAGAATTGAACCAAGTGACGATCAAGAATAAATATCCTCTACCTCGTATTGATGATCTTTTGGATCAACTTCAGGGAGCTTCAGTATTTTCCAAGATCGACTTAAGATCTGGATATCATCAACAGCGAATTTGAGAGTCGGATATCATAAGGACAGCATTTCGAACACGCTGTGGACATTATGAGTTCGTGGTAATGCCGTTTGGGTTAACTAATTCACATGCGGTGTTCATGGAATTAATGAATCGGGTCTTCATCGACTATTTAGATCAGTTCGTGGTTTTCTTTATTGATGACATTCTAATTTATTCTCATGACCGGGAGTAACATGAATTTCACCTTCATCAGGTGCTCGACGTGTTGAGACGAGAGCAGCTTTATGGAAAGTTTTCCAAATGTGAGTTCTGTATGTCCGAAGTGACATTTCTCGGACATATAATTTCATCTGACGGAGTTCGTATCGACCCTCAGAAGACGGAGGCGATCCGAGATTGGCAACCTCCGAAGAACGTTAAGGAAATCCGGAGTTTCCTCGAATTAGCTGGTTATTATCGGCGATTTGTGGAAGGATTTTCTAAAATTGCTCAACCCATGACGAACCTTTTATGGAAGGATAAGAAATACACGTGGTCCGACGCGTGTCAGCAGAGCTTTGAGGAACTCAAGATCCGATTAATTTTAGCGCCTGTCCTTTCTTTACCGCAAGGGATGGAAGGATTTGTGGGTTATAGTGATGCGTCCGGACAGGGTCTCGGATGTGTACTAATGCAGAATGGGAAAGTTATTGCTTATGCTTCACGGCAATTGAGACCTTACGAGGTCAATTATCTGACCCACGACATGGAGATAGGAGCCGTGGTGTTCGCATTGAAGATTTGGCGCCATTATCTTTATGGTGTTACCTGTCAGATATTCACCGATCATAAGAGTTTGAAGTATATATTTACTCAGAAGGAGTTAAATATGCGACAGAGGCGGTGGTTGGAACTAATCAAGGATTATGATATTGAGATACTATACCACCCGGGCAAGGCGAACGTTGTCGCCGACGCCTTGAGTCGTAAGTCCGTTCAGGAGTAGATGCTTGCTCGATTAACAGTTCAGAGGGAACTTCAGTAGGAATTTCTGAGACCCGAGATCGAGGTCTGGTTACAGCGAGTACAAGGGCAACTTTGTACGTTAGAGATTTCATCGCCACTTGAGAAGGCGATCAGGAAGAATCAGGGTTAAGACCCATTTTTGTTACGCATTCGAGATGATGTGACTCAGGGGAAAGCCCCTGGATTTGTGGTCCACGAGGATGGACTTTGCGATTTAAGAATCGGTTGTGCGTACCGGCGAATGATGAGTTGAAAAACTCGATTTTGAGAGAAGCTCATGCTACCCCTTATTCCGTTCATCCGGAATCTAGCAAGATGTACAAAGACTTGAAACAAAATTACTGGTGGAGTAATATGAAGCGAGAAGTTGCGGAAATTGTTTCGAGATGTTTAACCTGTCAGCAAGTCCAGATAGAACATCAGCAACTGGCGGGTATGTTGAAACCACTCCCTATTCCAGAGTGGAAGTGAGAAGATATTTCAATGGACTTCATCGCGAGTTTGCCGACGAGTCGTCGTGGCATGAATACAATTTGGGTAATTGTGGACCGCTTAACTAAATCAGCTAATTTCCTTGAGATTAAGGATATGTGGGGTCCCGAGAGACTTACCCAGTTGTTCATCAAAGAGATAGTGAGATTGCACGGTACTCCTAAGAGTATCGTTTCCGATCGTGACGGACGATTCGTGTCCCATTTTTGGAAATCAGTTCATCGTGCTATGGGAACTCAGCTTAATCTCAGCACAGCTTTTCATCCTCAGTCCGACGGACAATTATAGAGGACTATTCAGACATTGGAGGACATGTTGAGAGCATGTGTCCTCGATTGGAAAGATGATTGGGAATCCCAACTACCGTTGATTGAGTTCACGTATGATAATAGTTGGCATGCTTCGATCAAGATGGCACCTTACGAGGCCTTGTACGGTCGTTGTTTTTGATCTCTTTTTGTGTTGGGACGACTTATCAGAATCAATCGGCACCGAGACCGATATGCTTATAGCCACCCGTGAGAAGGTAGCTAATCAGGAGTCGTTTGTTGACCGCTCAGAGTCGACAGAAATCTTATGAAGATAACCATCGTCGGCCATTAGAGTTTGAGACAGGTGACCACGTTTTGGTCAAGGTATCCCCGAGTCGAGGTATCTTCCGTTTTAGGAAGAGGGGAAATTTGAGTCCGAGATTCACTGGACCGTTTGAAATTTTGGATCGAGTAGGCGAGTTATCTTATCGATTGGCCTTACCTCCGGCATTGAGCCGAATTCATAATGTGTTTCACGTCTCTCAGCTGCGGAAGTATGTTGCCGATCCGAGTCACATACTTCAGTTCGACGAAATCGAGATCACCGATGATCATTCATACGAGGAGCATCCTATACGAGTCTTAGAGCGGCGAATCAAACAGTTGAGGAACAAAACGATTCCTTTGGTAAAAATTCAGTGGTCTAGACACGGAGTCGAAGAGGCTACTTGGGAAATCGAGGATAGTATGCGGGAGAGTTATCCTGAGTTGTTTGACCCTTAGTTTCGGGGACGACACTCTTTTAAGGGGGGTGTATGTAATACCCGGTAGTAATTCAGTCATTATCATTCAGTATTTATCATTCAGTAATTGTCACTCAGTATATTTCACTCATTAATGATCATTCATCGTTCATATTCATTCATAATATTCACCGTTCAGAGTATTTTGTATCGTCATTTATCATCAATCTAGTTGGAGTATTGTGCCGTGTTTATCATCGTTGTCATCTTCATAGAGGGCTGTGCGTGAGGAGTAGCGCACGCTACGAACTCTCTTTAGCGGGCGCTAATTGAGTTCGGGTAGCACAAGCTATCTCTCAACATTAGCGCACGCTAATGCATTCCAAGCGGGCAGTCCAGAAGGCACTGGACTGTAGTTCGTGTAATACCCGGTTGTAATTCAGTCTTTATCATTCAGTATCTATCATTCAGTAATTGTCACTCAGTATTTTTCACTCATTTATGATCATTTGTCACTCATATTCAATCATTGTATTCATCGTTCAGAGTAATTGTATCGTTATTCATCATCAAACTAGTTGGAGAATCGTGCGGTGTTTGCCATCGTTATCATTTCATAGTGTGCTGTGTGTGAGGAGTAGCGCACGCTACGTACTCTCTTTAGCGTGCGCTAATTGAGTACTGGTAGCGCACACCACCTCTCAACACTAGCGCACGCTAGTGTAGTTGAGCAGGCAGTCCAAAAGGCACTGGACTGTAGTTGGGATTGTGAGTAGCACACGCTACGATTGGTAAGTAGCGCGTGCTAGTGAGCCGGAGTAGCGCACGCTATGCAGTCGGTGTAGCGCGCGCTAAGGTCGGATCAGGTTGAGTCTAGTGGCTACTGGACTGAATTGAATTTATTCATAGCGCACGCTAAGAGTGGTTTTTAGCGTACGCAAATGGTGTAGTAGCGCATGCTAATCGTTGGTTGTAGCGCACGCTACCGAGATCAGATCAGAGGACAGAAGGTTCTGGACTCCAGTACTGGGAATCAGATAATTCGTTAGCGCACGCTAATATTTTGGGGTTAGCGCACGCTAAGTGTATAGCCGTAGCGCACGCTACAAAAAGGTACGTAGCGCGCGCTACCATTTCCGGACAGTGGGTACTGGACTACCCAAAATACCCGTTAGCGCACGCTACGCACAAGAGCTAGCGCACGCTAAACTGGAGTGACTATAAATAGGACAGTGCAGTCCATTTCATCATTTCTTCATATCACTTCACTCCTTCGGCGATTTTGGGCGATTTCGGGCGATTTGGAGAGTATTCTTCGAGGTGTAATCATCAATCATCATCTTCAGGCTCATCATTCGGATTAATCATCATTTCATCATCTTCATCACAATAAATCAAAGGTATTAATCCCTTGGATCTAGAATTTCGGATTTTTGGGTTTTTCCTTCCGATTTCTTCGTGTAAGCTTGGATTGTTGTTGGAATATGTTAGATATGGATTATCTATCTTGTATAATTATATTCCTACGGATTTAATAGCTATTTTGGGAATTTATATCAAGAACCCTTGGGGTTGACTTCGGTTAATTTGGGGATTTCCGATTGATGTTGTTGTAATCTTGAATTGTGGATTCCTATGGGATTATTGATATCATTGAAAATGTTTTGATGTTTTGAAATACTCATCTTGGAGTTGGTTTCGATATATTCGAGTTTGGATATTGTTGTATTGACGTTTGAGTCGGTTATGATCGTATTTGATTCGCGTAATGATCGAATTATTGGTAATTGTGTTATTCAAGGTTGTTCGAACGACCGACATTTCATTTAGGACGTTGTCCGTGGACGGACATTCTTCACCGGTGTTGAGTAAGTTAATTCTTACTCAGTTAAAAGGATATTCATTCCTTTCGTTGTTGTTCATTCATAATCATAATTCATTCATAAAGTACTAACCGTATTGAAACTTGTAATTGTCACTTCATTACTTCATTCACGAGGACCGACGGTTCCAATTATTTCGTTGAGCTATCATTCATTTCACTGTCATTTCATCTCGGTGAGTCATTATTGATTTTGATGTCACTTTTGTTATATCGTGGCATTCCGGGTCGCACTGGCGTGCCAGTTGGTATGTGTAGGATTTTCATGTCGGGCACATTTAAGTCGTGTGTTGGTTGGTGGCCTCACATTGGACTGTGCACACGAGTTGATGGCTTCGTGAGACTGATTAGGTACAAGACCACACGTGTATTTGATCGATACTCGTTGGTGGCTTGCACATGGACACATTTCCATCCCGGACGTAGTGTGGCGCCATTCCTTTGAGCCATACCGTTATTTGATTCATATAGCATGTTTGATTGCATATGTTTCGACAGGATAATTCATAACTTCAGATATATCATGATTGTGTATTTTCAACCCTTGAGGATTATTGTTATGTGTAACTGACCCCGTTGGGGGATATTGTTTTTCAGGTCATGGCAAAGCAAAAGTACGGGGAGAGCACGTCGACGGCGAGGAGTCCCAATGATACTAGTAGGGGGCCCAGTCTTTTCAGTCATTTATATTTTCTTCGTTTATTCCGCTGCAGACATTCCGCTTGAATACTCATTTCACTCAGTGTTGTATATTTTATCTCCATATAAAATATACATGTATTCTGTATTATCCTGGGTGTGTTGTATGAAACTCCTCATCGGAGTAATTGATGTTGTAATGTGGTTCGGTACTACATTTACCCTGTTTAATTCATTCATTTTCATTCGCCTGGTGGGTCCCAGTCGGGGGTCCACGACACTGTAATATCCGCCTAGTTTGGGGTGTTACAGGGTTGGTATCGGAGAGTGGTTTTGAATACTACCTTCCGAGTCATGTCTCATTTGAAATCATCGTCATGGGACTAGTATCATTGGACTTTCGCATCACGTGTGACCTGTGCAAATGCCGAGCCAATCAGACCAAGAATTGTAATATTTTTAACGCCATGGTATAATTTCTGGCAATAATCATTCATTCATAATTCAATAGTTAACAATCCTCATTCATCATTTTCAATAGTGATCAAGTCGATCATGTTAATTCATTAATCACTCATTTCATTTCATTGTTCAGTTATTGATCTTGAGGGTCATATCATTAATCTTGTTAAATTGTTCAAGATAATCATATCAAGGATTTCATCAGATAATCACGTCATTTCAGTTGATCATTCATGTAATCGTTATATTTGAGAGCGTATGCTCATTTTCATCATTTCATAATATAATCATAATGTGATACTCATGCGAGATATATAATCGTCATACGACTTTCCACTTCAGTATGGAAAGGGCTGGCAGAGGACGTGGGGGAAGAGGTCGTGGTGCAGGCCGGATCCCGAGAGCTCGTGTGAATACACGCGCGAATGCTAGAAATAATGCTAACTCATCGAGCAGTGATGCTGCCACTCATTCACCTGGACGTAATCATTCACTATCAGGGAGTCGTACACGGGACACAGCTCAGTCAGAGGGTGTTCGGGTTGACCCACTCGCTTTTATGCAGGGCATGATGGCCCAAATGACTCAGATGGCACAACTAATGGAGACGATGCATAACTCCACTACTGAAAATCAACAGGCTCCTCCGCCGCCACCTCAGAGGCAAGAGAGGGGTGTAAGCAGTATCATTGGCGATATCTCTCGCCAACGACCACCTACCTTCGAGGGCTCATCCGAGCCGGCGGATATTGTTCATTGGCTTGAGCATTTCGAGAAGTTATTTGCTATGGTGGATTGCCCTGAAGGGCATAAAGTTTCGATTGGCCTACTATCTTGGTAAGAGCGCTCATTCATGGTGGTTATCGTTGAAGCCCACCGACGGATCATGTACTTGGGATCGATTCAAAACTCTCATGATGGAGAGGTATTATCCAGCCCCACTCGGGAGGCTAAATTTTCGGAATTACTCACTCCCGACCTCTCAATGGGACGATGATGTTCTTGCCATCGCCGAAAAATTTCAGAACTTCTTCCGTTCGCCTCATCTATCATTCACTCGAGGCGACAAGATCAAGTATTTCACAAGAGGTCAAACCTCGTATACGGCCACGCTTGCTTAATCATAATTGTACCACTGCCGAGTTCATTGAGAAAGTTCTTACTTACGAGCTTCATCGCTAAGGAAATTGCTAAGCAACAACCCTCATCACCGCAAGAAGTCTAAGAACCGTAATCGCCTAACTAAATGTGCCACTTTCAAGAAACCACGTGCGGGCTCTACTTTTTCTCGAGCGACTCCTATGGCGCCTAGACCCGCGAATCTCGATCCACGAGCGCGATTCGCCATCACTGTTTCAACCGTGAAGAACAGGTGGTCATTTCAGCACCAAGTGTCCGGCGATCGTCACGTGCCACAACCGTGGATTGCTGGGCATAGGGCCGGCTTTTGCCGTAGGACTCTAAACCTACTCGGCATCATCTCGTGCCCAGGACATTCTGGTGCAAAATCAAAGCACTTACCGGGCTGCTCAAGACGACAGAGCTAATAAAGGTGGATCCAAGAGCTATCGACGGAGCGTCGGCTCGGGCCTAAGCCCTGAATTTATGAGATGAAGAAGACCGACGATCCGGAGGCCCGGATGATCTCAGGTACACTCGATATTTTATCTCAACCTGTGTGTACCCTTTTTGATACTGGTGCATCGCATTCATTCATTTTCGAGTCATGTTTGAGTAGACTACGTCTGGGTAGTGCTACTAGTTGTGAGCCTTATGTCATTGGTCTACCTGACGGTAGAAGAATTATCGGAAATCGCGAGATTCAGAACTGTCCGATTCAGCTTCATGGCCATGTATGGCTAGCAGACCTTATCGTGGTAGATTTACCGAGAGACGACGTCATTTTGGGTATCGATTGGATGGATCGTCACGATGCCATCATTAGTGTCCGTAAGCGTATGGTCACTATCATTTCAGACGATGGGGTTGAATGTGTTTTTCAGGGAGGTAATCCCGGCTGTTCTGGTAAAGTCATTACCTTGATGAAAGCAGTGAAATTACTCAGTCAGGGGTGTGTTGGTTATTGATGCTATATGACCAAAACCAAGAAATCATCAGTAATGTTGACGGATATTCCGGTAGTGAGGGAATATGCCGATGTTTTTCCAGACGAGTTACCTGGTTTGCCTCCACGGAGGGATGTGGAATTCACGATTGAGTTGGAGCCCGGTACGTCCCCGATATCGAAGGCACCGTACCGGATGGCCCCGACCGAAATGCAGGAATTAAAGAACCAACTTGAGGAGTTGTTCGAGAAGGGTTATATTCGACCGAGTGCGTCCCCGTGGGGAGCACAGTGTTATTTGTCAAGAAGAAGGATGGTTCTTTCTGCTTGTGTATTGATTACCGGGAATTGAATAGGGTGACGATCAAGAATAAGTATCCTTTACCCCGTATTGATGATCTTTTGGATCAACTTCAGGGAGCTTCAGTATTTTCCAAGATTGACTTAAGATCTGGATATCATCAGTTGCGGATTCGAGAGTCGGATATCGCGAGGACGGCGTTTCGAACACGCTATGGTCATTATGAGTTTGTGGTTATGCCGTTTGGGTTGATTAATGCACCTGCGGTATTCATGGAGTTAATGAATCGGGTTTTCATCGACTATCTGGATCAGTTCGTGGTTGTCTTCATTGATGACATTTTGATTTATTCTCGTGACCGGGAGGAACACGAGTTTCACCTTCATCAAGTGCTCGATGTGTTGAGACGAGAACAACTTTATGGGAAGTTTTCCAAATGTGAGTTCTGGATGTCCGAAGTGACGTTTCTCGGACACGTAATTTCATCAGATAGAGTTCGTGTCGATCCTCAGAATACGGAGGCTATTCAAGATTGGCTACCTCCGAAGAATGTTAAGGAAATCCGAAGTTTCCTCGGATTAGCGGGTTATTATCGGCGATTTGTGGAGGGATTTTCTAAAATCGCTCAACCCATGACGAACCTTTTACGGAAGGATAAGAAATACACGTGGTCCGACGCGTGTCAACAGAGTTTTGAGGAACTCAAGAGCCGGTTAACTTCAGCACCTGTCCTTTCTTTACCGCAAGGGACGGAGGGATTTGTGGTTTATAGTGATGCGTCCGGACAGGGTCTCGGATGTGTACTCATGCAGAACGGGAAAGTTATTGCTTATGCTTCACGGCAATTGAGACCTTATGAGGTTAATTATCCGACCCACGACCTGGAGCTAGCAGCCGTGGTGTTTGCATTGAAGATTTGGCGTCATTATCTTTATGGCGTTACCTATCAGATATTCACCGACCATAAGAGTTTAAAGTATATATTTACTCAGAAGGAGTTAAATATGCGACAGAGACGGTGGTTGGAACTAATCAAAGATTATGATATCGAGATCCTTTACCACCCGGGCAAGGCGAACGTTGTCGCCGATGCCTTGAGTCGTAAGTCCGTTCAGGAGCAGATGCTTGCTCGATTAACAGTTCAGAAGGATCTTCAGTAGGAATTTCTGAGACCCGAGATCGAGGTCTGGTTACAACGAGTACAAGGGCAACTTTGTACGTTGGAGATTTCATCGCCACTTGAAGAGGCGATCAGGGAGAATCAGGGTTCAGACCCATTTCTGTCACGCATTTGAGAGGATGTGACTCAGGGGAAAGCCCCCGGATTTGTGGTCCACGAGGATGGACTTATGTGTTTTAAGAATCAATTGTGCGTACCGGCGAATGACGAGTTGAAAAACTCGATTTTGAAAGAAGCTCATGCTTCCCCTTATTCCGTTCACCCGGGGTCTAGCAAGATGTATAAAGACTTGAAACAAAATTACTGGTGGAGTAATATGAAGCGAGAAGTCGCGGAATTTGTTTCGAGATGTTTAACCTGTCAATAAGTCAAGATAGAACATCAGCGACTGGCGGGTATGCTAAAACCTCTCCCTATTCCAGAGTGGAAGTGGGAGGATATTTCTATGGACTTCATCACGAGTTTGCCGACGAGTTGTCGTGGCATGAACACAATCTGGGTAATTGTGGATCGCCTAACTAAATCAGCTCATTTCCTTGAGATTAACGATACGTGGGGTCCCGAGAGACTTGCCCAGTTATTTATCAAAGAGATAGTGAGATTGCACGGTACTCCTAAGAGTATCGTTTCCGATCGTGACGGACGATTCGTGTCTCATTTTTGGAAATCAGTTCATCGTGCTATGGGAACTCAGCTTAATCTCAAGATGACTTTTCATCCTCGGTCTGCATAATCGAGAGGACTATTCAGACTTTGGAGGACATGTTGAGGGCATGTGTCCTCGATTGGAAATATGATTGGGAAGCCCACCTACCGTTGATCGAGTTCACGTACAATAATAGTTGGCATTCTTTGATTAAGATGGCACCTTACGATGCCTTGTACGGTCATCGTTGTCGATCTCCTTTGTGTTGGAATGATTTATCAGAATCAATCGGCACCGAGCCCGATATGCTTATAGCCGCCCGTGAGAAGGTAGCTTTGATCAGGAGTCGTTTGTTGGCCGCTCAGAGTCGACAGAAATCATATGCAGATAATCGCCGTCGACCGTTAGAGTTCGAGATGGGTGACCATGTTTTGGTCAAGGTATCCCCGAGTCGTGGTATCTTCCGTTTTGGGAAGAGGGGAAAGTTGAGTCCGAGATTCATTGGACCATTTGAGATTTTGGATCGAGTAGACGAGTTAGCTTATCGATTGGCCCTACCTCCGGCATTGAGCCGAATTCATAATGTGTTTCACGTCTCTCAGTTGCGGAAGTATGTTGCCGACCCGAGTCACATACTTCAGTTCGATGAAATCGAGATCGCCAATGATCATTCATATGAGGAGCGTCCTATACGAGTTTTAGAGCGGCGAATCAAACAGTTGAGGAATAAGATGATTCCTTTGGTTAAAATTCAGTGGTCTAGACACGGAGTCGAAGAGACTACTTGAGAAACCGAGGATAGTATGCGGGAGATTTATCCCGAGTTGTTTGACCCTTGGTTTCGGGGACGAAACTCTTTTAAGGGGGGTGTATGTAATACCCGGTTGTAATTCAGTATTTATCATTCAGTATCTATCATTCAGTAATTGTCACTCAGTATTTTTCACTCATTTATGATCATTTGTCACTTATATTCAATCATTGTATTCATCGTTCAGAGTAATTGTATCGTCATTCATCATCAAACTAGTTGGAGAATCGTGCGGTGTTTGCCATCGTTGTCATTTCATAGTGTGCTGTGTGTGAGGAGTAGCGCACGCTAAGTACTCTCTTTAGCGTGCGCTAATTGAGTACTGGTAGCGCACGCCACCTCTCAACACTAGCGCACGCTAGTGTAGTTGAGCAGGCAGTCCAAAAGGCACTGGACTGCAGTTGGGATTGTGAGTAGCGCACGCTACGATTGGTAAGTAGCGCGCGCTAGTGAGCCGGAGTAGTGCACGCTATGCAGTCGGTGTAGCGCGCGCTAAGGTCGGATCAGGTTGAGTCCAGTGGCTACTGGACTGAATTGAATTTATTCATAGCGCACGCTAAGAGTGGTTTTTAGCGTACGCAAACGGTGTAGTAGCGCATGCTAATCGTTGGTTGTAGCGCACGCTACCGAGATCAGATCAGAGGACAGAAGGTTCTGGACTCCAGTACTGGGCATCAGATAATTTGTTAGCGCACGCTAATATTTTGGGGTTAGCACACGCTAAGTGTATAGCTGTAGCGCACGCTACAAAAAGGTACGTAGCGCGCGCTACCGTTTCCGGACAGTGGGTACTGGACTACCCAAAATACCCGTTAGCGCACGCTACGCACAAGAGATAGCGCACGCTAAACTGGAGTGACTATAAATAGGACAGTGTAGTCCATTTCGTCATTTCTTCATATCACTTCACTCCTTCGGCGATTTTGGGCGATTTCGGGCGATTTGGAGAGTATTCTTCGAGGTGTAATCATCAATCATCATCTTCAGGCTCATCATTCGGATTAACCATCATCTTCATCACATCAAATCAAAGGTATTAATCCCTTGGATCTAGAATTTCGGATTTTTGGGTTTTTCCTTCCGATTTCTTCGTGTAAGCTTGGATTGTTGTTGGAATATGTTAGATATGGATTATCTATCTTAGATAATTATATTCCTATGGATTTAATGGCTATTTTGGGAATTTATATCAAGAACCCTTGGGGTTGACTTCGGTTAATTTGGGGATTTCCGATTGACGTTGTTGTAATCTTGAATTGTGGATTACTATGGGATTATTGATATCATTGAAAGTGTTTTGATGTTTTGAAATACTCATCTTGGAGTTGGTTTCGATATATTTGAGTTTGGATATTGTTGTATCGACGTTTGAGTCGGTTATGATCGTATTTGATTCGCGTAATGATCGAATTATTGGTAATTGTGTTATTCAAGGTTGTTCGAGCGACCGACATTTCATTTAGGACGTTGTCCGTGGACGGACATTCTTCACCGGTGTTGAGTAAGTTAATTCTTACTCAGTTAAAAGGATATTCATTCCTTTCGTTGTTGTTCATTCATAATCATAATTCATTCATAAAGTACTAACCGTATTGAAACTTGTAATTGTCACTTCATTACTTCATTCACGAGGAATGACGGTTCCAATTATTTCATTGAGCTATCATTCATTTCACTGTCATTTCATCTCGGTGAGTCATTATTGACTTTGATGTCACTTTTGTTATATCGTGGCATTCCGGGTCGCACTGGCGTGCCGGTTGGTATGTGTAGGATTTTCATGTCGGGCACATTTAAGTCGTGTGTTGGTTGGTGGCCTCACATTGGACTGTGCACACGAGTTGATGGCTTCGTGAGACTGATTAGGTACAAGACCACACGTGTATTCGATCGATACTCGTTGGTGGCTTGTACACGGACACATTTCCATCCAGGACGTAGTGTGGCGCCATTCCTTTGAGCCATACCGTTAGTTGATTCATATAGCATGTTTGATTGCGTATATTTCGACAGGATAATTCATAACTTCAGATATATCATGATTGTGTATTTTCAACCCTTGAGGATTGTTGTTCTGTGTAACTGACCCCGTTGGGGGATATTGTTTTTCAGGTCATGGCAAAGCAAAAGTACGGGGAAAGCACGTCGACGGCGAGGAGTCCCAATGATACTAGTAGAGGGCCCCAGTTTTTTCAGTCATTTATATTTTCTTCGTTTATTCCGCTGCAGACATTCCGTTTGAATACTCATTTCACTCAGTGTTGTATATTTTATCTCCATATAAAATATACATGTATTCTGTATTATCCTAGGTGTGTTGTATGAAACTCCTCATCGGAGTAATTGATGTTGTAATGTGGTTCGGTACTACATTTACCCTGTGTAATTCATTCATTTTCATTCGCCTGATGGGTCCTAGTCGGGGGTCCACGGCACTGTAATATCCGCCTAGTTTGGGGTGTTACAGTTGGGTTGTATGTAGCGCACGCTACGAATGGTAAGTAGCACGCGCTAGTAGGTCGTAGTAGCGCACGCTATGCAGTCGGTGTAGCGCGCGCTAAGGTCGGATCAGGCAGAGTCCAGTGGCTACTGGACTGCATTGGATTAATTCATAGCGTACGCTACAGTAGTTACTAGCGTACACTAATCAGGGTCAGTAGCGCACGCTGAATATTGTGTGTAGCGCGCGCTACCGCGAACAGATCAGAGAACATGAGGTTCTGGGGGCATCAGATAAATTGTTAGCGCACGCTAACATTTTGAGTTAGCGCACACTAAATATATGGCGGTAGCGCACGCTACAAAAGGTACGTAACGCACGCCACCGATAAGGATAGGGGGTACTGGACTACCCGCTATACCCATTAGCGCACGCTAAGAACAGGATCTAGCGCGCGCTAAACTGGGATTGTTATAAATTAGACAGTTTAGTCCAGATTGATCATTTTGTCACTTCTTTTCATTCCTTCATCCGTTTCGGGCGATTTGGAGCTTCTTTAGGAGTGTTCTTCGAGGTGAAATCAGCTATCAACATTTCCAAGCATATAATCCGGAGTAATCATTATTTCATCATCTTCAAATATCATAATCAAGGTAATAATCTCTTGGATCTAGAATTTTGGATTTTTGGGTTTTCCTTCCGATTTCTTCGTGTAAGCTTGGATTGTTGTTGGAATATGTTGGATATGGGTTATCTACCTTGGATAAATGTATTCCTACGGATTTAATAACATATATTTCGGATTTCATGTATTGTTGGGGTTCGATTCAAGAACACCTTGGAGTTGACTTTGATACTTGGGGGTTTCCGATTAGATGTTGTCGTTAACTCGTTTTGTGGAATCCTATGCGATTATTGAAATCATTGGAGGTGTTTTGTTGGTTTGAAATACTCATTTTGGAGTTGGTTTCGATATTTTGGGATTGGATATTATCAAAGGATGTATGTTTGCTAAGTGTTTGTTTGAATGCCTCATTGAGTTCGGATATTATTGTATCGACCTTTGAGTTAATCGTAATCGTGTTTGATACGTATAATTGAGCGGATTATTGGTAATTGTGTCATTCAAGGTTGTTCGAGCGACCGATATCTCTTTTTAGGACATTGTTCGAGGAAGGACATTTCAACACCGGTATTGTGTAAGTAAATTCTTACTCGGTTAAAAGGATATTCAAGTCCTTATGTTGTTCATTCATACATGTAATTCACTCATAATATATCGTTCATATCGAGACTTGTAATCATCAACTCATCATGTAACTCACGAGGAACGACGGTTCCAAAATTATTTCATTGAAGCCATCACTCGTTGTATCATTATTTCATCTCGATGAGTCGTTCTTGATCCTTATCGGATTCTATTCATTACCCCTCACCTTGGTCATTTTGTTCTGGTGATCTTCCGGAATTATATTGCATGGCCAGTTGGCGCATGTATGGAATTTTAGTCGGGCACACTATGGTCATGTGTATATGCGGGACTCCGGACACATTGGACTGTGCGCATGGTAATGTGTATACGCGGGGCTCCGGACATATTTAACCGTGAGACTAATTAGGCCAATAGCGGGTGTATATGCGGGACTCCGGACACTCGGCTATTTGTGCTATTACTCAGTTCATTCGGGCGTACATTGATGCTCGTCATTCAGCTTAATTCATTAATTCATTCATGTGATTGTTGTTTATTGTTCAACTCTTGAGGATTGCTGTTCTGTATAACTGACCCCGTTGGGGGATGTTGTTTTCAGGTCATGGAAAGGCTAAGGCACGGGAAGAGAACGTCGACGGTGAGGAGTCCCAGTGATACTAGTAGGGGGGCCCAGTCCTTTCAGTCTTCATGTTTTCTTCATTTGTATTCCGCTGCAGACTTCCATTTAAATACTCATTTTAATTGGTGTTGTATATTTTATCTTCACATAAAATATACATGTATTCTGTTTTATCGTGGGTGTGTTGTGTTTCAAACTCCTCATCGGAGTAATTATTGGTATACTGTGGTTTGGTACTACAATTATATCACTTAATTCATTAATTTTCATTCGCCTAGTGGGTCCCAGTCGGGGGTCCACGGCACTGTAATATTCGCCTAGTTTAGCGTGTTACATAAGGGATCATGTTCTGAAAATGATGTCTCATTTGAACGAACTGAGCATACTGGGGGCCACTATCGATGCCGCGTCGTAGGTCGATATTATCTTGGGCAGCTTGCCAAGAAGCTTTGAGCAGTTCCGCCTCAACTACAATATGAATCGTAGGACTTACACTTTGGCGGAACTTCTGACAGAGCTTCAATCTGCCGAAG
This sequence comes from Orobanche coerulescens, assembly GCA_033398695.1. Lineage (NCBI taxonomy): Eukaryota > Viridiplantae > Streptophyta > Magnoliopsida > Lamiales > Orobanchaceae > Orobanche > Orobanche coerulescens. Next base: position 47,472,191 of record CM065805.1, on the reverse strand, counting down.
GTCTCTTCAAACAAGGTTATCATCAAATTCTTGCGGCAATCGGTGCTAGTTCTTCAAAATCCAAATGGGATAAGAAGAAAAAACAGGTTGTCCAGAAGCAAGTGGCAACCTTCAAAGCTAAGGGCAAGGCTCCTTAATCCGAAGTAAACAAAAAGCCGAAGGGCAAATGCTATAAGTGCGGTCTGAAGGGGCATTTCAAGAGTGAGTGCCCTAAGAAAGGTACGTCTCATGCACTAATAGTCAAAACATGTTTGGCTGCCTGTTCTATCACTTCGTGGATAGTAGATTCGGGCTCCACTGATCATGTTTGATATGACTCGCAAGGGTTCCAACTAACCAAGGTACTTAGTGCGGATGAGATTACTATTAGCTGGGGCGACTATTCCAGGCCGAAGGCTGTTGCAGTGGGAGTCGTGCAGTTAAAAGTTAATGATAGGATTCTAGTCCTAAATAATGTGTTATTAGTACCTGATTTTAGAGTGAATTTAATTTCAGTTTCTAAATTGCGTTGTGATGGATATTCTGTTTTTTTTGAAGATAATGCAGTTAGTAAAAGAAATGGTGAATATGTTTGCAAGAATACTTATAATGAAGGACTTTATATCATTAATGCTGCACCAGCTCCCTTGCATAATTATAAATCACTTAATTCTTTGACTAATCCTAATTAAAGAAACGAACCTTCGAGCATAAATCAAACATATTTGTGGCATTTATGATTGGGTCATATTAACCTTAAAAGTATTCAAAGATTGGTGAGCGATGGCCCACTGGATTCGCTCCAAGTTGAGTCATTTCCAATCTGTGAATCCTGTCTAGAAGGGAAAATGACTAAAAGGGCTTTCCAAAGAAAAGAAAATTGTGCACAAAATATATTGGAATTAGTACACACCGATGTATGTGGTCCAATGAACATCCAGGCTAAGGGTGGTTTCGAATACTTCATCACATTTATAGATGATTATTGGAGATATGGATACATCTATTTGATGCGACGTAAGTCTGAATCTTTTGATAAGTTCAAAGAATTCAAGGCTGAAACGGAGAAGCGTCATGGACAGAGTATCAAGTCACTACGATCTGATCGTGGTGGCGAGTATCTTAGTGGAGAGATTTTGGATTTCCTGGCACATGAGGGGATTACTTCCCAGCTCATTGCGCCTGGTACACTATAACAAAATAGTGTTGCTGAACGAAGAAATCATATTTTAATAATATTTATATATTATATTGTAGACTAATAATTTTTTAAATAATTTTCATATATTAAAATATTAATTTTTATATATATTTAAAAAAAAATATAATTTTTAATGATTATTTAAAAATATTTATTTTAAATAATTCAAATATATTATTTAAATAATTTAAAAATATATAATTATTAGCGAACAGCTAGAGCTCGGCTCGAGCTCGACTCGGCTCGAGTTGTTCGCGAACAGCTCGAGTTCGACTCGTTTTATTAACGAGCTCGAGCTCGAACACGTTTTTTGTGCGATAACAAAGCTCGGCTCGGCTCGGTTCGTCAGGGAAAAAATTGAGCTCGACTCGTTTAGGTCAAAGCTCGGCTCGGCTCGGTTCGTTTACAGCCCTAATGGCAGCATTGCTTTGAGTATAAGTGGGAGATAGATAGACATAGTATAGATAGTATACTTCAAGAGCATGCTTTGAGTATAAGTGAGAGATTGTTAGGGTTGTATACATCAAAGCATACTTTATACTTGTATTACCTAATTGTCCGATCTTTATCTATGAGAATATTTAAGTCATTTATCACATGTTTTGCATATTTATTCATGCTATGGTTATGCAAATGTTGTCTAAATTACTTTATATTGTAGATAATATTGTGTGACGAGTCACACAGAAGATCACATTATCGGTTCCTTATATAGTAATAATTAGTTCACAACCTATATAACCTTAGACCGTTATGTGAGAGGTTGTAATACATGCTTGAGATTGGTTGGTCTTGACCATTAGCATATATTAGCGTATTCGGTATACGTTGAATAGGATCGAGGTGAGATAGATTCTTCTGTACTGACTATAAGAAGAACGTACATATTGAACAATTATTATTTCTTAATTCTAGTGATTAATATTTAATTATATATATTTAATATTTATTGCTTTGATTTATCATGGGTGAGAGCCACAATGATTTGTTGGATTGGTACCGCCACTAGAAGGGGGGTTGAATAGTGCGGATAAGAGTTTTGAACTCTTTTTGTGCGGAAGCTAAAATATCGGAGTAAATATAATGCGGGAAAGAAAGAACACAAGAAATTGTTCGAGAGGTTCGGCTAGTAACGAAGCCTACGTCCCCTACCTAGTTTTATCGACTAAGACTTTTCTTAGAAACTTAGAATGCACTTTCTAGTTTAGTGTCAACTCTTACAATTTCTTAATTTCTGGGCTCAAGAACAACCTCACTAAAATACTCTTGTTTTTCCGGGTACAAGACAACCTTACAATATAATAATTGCGAGTAGAACACTCGACTTTACAAGATATATCGCTCTTTGATACAAGAATATAGATAGTAAATAATAGAGCAAATCTTATCGTATCACAAAATGGAATGTGTATATCTCTCGAAATATTTGCTTGAAATAGCTTGAGTATGCTTGTAAGCTCAGATAACTTGTGTATATTCCAAATCCTTGATAGGTGCTATTTATAGCCTTCATGAGGTGAGTTTCCCGTTGGAGCAGTGGCACCCTTAACGTACGTTATGTAGGCTTGGTTACGCACGTTATTAATATTACGTACGTTACAGAACTTTAGTAACGGCCGTAATGAACTCCCAAAAACAGTCCAGTGACATTTGGTGAAACTCCTTACATACGTTATGGAATCAATGATTACGTACGTTATCTTTCAGTCAAAGATCCGTTGGATGTGAAGACTATGTGTAACGGCTAATGACTTTTTCGTGTTGACTAGCAACAAGCAGAATTTCGAACCTTACGTACGTTATGCATAATACATTACGTACGTTACCTGCATAAAAACACTTGCCAAACTTGTGAGTGTTACGTACGTTATATGTGAATAGTTACGTATGTTAAATGTAGAAAAATATGCAAAATAAATTATGGTTAAATAACTCATCATCAAAATGTATAAAATGATTTATTACAAATATTGTACCAACATGATTGACTCAATATGCTCGATATTTTAGGCAATATTATTATTTATATAATAATTAATATTATAGCTAGAAATTGTATCCCGACCAGTCGGGTTGATCAGTGGCGGACCCACTGCAGGGCAAGAGGGGTCATCTGACCCCTTGAAAAAAAAATATTTTTTTACATTTTATATTATAATAATATATAAAAAATTAAAAGCCCAACCCCAAGCCCAACCAATAACCCATTAAGCCCAAATGTCCATAATTAATTGTGGAAGAAAAAAAAAACATGGGACTGCTCGGATTGGGACTGGAATTTAGTTATTTTGTTTATCTTGTGTTTGTTTTGTGGTTTGATGAATTGTCTAAGGACTAAGGGATATAATGTTCAGATTTATGAAATTCTCTAGGTCAGGACCGTCAGGTTCTAAATCGATTTTGTGCAATTTTGAAGCAATTTGCATCAGCTCTTCATAAAAATGATAATGTTTCTCTTTTGTTGGAATTTTTTTGATTTTTTTTATCCTGCCCCCTTGATCATGTAATCCTGGATCCGCCACTGGGGTTGATCATGTCCCTTGAGGCACTCGAAATGATTATTATATTAAACCCTGCAGGTGGAATTAATTTTCCGATATAATAATAAAAGTCGAGTGGTATACTCATGTATAACACATTAATTAATTAAAAGCTATCAGTAGCTTAAATTAATTAATGGACATGGAATATCTTAAACACGGGAAATAATTAATTCAAAAAGGAGCCCAATTTCGTAATTTGGGATTTTAGTAGGAAGTGAAATATCAACATTTTAGTGGACTAAGTTGATATTAATATAGTCTTCATATTAGGAAGAGTCCTAATATTGGAAAGATGATCTCTATTGGGAGTCCTTATCTTATCCTCCTTGAGGTCCCTAGAGCAGCCCAAAACACCTATAAATAGGACAATAGGTTGGCCGATTTTTCAATTAATTATTGAACAAGAATTTTGATTTTTTGTGTGTGTTTTAATTGTTGATCTTTACTTGTGTCTTGGATCCCACAATTTGCTAAACACAAAATTTTTCTAAAACATCATCAAGAAAAATAGAGAGAAAAATCGAGATAGTCTTGAGGAACAATAGTGGTTCGGCCAATCCCATAAGCTGTCCAAGTTTGATCCGGTAGATTATTGCCCACACGATATCTGGATCTTAGGCGGGACATACTCTAGAAGATCTTGAGGTAGAAATACAAGAAGATCAAGGAGGAGTACGAAGGGGAGTTCAATCGACCTAGAAGGAATTTTCTACCACTTCGCTTCAAATATATGAATTACCAATTTCTACTGCGTAAATACATATATTTAAATTGTTAATTAATATATTTAATTAATTAATTGACAAGCCTAAATAGATCCGCTATTAATGTTGGTTAGTTTATGAAACTATATATATTCAAATCGAGTATATCGCTTCCGCTGCGTTTTACATTCCAACACTTACATCAAGACTTATTAATCTATTTGATGCTATATCAATTTTAGATCCAATAAATCAATATCAAACCGAAGATTCAAAGATTTTCATAAATCCTAATCCTTATTAGGGATTCTAGCAATTTCACAAATTCAAAGACGGTGATCATAATCTTATGGAATCAACGCAATCACAGGATAAATAATTTTATTTTTACTAACCTCGATTTTACTAACCTCCATAAAGGCAGATTTCAAAAGGGAGGTTGTTTACTCGAAACATGGAAATCTTTAATTTGCAAAAACCTCTTCGAACAACTTCAATTTTCGGCAATTGATGCTCAGTCAATTCCGATTTTATGCTCTTCGATTTTTTTTACGGTTTGTCGATTTCTCCTCTTGATTTTTCGGTAATCCTCTTTTCTCAGTTGGTTTGCGATTCATGCTGATAACGTGTTATATATATAATATAGTATAATACAATATAATATAGAGACTTGAGATAGAAAGACATAGTAAAGAGGAATGCTAGAAAATTTATTTCATTTTTTATTTTTCACCAAGACACACTCTTATAACGGCTTTATATAGGGCTATAACTTTAAGAGTTACAAGAAATGAAAGGCCAAAAGTTGTGCATCATAATGGTGGAAATCAGAAGTGGAAGAGTCATACAAACTAATACATAATATTATTGTTACTATATAGATACTAGTTTCAACGCACGTGTCAAGGGACCATGGTTGTATTTATGATCAAATTTATTATTTTGATATTATGTTTTAATGAATATATACATATTTATATGTTTTCTCAAAATACATTGATTTATTTTTGCTACAATGATTTAGTTTGTAAAACAGACTTTGAAAGAAATTTATTAGTATTTTTCTCTGGTTGTAATATATATAATTATTCAAAACTATATTTCATAAACCTCACTGAAAAATTTCTTTTTGAAATCACATATAATTTTTGGAATTAAACTTTGAAATTTATATTCCAAAGTTTATCACCCCACAAAAAAATTGCTCACAAGATTGGTGATAGAATTATTTAATCGAGAATTGGAGTACCAAATAGGATCTGCACACATTTCTCTATTGTCTTAACTTGATCTTGTAAAACATAATATATATATATATATATATATCAAAGTTTAATATATTTACTTTAATATTTAATATGGTATAATAGATACATTAGGTATCGATGTACAAATAATATACCATTATAATTATATATCATATTATATATATATATATATTATATAATTTAATAACTAAAATAATTTAAAAATATGGTGTTACACCAAAATTGGTATGACCCCATACATAGTATAGTTAAATTATATATAATATAATTTAATAATAAAAATATTTAATATATATTAGAGAGAAATAGATTCGCCCAAATGAATCACTTGAGGGCTAAACCCATCAACCCAAGCAAACAGACCCCTGCTACGAAAGTTGAGACGCTGATTACCCGTTCTGTAAAAAATCTGTTGGAACGGCTGGAACGCCACACTTAGTTTCCGAGTTTAACTTAACGAGAGAAAAGAAGGGAAATAGATAGAAATAAGAAGAAGAAAAAAATAATTGGTGTTCCTGAGTTTTTTAATGAAAAGAAACGGAAAAAAATGGAAGGAAAACTTGCCCTCCTAACTTTCCTTCCGATTTGGAAGGATTTGGAGAGAAAAGAACAAAATGATTAATTTTCCTTTCACTTCCTTCAAACTCGGAAACACAAAATACAATTTCCTTTCACTTTCCTTTCTCTTCTTTTCTCTCCTAACTTTCTTTCCCTTTCTTTTCTTTCCTTTACTAAAACTCGAGAACTAAGCGTAAGTCAATATCCGGGGATAAAACTATTAACTCGAAAACTTATGAGGTGGAACCTCTCTTAAAGAAAAAAAGGAAAAAAAAACCCCTAAATAGTAATTCAACCATAAAAAAATTCACTAGTTAACTGAAACAGTTTTTCTCCTTTCCACTTTCGACTAGTGTAAGTCAGGCATATACACCTACAGGTGCGATACTTCACCGGGGATAGAAGATAAAAGTGTTCCTCGAGTGAAAGGTAAATTGGAAACCCTGTAGTGTGCGCTATTCCATTTCCTGACTTTTAATTGCTTTTTATTTTCCGTAACTGAAGTTTTTTTTTTCCCTTATCCCCTTGGTTATTTGCTCATGCCCTTTTTTTTTTTTCTCTTGTTTACTTTGTAGCTAGGGGTTATTGTCTGTATGTTTATCGTACTTGGTGTGGGGTGAGATAGTTGAGAAAAAATGTTGGGGAAAGGGAGAACCAGGAAAGTTGAAAAAGGGGTTACAGGGGGTAGTCTGAAGGGAGGTTTATCAAGTGACTGTGGGTCACTAAATGTGCCAGCAGGGCCAGTATATTATCCGAGCGAGGAGGAATTTAAGGACCCTTTAGAGTATATATACAAGATCAGGCCGGAAGCTGAGCCCTATGGAATTTGTAAAATTGTTCCGCCAACAAGTTGGAAACCCCCGTTTGCATTGGATATGGACTCATTCAAGTTTCCTACAAAATCACAGGCAATTCACCAATTGCAAGCACGGTGTGCGCCTTGTGATACAAAGACTTTCAGATTAGAGTACAACCGATTCTTGGAGGAGCATTGTGGTAAGAAGGCAAAGAAACGTGTTGTGTTTGAAGGGCAGGATTTGGACTTGTGTAAGTTGTTTAATGTGGTGAAGAGATTTGGAGGATATGACAACACTGTTAAGATGAAGAAATGGACTGAAGTTTGTAGGTTTATACGGCCGGGAAGGAAGATCTCTGAGTGTTCAAAACACGTGTTATCTCAGTTGTATTGTGAGCATTTGTCTGACTATGAAGAGTATAATTGTCGATTGAATAAAGAGGAGGATAAGAGTTTCAAGGGTGGTGTGAGTGGATGGAAGAAGGGTGAGCGAGAAGTTGAGGTTTCAAGTGTTAAGAGAAGACGGAAAAACAAAGAGGGTGAGAGGGTTGAAGCACGCAAAGTAGAGGAAGAAGAGCTCGATCAAATATGCGAACAGTGTAGAAGTGGGTTGCATGGGGAAGTGATGTTGTTGTGTGATAGATGCAATAAAGGTTGGCATATATATTGTTTGTCTCCACCATTGAAGAGTATACCTCCAGGAAACTGGTATTGTCTAGAGTGCTTGAATTCGGAGAAGGACAGTTTTGGTTTTATCCCTGGCAAGCAGTATTCGCTTGAATCTTTCAGACGTGTGGCTGATCGGGTGAAGAAGAAGTGGTTTGGGTCCGCAGCTACTTCATGGGTGCAGCTGGAAAAGAAGTTCTGGAAAATTGTGGAGGGTTCAGTTGGAGAGGTGGATGTAATATACGGTAGTGACTTGGACACTTCTGTTTATGGGAGTGGATTTCCTCGTCAAATTGATCAAAGGACCTCATTGGTCGAAGATGATGTTTGGAATGAGTATTGCACCAGCCCGTGGAACCTCAATAACTTACCTAAGTTGCCAGGTTCAATGCTCAGGGCTGTGCACCAGAACATTGCTGGGGTAATGGTGCCTTGGCTTTATATTGGGATGCTCTTCTCTTCATTTTGCTGGCACTTTGAGGATCATTGTTTTTACTCAATAAATTATCATCACTGGTATGTAATTATACGAGTATAATATTTTTAGCTAATAGCTTTTTACTATTTCCTAGATGCTATTTTTGTTTTCTTGTCTTTATGTCCAATCATGTTTCTACTACAAGGAAGAAAAGCATAGTTAAAAAGCAGTTTCCTGCACCATATCCGAGTTGGTTATTTTTTCAATTGTGAAATAGACTTAAACACTATAAAGAATAGGAAAGAATATTATTCGAATCACTCGAACAATATTGCAGGATGCACACCGGTCAACGCCACGTTTAATAGAATCTTAATGGGATACTTCAGCAGTTTGTTTATTTTTGTAGTTTGGAGTGATTTTGCTTATTAATCTATTTGAATGTGATTCCTGCATCTGCATAGATGTGGGATCACCTGCTTATAGTGTACATTTACTATGGTTATATGTGCAGTTAAAAAGATTACTTAATATTCTTTTGTTTTAATGCTTCGGAACTCGTGATTTTTCTGTGGAAAACTCATCAAGGGCAGGGGAAAACCCTGTATGCTGAAGCGCTCTTCGGCTAGTGTGGGGGTAGGGGAGGGTGGTCGTATAAGTACCATTGTTTTTAAAAAAGGTTCGAGGCACGCCTTTAGTTGAGGCGCCGGAAAACCTCCTCTAAGGCGGCGCCTCTACCCCTACCGTTGAGGCTTACTCCTCACACTTGTGAGACGGGTTTGAGGCGTGCCTTGAGGCGCGTTTCTCTGAGGCGACCCATGAAGCGGACCTCTATGTCAACCCAAGAGGAACGAGGCTTAAAAAAAAGAAACAAGAAACTTAGCTGAGATCTGCGGATTGTGATGGAAGGAGACAGATGGAGGTGGCGTCTGTCTCTTTGTATTGTGGTGTGGGTGTGAGAAAAAAATAGGGTTGACAAAAAATATGGTCTTAATATAAAGTGGTTAACGATCTACTTAACCTTATTCTCTCTATTACTTTGTAATGAGGTGCTGCTTATTAGAAAAGTAAGAAAATAGATAGTAGGAAACCTATGATATAACAAACAAACCAGAGTTACTTATTTAAAAAAATAACAAAAAATGAGAAATGATAAATTTAATATGTAAAATTTGGGAGAGAATGTAGTTTATTTTAGAAAAGAATCCACTTTATCTTTTTTGGTGATTTTATTAGAGAAAAATAATATATAATTGACAAAATTAGATTTATGACCTAATTAACTAATTGTAGTTACTTAAGTGTATTTAATATTTTGAAAAGCAAAAAAAGCAAATAAATGTTATAAGTCAACATTATGATATTATTTAATATATACTTTTTTACTCTTTTAGTAATTCCTATCAATATTATGATATTTTCGTGAGATTATTATTATTTATTTAATTTTAACCGAGGCTTACGCCTCAATGTACCTCGTGGCTTAAGCCTCGCCTCCTCTGGCCAAAACGCCTCAAACTCGCTTCGCGCCTTTTAAAACATTGATAAATACACCGCTTTTCCCTTGCATTTCTGCCTTGCATTTCTGCAAAAGAGGCTGCTTCCACCAGTGTTTAAAAAAATGCGAGACTTGTATGAGTCGACTTGCGAGTTGAGGCGAGGCGTAAGAGAAACGCCTTGAGTCGAGCGAGTCAGATGATAAATAGAAATTTACGAGTCTTGAGTATGAGGCTCGCGAGCCGACTCTCAGTTATGAGTCGGTTCGTATGAGGCGGACGAGTTGGACATCTCTCACAAATTTTGAACACGATAATTTCGTCCAAGTCCTCCGTAGAGATGATTGTAACGCTAATATCGCCCCCTTTACCCCTTTTTGGCAAGCTAACTAGAAGGCACGCCTCATTTGTTCGATCAACACGGTCACAACATTTCGTGTCGTGACAAACTCCCTCACTCAAATCACAGCACGAGGGCGTGCTGGGGAAGAATGCCTCTTTCCACACACTGTATTGCCGCACACACAAAACGATCGTGGCCATTCATTTACGGCACCATCCCCTGATCGACAGGCTCCTCATCGCGCCCCTCGTGCTAGCCCGCAGTGCCCCGCGCACATACCGCATCACCGATCTACATCAACCTTCACCGTACGCGCTTCCTGGCGTTAGTACCTCGGTTGAACGGCATTCCCTCAGCCGCTGCATTATCCCGCATGTCGGGTTTCTCACAATGGCCCACGATTATACACGCTCTTACACCCCGGTCATTTTTCGACCCCGCGCAGGTGGAGCTACCGTCAATAGTGCGCAATACCAGTGTGTCCACGTTCCGGACCATATGATCTCACAAGCCTAGGACCACCTCTTATTCCTTCATAGAATCGGTTCATGTTCTCCGCCTAGAAGCCTTGTCAGGAGCCGCTCCTTGACCGTGTCCTCGTTGCACCGGCGTTCACTCCCCGCCCTCATCGGACTCGGCAGAACATGACCACACCAAAATCATACCGTACTGCGAGAAAACCTAGACGACTAGAAAAAACTTTTTCTCGTTATAAGATATTGGACGTCATAATGTTTTTTAATAACTTCTGTTAATTTATATTATTAATTGTTATATAATAGTAATTTGTTTTTTGTTTATGTAGGTGTTTGATGGATGAATTATGGGATTATCTTGGTGTTTTTATTCTAGTTCGTGTTGAGCTATTACTATTATTAATTATTATGTGTTGGCTTATTATATTAATTTTCTACGACTCGAACCCGTGACCTGGTCTCCAGTGGAGCAACTCACTGTTGCGCCAAGGCTCGCCCTCTCTGTGAAAAAAAATCATAATTTCATATTTAAGTTTAATATTGCTTTTTTATCTGGAACCATTTCTTTTGGTATCTAGCTCTTGTCTGCCGATGCTCTCCTGAACATCCTTGATAGGGGGCGTACTGTTTACCAGTCAGCATAGTTGCTGGTTTACTGGTTTTAGCAAAACTATTTAGTAGCTGGAACAAAGATAGAAATTTGATGTGTTCTTTCAACAGTTTGGCTAACTGTAGAGCTTAGGGTTTTTAAGATTGATCTCTTAAAAGCTTATTGTCATGTCAATTGGAGTTTCCTGGACTACATGCTTAATTGTAATGGTTTTGGGGATCAATGGATAAAATGAAGTAGTTGGTGTTTACCATCATTTTCTTTTTTCGTTATGATGAACCGGAGGCCTAGAGAATTTTTTAGGGGTTTGAGAGGTTTGAGGCAAGCGGAACAGTTGTCTCCATTTCTTTTCAATTTAAGCTAATTCTCTTTCTCCTATTATGGGTTTTGGTGGGTAAAGATAGTGTAGAAACCTTACATCTTCAATTTGGAGACAGTACTTTCTTCTTTATCAATGATGATGCCCACTTTATGGTTGGTACGTGTATTGGAATTATGTTGTGAGAAGTCTGGCACGACTTAGCGCGGGAAGGGTCAGTCGGGGTGAGGGTGGTCTACATCGCACGCAACCGGAAGAAAACGCAGCTAAGCGCTGCTGAAATAGTGAAAGGATCTCGAAAGATGACGTGGCATGCTATTTCTGATTAGGCATACGCAATTTGCGCTATTGAAGAATGGCGCACGCTTTCTGGGCCAAGTTTGTTTGACCTAAACAAGTTAAAAATCTGAAGTTTGATTGAGGTTTGAACGGTGCCATTTTATCAAAGCCCTACCTTCTGCTCTTCTCCGTTGCTGGAAAGAAGCCATTTCCCCCATATGATGCGCTTTCTAATGAACTTTTATTACCGTAAAAGCCTTTTATGTATTTTACTATTTTTATTAAAATTTTAGTATTATCTTATTATAAATAGATAAATATATTATGAAAATAGTAAATACTATGTAATAATGCTACTATTAGTTAATACATGTAATTTTCTAATATTTCTAATATAATATTATTTCTTAATAATTTTAATTATTTCGCTTTTGGAGTCCCATTTAGCTTACGCTATACGCTACTGCTATTTAGCGGAACCAAAATGCTATTGCCAACGCTATCACTGTTTACAACATTGGGCATGAAAATCATCAACGTGGATAGAGTATGCTGTTGGGTGTTAATTTTGATAAGGCAGAGATCGCAGAATTGGCGAATGGAGTGGGATGTGATGTAGGGTAATTACCTGTTCAATATTTAGGAACTCGTCTCGGAGGGCACCCTCTAAAAGTATCATTTCTGTGTTGCACTACTAACTATTTTACCTGTCCTTGCAGGGGAGAGCCAAAGTGTTGGTACAGTGTCCCTGGTAATGAAGCGGATGCTTTTGAAAAGGTATAGCATATTAATGCATTACTGTTCTTCCTGTTGCAGTGAGGGAACACAGTTATGTAGCCAAGTTAAGAATCAGTACAATGCAGCCGAATACTATAAAATATACAGAGTTAATGTAGATGATTTTGGGGAAATATAATTTCTGCTAGATTCTTTTATCGCTTTCCTTGTGTGTTGAGGTGAATGTAATTCTTTGGGATCTTATTGACAGATTGATTCTGTGTTTGGAGGTGTGTGATTACGCTCTTCCATTTCTCAAGTGTTTCACCGAATATGTGGCACACTAGAATTTTCCTCTTTCGATATCTTCAGTCACACTGCTTATTGTTACTATTATTTTATTTAGTGTTTTGTTATGTCCTTTCCGAAAGAATTTCTTCAATTATTTGTCCCTGTCTATTTTGTTTCTTGCATGATGTCATTCTAGTGTTTATTAGTTTTGAATTGCATACATTGTGCAACGGGATTGTTGATGAAGAGAAACCTATTTGCTAGGACTTTTTTTTATTAATTCCTTGTCCATCATCTTGCTCGACTGCTTTCTTTTATTGTAGGTAATGCGAAGTAGTCTTCCTGATTTGTTTGAAGCACAACCAGACCTATTGTTTCAGCTTGTCACGATGCTGAACCCTTCCGTTTTGCAAGAAAAAGGTGTCCCAGTTTATAGCATTATTCAGGTATGCCTAACTATTTCTTGAACTCGGAAAACAGATGCTTTTTCTGATCATCATCATCATCATCATCATCATCATCATCATCAACTGCACCTTAATCCCAACTAGGTTGGGGTCGGTGGCATGAAAAAAATTGGCAAGGTCTACGCTGGATGCCCTTCCTGTTGCAACCTTCATACGTTGGAGAATTGAGATGATATTCCAAGACCATCAACTTCATTGGCTTTTTCTGATACTCAGATTTAGGAAAAATTGTATTCTTCTTCTTGAATTAAGCTTTGGCTGGCTTAGGCTTTCTGTTTCCCATGCATAGTTATATGATTAAACTTTAGAGAAGTTAAGACAGTTGTAAATCCAATTGCAAAGGATATTTAACAAGAAATTTTGTTGCTTTATCTTTAATCCTAGATTTCTTTATTTTTCTTCCTTTATTGTTCTTGGTTATCTGATTCTCATTTTTGAACTGAGATGACGCGAGGCCATATGCAAAATTCAATCTTAGTTCAGCTTATTCTTCACCTTCTTTAATGAGCTTTTCCATGTATAGATCTAGGTTTTTAATTTTGGCTGCTGGCTTCTTTATGTCGATTTGGTATTCTTGTTTATTACTGATAGTAATTACTTGAAAAATCATTAAATATTTGTCCTAGTTTTGCTGTTAGATTTAATTGTATTATTTTGAACATGTCTTAACTTGCCAATCAAAGTGGGTTTCAGTATCTTGGTTTATCATATGATCTATAAATTGTAATAAGATTTTCCATAGTCATTTTGGAATTTTCCTGTTTCTATGGCTATTCGTTTTCCAAACCTGTTTTATCTCTCCAAGTTTTAAGGAGTACTAACTGTTGCAGAAACATTCATTAAGTTCTATAATGTGTATACAAAATCTTTATTTTACCCTTCGGATGTACCATTATATTGCTTTTTTATGTCCATAGTGTTTGTGTAATCTCTTTTATCTTGGCAGGAGCCTGGGAACTTCGTGATTACTTTCCCCCGCTCTTATCATGGAGGCTTCAATTTTGGTAAGCCAGGAAGGATTTTTTGCTTGTTGCCCCTTGTAGGGTTAAAATCTCATTGTAATGGTGGTGCATTAACTTATTTACGCAACTTTACCTCAGTTGCATCTGTATTTGGGGTTTTTGACTCATTTTGATGAGGGCAGGCTTGAATTGCGCCGAGGCTGTTAATTTTGCACCGGCTGATTGGCTACCCTATGGTGGCTTTGGAGCTGAGCTTTACCGGCATTATCATAAAGTGCCTGTTTTATCTCATGAGGAGCTCCTATGTGTGGTGGCAAAGGTTTAATTATTCGTTCTCTAGCTGCTTTATCCTATTTTTGTTTTCTCTACCATTTTTAGCTTCCTCCTCCTTGAAGATAAGGCAGTCACAATGATTTCAATACAGTACATACATACATATATATATATATATAGCACTTCACAACCAACGTAATCAATACAAATTATTAGGTGATCTAAATCCACTCCAAATTCAGCTCCTATCAACCCATTTCTCCCTTTACTCTCACGTTCTTTTGTTGTCACTGTTTTGTTTTCTCTCCACTACATGGTAGCTTGTTGTTCTGGCTTTCTCCTCTCTTGTGTTGGTCCTTTATTATTATTATTATTTTCATTATTATTATTATTTTTATTTGTTATTATTATTATTATTATTACCATTTGCCAACTTCATTCAATTGTTTCATTTAATTTTAAATGTACTATGAGTTTTTATCTCAATGTAAAATTATGTCTCTCATAATTTGAAGAAATGTATGATCATACCAAAAAGTATACTAACATCTTATATTTACAACCACAAAAATTATTTGCGCACAAATCAAGTGTGCCAGAGTTCTTTTTATTCATGTATAATGGGTTTCTCGTTTTTGTTCTAAAAGTAGGACTTCTTTTGTCCTGTTAGCAATTAAAATGCCTGGTGTTCTTTGCGCGCTCGGATGGCTGTATAGAACTGGCCACATGTATACACATTTGTGCACACACATAAACATGTACGCATATACACTCATGAATGCATATTTATTTATTTGTATTCATATGAAGTCGTGTTGATTAATATTTATTTCTTGTCCGAGTCGTGCACACGTGTTGCCTGAATTATATTGCCTTCTACCTTTTCCTACCCATCACTTTTTACGTCCTGCTTTTGAAGGTAACAACTTTTAGTTGCTACATAACGTTGCAGAGTGAACTGGACGACAGAGTATCCTCATACTTAAGGAAAGAGCTGCTTAGAATATACAACAATGAGAAAAGTTGGAGGGAGAGGTTGTGGAGATATGGCATCAAGAGAACTTCTACCATGACTCCTCGCATGAAGTCTGATTATGTTGGTACTGAAGAGGTATATATTAGTGAACTGT
Source organism: Orobanche coerulescens (assembly GCA_033398695.1). Classification (NCBI taxonomy): domain Eukaryota; kingdom Viridiplantae; phylum Streptophyta; class Magnoliopsida; order Lamiales; family Orobanchaceae; genus Orobanche; species Orobanche coerulescens. The sequence continues at coordinate 47,456,695 of CM065805.1, read as the reverse complement.
TGGTGAATATTCTCAATATGCAATTTATAATTCCAGATAGTTTTCTTGCTGTTGACTGGTATCACTTATGTCTTTGAAGGATCCAATGTGCGTCATTTGCCAACAATTGTTATATCTCTCTGCTGTTTCCTGCAACTGTAGACCATCCACATATGTTTGCCTAGAGGTGAGTGGCTCCAGTTATACAACTCAGCCGCATATTTATACTATATATGCATTTCGTTTCCATTATTCAGTTGCATTCATATATTCTTTCATATGGTCTTCTACTCCAATGATGAACATAGTGAGGGGGTGCCTGACAAGGCTTGCTCCCCAACTCTGATACCCCATTCCCAAAATAAATACCCTCACATGAGTCAAACGTATCGGCAATTAGCTTTTTATATATATATTCTTTTTAATCTGCAAAAAGGCCAGAGCATCATTTGCTTTCTCTCTTTTCTCTTCACAGTGTACACTCAATTTGTACATGGCATTTGTTAGTCCGTCGCATGGTTATCACGTCGCCAAGTCGAGCCAAGCCGACCGAGTACCTTCATAAAGACTAGTCGACAAGTCGCCCACTAGTCATGATGACTAGTCGACAAGTCTTGCGTATAATAGAAAATAGCAACACCGGATATATTTACTAGATTTAATACATGACATAATTAAAAAATAAAAAACAGTGACAGATTTGAGAATTTTATAACAGTTAAAATATGACAGATTTTTATTTAAAATTTAATTTTTTAAAAAATTATTAATTATATTAGTATGATAGATTTTTATTTAGTTATGACAGAATTTTATTTATAATTTAAAATTTTCAAAATGAAATATTAATAATTATATTAATATTAACTATTAATAGTATACTAATTTAATTATTAGCAATTATATAAATACATATACGTATACATAGTACGTATATATATATATATATATATATATATATATCCACCGATTGGGTGAGCCGCTGTAACTAGGATAGGGTATACATATATGAATATAATACTCCCTCCGTCCCACCCGAAGTGCAACATATGGTCCAAAAAAGTGTCCCTTTAGAAGTGCAGCATTTCATCAAATGCCTCAAATCACATCAAACAATCACCTTTTACTTTTTAATCTCCACCACACTTACAGTCAATACTTTTTACCTTTTAATCTGCACCACACACTCACCATCAATACTTGCAAAACTTACACATCTATCATTTCCAATCATTCTTCTAAAATATACCACTTTTTTTCTGAATGTGGCACTTGGGCTGGGACGGAGGGAGTATGTGAAGTTATAAACAATAAAACAAATACATTCCGGAGGGAGACGAGAAGCCCGCAGAGAAGGAGAAGGTTGCCGGACGGAATACGAAGGAAGATGATGCTGAATAGTGGACATATCGGAAGTTCCGTACAGATCAGAAGTTCAAAACGGATCTGGAATCTGGAAGTTCCGAGGGTTTCGACTTTTGAACGCGGTTGAGAGACAGCGATTTTCCAGAACTTTTTTCTTTCTAGTTTTTTGTGTAAAACCAAGTCGGATTTGACGTTGGTGCCGGGTCGAAACCGGTTTTAACCCGGCAACGTCAAACTCAGAAAGTCGTTCCCCGACTTATTTCATGGGGCGACTTGTCGACTAGTCGTCGACTAGTGGTCGGCGTGATAACCATGGTCCCCACAGTATATAACCACGGAATCAAATCCAATATTTACACCTCTTTCTCAAATCCAAAACATTCCCTCCTATATTTGGCTATTTGTACACATATGGAACAATATATACGCATAGTTGGTGCCGTTGCTGTAGGTGGCGATGGTGAGGTTATGGTTGGTGGTGTAGATATGTGGAATTTTTTCACGTTCGATTTTTTTACCTTTTGAGGAAGGGTTGGTGTGCAAGGATCAGGGTGGTTGTGTGTGCGAGGCAAGAGTTCGGGGGTGGGTGGCGGCAGGATGGTTTGATGGATAGAGCTAGGCATGTCACATGTGGATGGATTGAAGAAGAAATTGATGGACTGTGATGTTGGGGGAAGCAGTGGGTCATTGGTGGCTATTCAAATTAGAAAGAAGAAACAAGAGAAATTAGGAACGAAAAGAAAGTGAAAGTAACAAGTTGTTAAATAAAATAAAAATACTTTAGAATTAAATTTTAGTGATTGGAATCTCGTTGGTCTATTTTTTTTTATATATATATATAATCATATTTAATTTATCCTGTAGTCAACTTATAAATACTAATTATCTGATTAGATAATCAGTTTATTAGTGAATTTCTTAAATTTTTTGTAATATTTTTAATATTTGACCTTGTTTGGTTGTTTAGTTGTAATTATTGGATTATATAATATTTAAAATCACTTCATTTGCAAATTGATAAACAAAATATATGATTCTTTGATCACGTATACAACAACAACAACATCTAAGCCTTAGTCCCAAAATGATTTTGGGTCGGCTAACATGAATCAAACTTTGAAACCGTCAATGATCGTTACATAAATAACATAAAAGGAGAAAAAGAGGAAAAAAAGTAGAGAAAAAAGCAAATAAAAAAGAGAATGAATGTTAAAAAAAAAAAAAAGAAAAATCCTGAAAAATAAATTAAAAGATAAAATGGAATAAAAGAAAATAGGAATAAAAATACAGATCATCAAAATACAGATAAAAGAAAAAAAGAAATCAGATTCCATCCACCATCCGTATTCTTTCCCGCCACATTTGCCTCTCTATCGCCATATTTTCTCCAATTCCAAGAAACCGCATATCATTTTCAATCATCTTTATCAAGTTTTCTTGGGTCTTCCTCTACCTTTCACAACATTACTTGTTTCCCAACTTTCTAGCCTCCTCACTGGGACATCAACAGGTCTTCTTCTCACATGACCAAACCATCGTAATCGATTCTCCATCATCTTGTCTTCTATAGCGCAACTCTTACCTTCTCTCTAATCACCTCATTTCTGAGCCGATCCTTTTTTGTATGACCACACATCCATCGTAGCATACGCATCTCCGCCACATTCATCTTTTGAACGTGACACTGTTTTACAGCCCAACACTCGGTGCCATATAACAGCGCAGACCTAATTGCCGTGCGGTAAAATTTACCCTTTAATCTATGAGGCATGTCAGGATCACATAAAACCCCTGTGGCACTCTTCCACTTCAACCACCCGACCTTTATTCTGTGAGCCACATCGCCATCTAGCTCTCCATCTTTTTGGATAATAGATCCAAGATACCGAAAGAAAGTGGACCCATGAACAACTTTCCCATCAAATGTGATCATCCCGGCCTCTTTATCACTGTTTTCGCTAAACCTACACTCCATATATTCAGTCTTACTTCTGCTCAGCCTAAAGCCTCGAGCTTTCAAAGTATCCCTCCAAAGTTCCAATTTCTGTTGCACTCCAACCTTCGTTTCATCAATCAACACAATATCATCTGCGAACATCATACACCACGGAACATCATTTTGAATTTCTCTTGTCAATTCGTCCATGACTATGGCAAAGAGAAAAGGACTAAGAGCAGATCCTTGATGCACCCCAATCGTAATAGGGAATTCTTCTGTCCTCCCAACATTAGTACATACACTTGTACTAGCTCCCTCATACATGTCCTTTATAATGTCAATATATTTCCGCGATACACCCTTCTTTGCTAAGGCCCACCAAAGTACTTCTCTTGGTACTTTATCATATGCCTTCTCTAAATCAATAAAAACCATATGTAGATCTTTCTTTTTATCTCGATAATGTTCCATCAAATGCCGGATAAGATAAATTGCTTCCATGGTCGATCTTCCAGGCATAAATCCAAACTGATTTTCTGTTATCTTCACACATTTTCTGATCCTTTGTTCAATCACTCGTTCCCACAACTTCATGTATGACTCATTAGTTTAATTCCGCGATAATTAGAACAATCTTGAACATCACCTTTGTTCTTATACAAAGGGACGAGAATACTTTTCCTCCATGCTGATGGCATCTTATTGCTTCTCCAAATCTTATTGAAAAGCATAGTTACCCATTCGATCCCTCTCTCCCCCAAACACCTCCAAACTTCAATAGGTATACCATATGGTCCTTCTGCTTTCTTTGACCCCATCTTCTTCAATGCAATTGTCACTTCACCCTTTTGAATTCTCCTCTTAAACTCTCGGTTAACCATACTTGAGGGGATGTTTAGATTCCCAATATCTTGTTCTTGATGGCCATTGAATAGGGTATTAAATTATGACCTCCATCTCTCTTTTATCTCTATCTTTAACCAAAACTTTTTGGTCAGTATCTTTTACACATTTAACTTTTCCAATACCTCGCGTCTTCTTCTCTCTCATTCGAGCAAGTTTATAGATATCTTTTTCCCCTTCTTTTGTATCTAATCTTTCATATAATTCTTGATTGACCTTTGATCCGGTATTTCGCACTGCCTTTTTAGCTTCTGTTCGAGCTTTCTTGTACTTCTCATAATTCTCATCGCTCGAGCATTTACCCAGTACCTTATAACATTCACGTTTGGTCTTTATCGCTTGCTTAACTTCATCATTCCACCAAGATGTGTCCTTACTTGATGGTTTGTTTCCTTTAGATTCTCCTAGAACTTCTTTTGCAACTTCCTTTATGTTATGCTCCAACAAGTTCCACATCGAATCTATATCCATCTCCGTGCAATCAGACCATATACCACTATCAGCAATCTTAGCCACAAAAGTATGTCGACTCTCCCCTTGGAGCTTCCACCAATCTTTGATCACGTATAACTTAAACTAATTATTAGTTATTTGATTAATTTAAGATTGACAGTCAATTATTTGATTAGTTTAAAATTGACAGTCAATTATTTGATTAGTTGGATAAGATTCTAAAAGCTAACTACTTGTTCATTCAGAGTGTTGAAAAGATCATCTTCAAGAATATTTAATTGGATATTTGGAGATAAGAAAACCAAAAAAAACAAAAAAAGATGAGTTTGAAACAGAACTGTGTTACCTTAATATAATAAGGCATTTTGTAGTAACTTCTAGGTTCATGGTAATGCATATGGCTCAAGTGTATCTCAGTTTACAAATTTTGAAGGGCAAAGCCCGTGGATAAGTCGGTTGCGGTGGTTCAGTAGTGCGAGGCATTTGTTCAAACTTGGTCTATATTTTTTGTGTTGTCTTGTTGGTAGTCTCCTTCTGAGAGGGTTTTTAATTTTTCTAATTCTTCAGTTTATGTGTGCTTTTCTTGTCTTGGCATGTTAACAGTCCTTTTCGGAATATCGCTCTCTCCTTGGCCTCTGGTTGGGCAAGGAGCACTTTGCGAGTTGGCAACGGTTGTAACTTGTTGTTGAGTTTGATAAAATCTCTTATCATTTGGGAGAAAAAGAAAAAGATGCAATTTGTCAATGTTGACATTGTTAGTTGGGTGTTAGGGTAATTATACGAATAATTATGGTGGTTTCTGTAATTTGACCTTATTTGATGGGGTTTGGTGATTATTTTGGTTGACTATTATTGCATTTAGTGTTTGATATCATTTTTTTTCTTAATAAATACTTCCAATCTTATTGCTAAGATAAGTAAATAACTTCTTCTATTTGTTTAGTTGCAAATATTGTAAAAATATTTCACTGATTTTCGGGGTTTGGCCCCTTCAAGACCCCACAAGAAGCATGGCCAATTTTTTGATTCATTATCCATTTGCAAAGGCATTTTGGTCGAGACTCTTAGTTATGCAAAAATGTGAACCATATTCCATAAGTGCAATTGGTTCTTTTAGGAGTTGGAGGAACCAAAGAAACAAAAACATTGTGGAAATCAGCTAACTATACTGACTTCTCAAATCTAGGAAGAAAGGTGCACCTATTTTTTTTTGACAGCACGTGTTTTATTTTTTGTATGTTTTTGTGGCATCCTTGCTCTCTTTTTTGTAACTTATTCTTGCTTTCCCAGTAAAGTTTTATTCTATTCTAATAATATAAAAGAATATGTATATTTACTTATTTTTGTATAATTCTGGCATTACCTTAAAAAAAAGAGAGTTCTGAGATTGATTTTTGCCAATACATCAGTCTTTTGATGCGGACCTTTGTTTTTAGTGTCCAAGAATGCTGTGGTAACAGCTGATTGTTTTCTCACAGCTTGTATGAATATTGACTTTGCTTATGTTTTACAATATTTTGAAGTGATTCAATTTCGTTCCACTATAGCCCCCACCAATATGATATTGTAGAGCCAAAAGATTTCATTTGGACATCGAGCACTGGAACTCACCCTCCTTTTTTGCAGCACTGGAAGCACCTTTGTGAATGCAAGCCAAACAAACTTCGTCTTTTGTACCGTCATACTCTGGCAGAATTGAGTGATTTGCTGTTGAAGGTTGATAAATATTATTCCGTAGAAGCTGCTGCTGATTCTCAAAAGGCCACGTCTTCAGAAAAAGCAGTCGTATTGACGAAAAAGGTTTTATATTATTCGTATTCATGATTATTTATTGATTGATACAGATCTTCTTTTTAATGGATTTATTTGGAAAATCCTTGTTTTTTATACCTCTTTGTCCGACTCCTCTATCATACCTAGACCTGTGCCAGTCAGGGCTATCTAATTACACATTGTCTAGCTTTGTTAGTATTCTTGATTCAATCTATCAAACGTTTGGCCTAGTTCCATAGTTCCTTTTAATCGAGATGTCTTTTGTAATGGATTGAGTTCTTAGTGAGGATTAAAGGTTGCTATATGTGTGTTCGTGAAGCTGGCAAGTGGTTAATTATTCTGTTCCTTGTCAAAAAGCTTAGAACCTTAGGTTAACGGAAAACGTTCTTCCTTAGATTACATTACTGTCGCAATATTTGGGGATGCAAGTAGAGTTGGATAGATTTATGATGTAGAATTATCTATGCTGCTGAAAGAAACCTATATATCTGGCGGATAGAAATCTTTCCGCCTTTATCCTATTAACTCTTTGCAACATGTCATCGTGACGTCATGATTATGATGTTCTCCATTTTAGGTTAAGGGCGATCATGTGACACATTTGCAACTCGCTCAAGAGTGGATTTTGAGGTCATCTAAGATTCTTGAACATCCATACTCTAGGAATGCTTATGTCAGCGCAATAGAGGAAGCTGAGCAGTTTCTTTGGGCTGGTTCTGAGATGGATTTAGTAAGCTTGGATCTTCTGGTTATCTCTGGCTTCGTCCAGGTTTTATATGTAATAGTGATGGTTTTTTTATAGGTGCGAGAAATGCAAAATAACTTGATTCAAGCACAAAATTGGGAAAAAGCTGTGAGAGATTGCTTTTCTGAGGTGAAATTACGGTCCAATAGTGGTACGTGTGACACACAGAAAGTGTTGATGGATGATGTCAATAAGTTGCTGAGGTTACGGAGTACTCCTTGCAACGAACCAGACTACATTCAGTTAAAGGTCAGATTATTTTTAGTAACTTAAATGGCTCCACTTTTGGTTTCCATGAATTGGTTGATGGAGCTGAAGACATTCACAAATTTATTTGTAGGAATACCAAGAAGAAGCTAATAAGCTGATCCAGGAAATTAATTCTGCTTTGACATCATGTTCAGAATATTCTGTAAGAAAGATACTACTTTTTCTTGCCGGTTTTAGATAGTAACCTTTCCGTGGCTATTTCTAATTTTGCTGTATATGACTATCTAGTTGCTTGTCTATCTACTTATACTGTATTTCTAATTCCTACCTAAATATTTATCAACTGATGCATAGACAAATATATCGATTTTTGACACCTATGAGTTGAGTTACTTTGTTTGAACTCTCCTTTTACTTCCAGGTGGCTGATTTGGAGATCTTATATGCGAAGACGGTTGGCTCACCAATCCATGTAAAGGAAAGTGAGGAACTAAAACTCAAGCTATCGGCAGTGAAGGTATATTTTATATTTTTATTGATGTTGACATCTGCACCTAAGATTCCTTATGATACTAAAGATGTTGAATTCTGTTCCAAATTTCAACCACCAATATGCCACATTTACTTGTTAACTTTATTTTGAAGAAGTAAGCAGTATAAATCTCTGATGTACCTGCATTCTTAGACCGAAGAGGAAACTTGAATCGGGTGTATTAGTTTCCTGTATTAAGGATGGTTTTGTGGTCTAGGACCATTATCTCCTGAGATGGCATTTTGTCTAGCATCTTCAGTTTGTGTGTGGTCTCCTAAGAAAGCTAACGTACATACTCTGGGCAAATTTTTCCTTTTATGAATTTGGTGACAATTTGTGGATATTGTTTCTTTGCTTTGGCTCTTTTAATGCATATCAGTCTGTGTCAGGTTTGGTTGGACGATGTGGGAAACTGCATCTCTCAGAAAGCTCCTTCATCAGTTGAGGTAGATATGCTCTACAAGCTGGAGTCAGAGGTGATTTGAAATACTCTCGCACCTGCTCTGTAAATCTCTGGACAGCTTGCATAAAACTTTTGTAGCATCTCTGATGGAAATCAAGAAGGACGATATAAATATTAGGATAATACAAAGTTTTGTTGGGTTTTTCCATTCCTATTATAGCTTTTGGAAACCAGAGATTTGTTGTACTCACTTATATATTATTATTGATTATCGAATTTCTCTCGAATCATTTTGTTTTCTTAAATTTTGTCTCACTTTTGTCGTGTTAGCTATCGGACTTTCTAATGTTAAGTTCTTGTTTTGTTCTTTGGACGTTGTTTACTTTCCAGATTGTGGAACTACAATTTCAGCTTCCTGAAGCTGCCCTGATCACCGATTTAACAAGGCAAGCAAAATCCTGTCAGTCTCGTTGCAACGAGATTTTGAAAGATTTGGTTGGCCTAAAGGTTGTGCTTTCAGACTTATGTTTCAGCAAGGGTCATTTGTGTGGACCTTTAACTTTTTTTTTTTTTCGTAAAACCACTTCATTCTTTTCGGCAGGAAGTCAAACTGTTTCTCAGTGAATGGGAGGATTTTCATGTGAAGATTCCAGAGCTTGAGCTTCTAAAACAATATTATAAGAGTACATTATCATGGACGTCACGTGTCGACAGTGTGCTTATGAATGTTCATTTACGGGAGGATCAAGAAAAAGTAGTTGATGAGTTAACCTGCATCCCGAGGGATGGATTGTTGCTCAAAATTCAAGGTACAATGAGTGAACTCAAAATTTGCGGTTCTTGTCAACAGATCAATATTTTGCTCATTTAGCTTGGTATCAACTTCCCTTCCTTTTCTATTAATGTAGTCAATGAGTTGCCACGTGTTGAGCTCGAGCTTGAGAAGGCACGCTGCCGTGTTAAGGCATTTAAGGTAACCTGACGAGTATTAGGTCAAACTTTTATGTGCTGTCATGGATATTTCTTTTCCATCTGAATTTCTTTTCCGCCTCTTTGAGAACCTGGAGTGAAAAATGATAGGTTGACTTTTCAGTCAGATTCTAAGTCGAACGACATTTATTTTCGTATTTTGGGGCCTCAATTTGAAGAAGTGATTGCTGATATGTTGGGTACTTACTTGTGTAGTATTCTCATAGAGTAAAGAGGATGGGACACACAAGAAATACGGAAAATATATTAAATTGCAAAAAGAAAATACGAAAACAAGAACCAACGGGATAAATCCCGTCCCAAGCCTATTGGCCGAGTCCTATGAAAGATTTTTCCGTCCCAAAACGTAGCCGTAAACAATGTTCAATGATCAAAAGATAATCTAACTAGGAGACACAAGAGCAATATAAATAGACTTAATAACCAAACCCTAACTTAAGCCCTAAGAAACTAAGCCCATGGGCCAAACTTATTCAATAACTTAAATTAAAACCCTAAAACAATAATTAATACAAAATAGTACCCTAAAACAATAATCAATATAAAATAGTAGCGTATCAATTCCATTCCTCTTAAAAACAGCCTTGTCCTGAGGAACAGAGGAACGGAACCTCATCCAGCCATGTACTGCTCCATTCTAGGGAATTTAGATACTCCTGGATCGTCCTCAACTTCCACGTTTGGAATGATCAAAGACCTGTAGGGATTTATTTGCACAAACATGCAGTAGCGAATAGGATTCACGACACTTGTAAAAACTCATTTGAGCGCAGGTTCATATACTCCGTGTGTGACATTGGAATAGAGGCGCGGAGCTGAGGCAGTGCTGAATACCCGACCGATTCAGCAGTAGGGTGGCCGACTGAGTCGCTCCCCGGGTAATGCTTAGAAATCTGGAAGCATGTATTTTCAGCGACTGATATAAGGGCAGGGCGTAATTGTTGGTGTCCTGTGGCTGGAGAAGAACGGTAGCTGTTGAATTGAGGTTCGCCCTTGGAAGGTAAAGGGCACAGGCTATTCTCTTGTCTATTCCGCTGTGAAGAGCCGAAGCGCCCAGGGCCTCCAAATCGGCACTCTACTATAGTAAAGAAGGAAGGTTGGGGCTAGGTGTGAAAGTCATCAAGCTACTTCGTAATAATGAAAAGAGCATGTTGGGTCAAAAAGTGTATCCACCCGGTCCGGGGAAGGCGTGTGAAATCTTCTCATGAGTGAATCTCCTTTCATAACCAGTGTGAGAGTAGAACGGCCTTTCAGCGTGAATGTGAGACCGGAAAGAAAGTCCCAAACCCCCAAGAAAGGCTAGGGGTGGAAAATAATACCGAAATACCGAAATACCGAAATTACCGTACCGAAAAATACCGAATTATCGGTATGCCGAAAGATACGATACGGTATAATACCGTATCGAACATTTTCGGTACGGCAACTGTTTGAATATTTGCATACCGACGGTATACCGAACCGTACCGATAATACGGTATACTGTTACATGCCGGTATATACCGTGGTATACCGTCACTTGTAATATATAATATTATATATATATATATTATTTTAATAATTAATATTAACCCAACCTCAACCTAATTAACAAACATTACTGAGTCTCAAGTTCTCAACTCTCACGACTCTCACCTCAGACCTCAGTCCTCACGCCGCCACCTTAGTCTTTCTCTTTCACTCTCAACTCAAACACCTACACCACTGTACGGCGACGAATCGACGACGAATCTACACGACGAGCTCTTTCGCGACGGAGCAACCTGTGGGACGGAGCTCTTTCACGGCGGCGCCGTCAGTCCGAATTCTCGTGGTGAGTTCGAGTTCTAGTGTCTCTTAATTTTGTGGTGATTCTTATTTCTCAATCTTCAATTTATAGAGTTTGAATTTTGATTGAATATAAAGTATAATCCCTAATCTTAATTATCCGTGAGACAAAATAATGAATTTTGTGGGTTCTATGTTATTGACCAAAATAGTGTTTTAAATATGGTCAAAAAGAAGTAGCCATGGCCAATGGGTCCGGACAGACAAAGGAACTCTATGGCTTGCCTTAAAGAAAGAGAACGAATATTTTGTTTTTTTGCTCATGAGGTTTTTCCAGTATGATTTCATTACTTTGGTTTGTCCATGTATCCTCTTAAGAATGTATTACTGATGCCCTAATAAAAACATCCGATGCCAGTATAAACTAGTTGATTGATAAATCTAAGTCCATACTCCCAGCAGAAAGTCCATGAGGTTATTCATGATTTTGTTTTGTTTTTCAAGGTGTTATTTGATGTGATATGTCAGCATAAACTAGTTGATTGATAAATCTCTAGTTGATTGTTCCAGGGGTTCTTTTGTTTACAAGCAGTGAGTTGTAGTGGTGGTTCTTTAGTTGATTGAGCCACTCTATCTTTTTCCAGGGGTTCTTTAGTTGATTGAGCCACTCTGTCTTTTTGTTTACAAGCAGTGCAGTTGAAAAGTGAGCTTACAGTGATTGTAATTTTTGAATTATAATGTGTTGTTGTTTTATGTTTCTGTGTAAGAGTTTTTTTTTTTTGTTCATCTACTTTTTTTTTATGTTCATGGAATCATGGTGCCTTGTTCAAACCGTGGATTTATGCTTTGTTTTGAGTATATCAATATGTCGATTTGGTACAGAACGATATGACGGTAATTTCGGTATACCTTGAATATACGGTATGCCGAATTACCGTGTGTTATACCGAAAAACGGTACGGCATCGGTATGTGCTATGTTTCATACCGATATCTCGGTATACCGAGTCTCGGTATGCCGGACGGTTCGGTACGGTTTCGGTATGTAATTTTATATAACGAAAGTTTCGGTATGGTATACGGTATGAGTAAAATAAATCGGTACGGTACGGTATACCACCCCTAAGAAAGGCAGGTTAAAAGCTTTAACCAGGGACAGTCTGTAATCCTATTTTGCTTCAATTGGAAATGGGCAGAGACCGCGAAGAATGTTGTGGTTGGGTTAACTCCAACTCCCGTTCCAAGTGCATAATATCAAATAAGTCATGGCCATCCTTTGAGTGAATTCTCAACCTTATTTTATCTTTTAACCCATGTAGAAACATCCCCAAGCAATAGTTGTTTGCGATACCTGGAACAAGCACCAAACGTGCTATAAATAAATCCACATATTCTCTCACCGTTCCCGTCTGGCGGGTATATAGCAATGATTCAAAGTGATTTGACATAAGATCATCACCATATCGCCGCACTAGCTTGTGTTTCAACTGGGTCCATGTCATATTTGGGAACCTCGTCTGCATCCACTGGAACCAATGTAAGGGCCCTCCTTCCATCGCGATTAGGGCAACGTCCACCTTATTTGCCTCTGGTGTGTTACGGAGGCGAAAATATTGCCCTGCCTTCGATATCCAGCTTTCCGGATTGGATCCATCGAAACCGGGCATAGCGACCCGGTTCGCCGCTGCCATCACGTCGGAATTAACCGGCGCTGCTGCCTCCTGTCCCTGTGGCTGGTAAACCTGTGCCGAACTTCCCGCCGCCCGAGGATGATGCGCCGACCCTAGGGGAGAGTCCGACCCATCCTCAACCGCCTTATCCTTCCCCTTCGCAAAATCGGACAAGAGGGCTGTGATTCCTCCAATTTCGCCAGGGATTCGACCTCGGCCGCCAACTCATCACTCCTCTTCTCTATTGTTGCAAATCAGTTCTCCGAATCCATGCGAGTTGATGATCGTGTATTGGGCATCTACGTTCACCGCACCGCACCAAATTGATAGAGCCAAGACGATGGGACACACAAGAAATATGGAAAAGATATTGAATTGTAAAAAGAAAATAAGAAAACAAGAACCAACGGGATAAATCCCGTCCCAAGCCTAATGGCCGAATCTTATGAAAAATATTCCGTCCCAAGCCGAAGCCGTAAACAATGTTCAATGATCAAAAGATAATCTACCTAGAAGACAAGGGCAACATAAATAGCCCTACCTTAAAGCCCCAAGAATCTAAGCACATGGATCAAACTTATTCAATAACTTAAATTAAAACCCTAGAACAATAATTAATATAAAATAGTACCTTAAAACAGTAACAACATCTAAGCCTTAGTCCCAAAATGATTTGGGGTTGGCTAACATGAATCAAACTTTGAAACCGTCAATGATCGTTACATAAATAACATAAAAGGAAAAAAAAAAGAGGGAAGAGAAAAAAGCCAAAGAAAAAAATGAAAAATCCTGAAAAATAAATTAAAAGGTAACATGAAAAAAAAGGAATCAGATTCCATCCACCATCCGTATTCTTTCCCGCCACATTTGCCTCTCCATCGCCATACTTTCTCCAATTCCAAGAAACCGCATATCATTTTCAATCATCTTTATCCAAGTTTTCTTGGGTCTTCCTCTACCTTTCACAATATTACTTGTTCCCCAACTTTCTAGCCTCCTCACTGGGGCATTAACAGGTGTTCTTCTCACGTGACCAAACCATCGTAATCGATTCTTCATCATCTTGTCTTCTATAGACGCAACTCTTACCTTCTCTCTAATCAACTTATTTTTGAGCCAATCCTTTTTTGTATGACCACACATCCATCGTAGCATACGCATCTCCGCCACATTTATCTTCTGAACGTGACACTGTTTTACAGCCCAACACTCGGTGCCATATAACAGTGCAGGCCTAATTGCCGTGCGGTAGAATTTAACCTTTAATCTATGAGGGATCACATAAAACCCCTGTGGCACTCTTCCACTTCAACCACCCTGCCTTTATTCTGTGAGCCACATCGCCATCTAGCTCTCCATCCTTTTGGATAATAGATCCAAGATACCAAAAGAAAGTGGATCCATGAACAACTTTCCCATCAAATGTGATCATCCCCGCCTCGCTATCACTGTCATCACTAAACCTACACTCCATATATTCAGTCTTACTTCTGCTCAGCCTAAAGCATCGAGCTTCCAAAGTATCCCTCCGAAGCTCCAATTTCTGTTGCACTCCAACCTTCGTTTCATCAATCAACATAATATCATCTGCGAACATCATACACCATGGAGGTCATTTTGAATTTCTTTTGTCAATTCGTCCATGACTATGGCAAAGAGAAAAGGACTAAGAGCAGATCCTTGATGCACCCCAATCGTAATAGGGAATTCTTCTGTCCTCCCAACATTAGTAGGTACACTTGTACGAGCTCCCTCATACATGTCCTTTATAATGTCAATATATTTCCGCGATACACCCTTCTTTGATAAGGCCCACCAAAGTACTTCCCGTGGTACTTTATCATATGCCTTCTCTAAATCAATAAAAGCCATATATAGATCTTTCTTTTTATCTCGATAATGTTCCATCAACTGTCGGATAAGATAAAGTGCTTCCATGGTCGATCTTCCAGGCATAAATCCAAACTGATTTTCTGTTATCTTCACACATTTCCTGATCCTTTGTTCAATCACTCGTTCCCACAACTTCATGGTATGACTCATTAGTTTAATTCCGCGATAATTAGAACAATCTTGAACATCACCTTTGTTCTTATACAAAGGGACGAGAATACTTTTCCTCCATGCTGATGGCATCTTATTGCTTCTCCAAATCTTATTGAAAAGCATAGTTACTTTATCATATGCCTTCTCTAAATCAATAAAAACCATATGTAGATCTTTCTTTTTATCTCGATAATGTTCCATCAACTGCCGGATAAGATAAATTGCTTCCATGATCGATCTTCTAGGCATAAATCCAAACTGATTTTTTGTTATCTTCACACATTTCCTGATCCTTTGTTCAATCACTCGTTCCCACAATTTCATGGTATGACTCATTAGTTTAATTCCGCGATTATTAGAACAATCTTGAACATCACCTTTGTTCTTATACGAAGGGACGAGAATACTTTTCCTCCATGCTGATGACATCTTATTGCTTCTCCAAATCTTATTGAAAAGCATAGTTACCCATTCGATCCCTCTCTCCCCCAAACACCTCCAAACTTCAATAGGTGTACCATCTGGTCCTGCTGCTTTCTTTGACCCCATCTTCTTCAATGCCATTGTCACTTCACCCTTTTGAATTCTCCTCTTAAACTCTCGGTTAACCATACTTGAGGGTATGTTTATATTCCCAATATCTTGTTCTTGATGGCCATTGAATATGGTATCAAAGTATGACCTCCATCTCTCTTTTATCCCTTTTTCTTGAACCAAAACTTTTTTGTCAGAATCTTTCACACATTTAACTTTTCCAATATCCCGCTTCTTCTTCTCTCTCATTCGAGCAAGTTTATAGATATCTTTTTCCCCTTCTTTTGTATCCAATCTTGCATATAATTTTTGATTGACCTTTGATCGGGCATTTCGCACTGTCTTTTTAGCTTCTGTTCGAGCTTTCTTGTGCTTCTCATAATTCTCATCGCTCGAGCATTTACCCAGTACCTTATAACATTCACGTTTGGTCTTTATCGCTTGCTTAATTTCATCATTCCACCATGATGTGTCCTTACTTGATGGTCTGTTTCCTTTAGATTCTCCTAGGACTTCTTTTGCAACTTCCCTTATGTTATGCTCCAACAAGTTCCACATCGAATCTATATTCATCTCTGTGCAATCAGACCAAATACCACTATCAGCAATTTTAGCAACAAAAGTATGTCGACTCTCCCCTTGGAGCTTCCACCACTTAATTCGAGGGTCAACTTGTGGCCTTCCTTTCTTAATTGCCTCTTACCTCGAAGGTCAAGCACCACAATCCTATGCTGCGTTGCAGCACTCTCACCGGGTATCACCTTACAATTAGTAAAACTTTTCCTCCAAACATTCCTTACTAAAAAGAAATCAATCTGACTTGCATTACCTCCATTTCTATATGTCACCAAATGAGAGTCCCTTTTCTCGAACCAAGTGTTCATAATACCCAAGTCATAAGCTAATGCGAAATCCAATATACCATTTCCTGCTTCATTCTTATCCCCAAAACCAAAGCCACCATGAACGCTCTCTAAGCCATCTCTGCTAACACCAACATGCCCATTGAGGTCACCACCAATGATCAATTTCTCACCCATGGGAATTCGTTCGACAACCTCTTCCAAATCTTCCCAGAATTCTTGTTTGATCGATGCCTCCAAGTATGATAGTTAGAAACTCATCCCCTATCACAAGCTTAATAGTCATTATTCTATCGCTCTTTCTCGACACTTCCCCCACATCATCAATGATTTCTTTATCAATGACGATACCTACTCCATTTCTACTTCTATCCTTTCTAGAGTACCAAAGCTTATAACCCCAAGGAGCTAACACTCTTGCCTTTTCGCCAACCCACTTAGTCTCTTGTAGACACATTATGTGAATCCTCCTCCTTTTCATAACCTCCCCCACTTCTGCTGATCTCCCCATCAAAGAGCCACCGTTCCAAGTTCCAAACCGCACCTTACTACCCTTACTAGCCGCATGACCTAACTTCTCTGTCTGTCCCCGTCCACGCTGCAGGGATCCTTGCACATTTGACACCACACCCATACTTCGAGGTGGCGCGCCGCTTCCGGGCGACTACCTAGCAACCCTTACATATTTTCCACTACACCCGGGGCTATGAAGTGTAGCGCATCCTTGCTCATTTGACACCACCCTCAGATGTAAAGGTGGCGCGCGCTTCTGGGCGACGGCCTAGCAACCCTCGCATACTTTTCACTGCACCCGGGCCTATGAAATGCAGCGCGTCGCTTCTGAGGAGACGCCCCAACGATTTTCAAAATTTGATTCATGTTCATAAAATGTGACGAGTTTTACGCTGGCTGCCACTAACCTACCGCAACCCTCCTCTTTTATCCGGGCTTGGGACCGGCAATGAATGTCCAGAAGACACCCACAGGCAGTAATTAATCTAAAATAGTAGCGTATCATATTCTTAGATTTGTTATCCAAAATTAACATCATTTTCAATACAGACTCTTCAGTGTCAAATGTCCATGGATTTCATTCAGCAACTAGTGTCGGAGGCAGCCATGTATGTTTCTCTTTTATGTGTTTTCAATTAAAGGTCTTCTTGCTTTGACTGACTTTCTCGTGTTCAAATAAGATTAGTATTGAAGTATCAAATGCATTTATTTTTCAGACTACAGATTGAGAAGGAGCAGATTTTTACTGATATTTCTCAAAGACATGCAGCTGCCATTTGCTGGGACGAAAAAGCAAAACATCTTGTTGCTACTAAGGGGCGTATGTCTGACTTTGAGGATCTGTTGAGGTTTTTCTTTAAAACAAATGCCCCCATCTTAAATATTTTCATTATGTACTTGGCTTTTGATATTTGAATAACACCTTCAGGGCTTGTGAGCACATCCGTATTATCCCATCATCTCTTTTTGATGTCAAGCTTGCAGTATCAACAGCTAAGGCATGGTTAACAAAATCCAAACCATTCCTACATCAGGATTCATCTACCTTACTAGCCTCAGATACTTGTCTTCGAGTTGATGATTTGAAGGTTATTTTTCTTGATGCAAATAATATATCTTTCAATGTTCATTTCTTTTATTTTTTAATTTTGCTTGATAATTTTGTAATTTCCTAGGAGTTGATGTTGGAATCAGAGGACCTGGATGTACATTTAGAAGAGTTTTCGCTGCTTGAAAAAGTCTTGAAGAAGAGTTTAGAATGGGAACAGGATGCTAGCACTTTACTACAGAATGCAGAGCACTTGTGGAACACTGGCATTGAGGGCATTTTGAGCTCTCTCATACCCAGACTTGAATGTCAAGTTCTCTTGATGGAGACTGCCATAAAAAGTGGTATATCTCTTGGTCTTGAGTTCAACATGATTCCAAAACTTCAAGATGCTTGTACAACATTCAAGTGGTGCATTACAGCTCTCTCATTCTCGACTACTTTTCCTACTCGCAAGGTGATTTTCCTTTCCTTCCCTGTTTCAAAATTCAACAGCACATGGCTACAAACTTTGCCTGATGCGTTCTTTGTTTTAATGAGCTTCCAAGTCCATCTAGCATGATGTGGACATGGTGTTTACTTTCAGTAAAATGTTACACCACAACCAGTATAAGCTTAAGGCTGTCTGTCTCCATGGTTCTTATTGGTTGTGGTCAAGTAATAATGAAGATTAGCATACTTGTGCTTTCTAGTTTACCAGTAATTGGATAAACTACTGTTCATCTTTTTTCCATTTTAAATGTGATTTTTGGTCTTTGCATCTCGTCCCTTTTTCTTTGAATACGGAATACCTTTCTGCTTAAACTTGTATTTATTGTTACCTGCTCTAGATGATGCAAATTATTATAAGTCGGTGAAGTCATTTATCACATATCATCGTGTTTACTGATGGAGAGTAGCTTTACCTGTGAAGGTGATCTGGAATTGCTTCTGAGTTCTAATTAAGCACATTCATTCATATGAATTTACATTATTTTGTCAAATTCAGATGCTGCTTTTCTAACCAAACCGATATGTGCAATTTCACTCAGATTGTGGTGTAAGGTTTTGCACCAGCTGGGCCTGTTCTGTTTGACTTTATTCAAGTCATTTCCTAAAATGTGTGGATGCATAGTCCAAGCAGTAGCGATGTACGCGCAAACTATCAGCATTCTGAGTCTTTTCAGCATATGTCCAACTAAAGTAGATATTTAATTGCCCATGATTCGGAGTGCCATGTGGTCATCTGGTATTTTTGATGATCCAGATGATAAGCACTGATTTATATCCATTTTTTCTTCAGTTTATATTTTGGATTATTGTTTTTTCTCTTTAAGAAGATTGGAGATTTTTGAGAATATTGATCATAGTTTCTTTCATCATATATCCTATGGAGTGTTAGTTTAATATTTTTTTTTGGCTCGTAAAGGACTTTTTTTTTTTCCTAGGATGTTGAGATGATTCTTTCTGCTGCTGCGAGTCTTCCTGTAATAAATAAATCAGTTGCTCTGTGGACTGCATTGGTTGAAGGCTTAAGTTGGCTCAAGAAATCTCTTGAAATTCTTGGTCCAAATAGTCATGGAAAATATCAAGTCAGCAGTGTTGAGGAAGTTATTGTTCTATCTAAGGTCTATATGGTAGAATCTTCTGTTGTTTATTTATATTAGAGACTACTGATCCACTTGTACTCTTCTTTGATCTGAACTGCTATATCTTTGTTTTCTGCAAAAGATACTTGACATTTTGAAGTTGCAGAAAACTTGCATCTCATTTCCATTGATGATTGGTCGTCTTCATGATGCAGTTTATGATCACAAGTACGCTTTGACCTCTTAATGCAGTATACTGTATACGTATTAAATAGTTCATCTACATCTGCATAATATAAAGTAACGGCCATGATCTTCATAATTCTACTTTTTCCCGTTAAGATGATGATAGGATTCTATCTTGGTAATTGGTATTGGAATATTCTCGACTCTTGAGTAAATAAAAAATAGGAGATGGTTGAGATTTTGTCTTGTGAATAGTTGATTGATTGATCTGTGTTCACGAGGGTAGCAATGAGGTTATGATGTGCACATCAATTACTGTTTTGGGATCAACTGTTTGTTTTGGCTGTGTCTTTTGCTTTCTTTTGAATCTGGTAGCGATACAAAGAAGCCTAACATGTCGAATATTATGCGGTCTACGATTTTTACCTGCTACGTGTGTCCGCATATATAAAATTAGTAAAAGCAGCTTTCACGATACTGGGTGAGGTATTTGGTGCCACTTTCATTACTGTCGTGGTAATAAAACTTGTGTTTAACTTATCTAAATATGATAACATGAGAATTAGGTCTTAGGGCGACACTATGATTACCAAGCTCATATATGACATGCAGCTCCAGCCCCCTGATGGCTGTATTCAATTATTCAACATTTTATTTATTACCTATTGCATTCCCTCTTTTACATAATTTATGGAACTAGATAGTTGATGGTAGATGTTTCTTCAGTAGTCACTGACCATGAATTATATTCTGCTTGTCCTTGGAACATTTAATTGTCATCATTGATTATATAGTCATTCGGTTATAGAACATAGGCTTTTTTTTGTCCACCTTCTTGAACTGTTGCTGTAAGTTCTAGTAGTGCTGCCTTTTCTAGTTGTCCTCCCTGGTTGTATGATATGCTGATTCTGCTTCTATGCAAACATGTTTGTATATTGTCTATAGTCATTTTCTTGGGTAAGTCTTATTCAAGTACCAAGTGTTCTGTAGTAATATTTTTGACCTCTTTACAGCTTGTGGCGGGAGCAAGTACAAGTGTTCTTTGGACTCAGCTTTGAAGATCGGTCATGGAATACATTGATAGAGCTAAAAGTAAGATGAGCACTTTTTTCCGTCTTCTTCTTTTGGCAGTGTCCTTGATGACCATTTTCTTGTATCATTTTGCTTAGCACCGTCTTTATAGGCACTTCTGCTTGTGTTTGGTTTTATTACTACAACGATTGATTGTAATGTTTTTGGCTAGATCATGCTTAGAGTTGGTTGGCCTGACATTTTTGGTTACTGTACTGTGATTCAGTCTGATTTTCTGTTTTCATTCACTGTTTGTTCTTGCTAGACTTTTATCTGACATCAAATCACACTCGGTGATCGTTTGTCCCTCTTTTCTGCCATGCAAATGTTTCTAGCACGAGAGGACATATAATACACCATATTTTTTTTTTTTATCGTTCTCTCTCATTCTTTCTATTTGTCTTGAATAATTTAGCTGTTTTGTTCAGTTCTTTGACATAATCAGTATTCTCCTGCGTAAGCCAATGGTCACAAGTGCATCTTTTAGCAAAAGCCAAAATCACTCATCTTCTTTCGCCTTTTGAAGTTGTTTCATTATTTTTGTTTGGCACTCTGGTCATTGAATTGGCAATTCAATAATCCAGGAACATGGAAGTTCTAAGGCATTCAGTTGTGTGGAACTAGAGAAGGTTCTTTTTGAACATGAAAAGATTCAAAATTGGAAACAGCGCTGTACAGACATGGTTAAGCCTCCATCTGCAGAAGATTCACTGCTTCGTGCTCTGACAGAGGTTTCTAAAGATTATTGTTTCTATAATGAATGAAATCATTTGGCAGCTTATTCGTCTTTTAGATCTCAAGGAACATTCTAATCTTTCGTGCAGTTAAATAACACTCTTGAGAGATCTTTTGAGGTGTACAGTAGTTGTAAGAGAGGAGAATCCAGAAATTTATGCATATGCTGCTCCAACTCTATTGAGAATCAAAAACTTTTGTCTTGTTCTATTTGCAAGGACAGGTAAGCTTTGATCATACTTTGCTGGCAACTCATTGGAGGCTACAATGTAATTTTGACAAGAAACACGCGTATATACAAGTAACATGAACGTATTAAATAAGACATGCGTAGAGTCCCCACCTCGATAAATTGCAGTACTTGACCTTGAAATTGATGTAGATGCTCGACCCAACAATCCTAGGCCCCAGAATTCTCGTTCTAATCTACAAATAAAAAAATTTGACTTATTATTAATATAGCTGAAAAAAATAAAATAAATAATCAAATAAAATAAAAAATATGTAAGATTATTTAAAATTGGGTCGAATTTGAAAGTTTGAATGAGCTGAATTGTATATACTAATATCTGCTGGGCTGAATGTATTTAATTAAACAAAATGGCCAACCCTTGACTGAAGATTCTGGCTCCAAAAATTATCTCCCAGCCCAACAGTAGGAGAACCAACCCAAGCAGAAAAGCTGCTGGCCCAAATAAAAGGAGAAGCCCACTACCCCATTTCTCTTTGATACGACCCCATTGGGTTGGTTTGGTCGGGTCTACCAGTAAGAGGGAGTAGGGAGCAAGCTTTGTTATTTAAGTTAAAGTTTAACTATGGTATTAGAATAAAGTCTTTATTTGTTGAGGAGTCTGTTTTGTTTTGGGATTGTCTTTCCTGGCAGGACACTAAATATAGTGCTCCATTCCTTGTCTTAGGGCATGTGATTAATAAAAGTTTAGTCATTGACTAATTGGAGATCACCTGTGGACACTTTTCGGATCCTATTCTTAGGCTTCAGGTTTTTGTTCTTATCAATTGGTATCGGAGAACTTCGTTTCTGGTGGCTAGATGGTAAGCAACTTGAATAGGATCACCAGTCTGGAAACAGACATGGCAAGGATGCGGGAAGAAGCGGAAGCTAACCGCATTGAAAACGCGATGCAGTTTCAAGAAGTGATGAAGGCAATTTCCGACATATAGGAGTCGACATGCTTCTCGACACGACGAACTCCATTTCATAATCTTTTCTTTTGAAAAATGTACTAACACATTTTTATATTTCCCAACATCAACAAATATCAAACATCCTCAACATCAAGCATCATCAACATCAAACATAAAATAACTAGCAACACATTTAATCCATACTCATGTTGGTCCTAACATAAAAATGACCTAAACAAGATGTAAAAATCCTCAATACATAACATGCTCTTTAGTTACATTAACTATTATCCGACACATAATCAACTTCATAAATCTAACTTCATGTCTTTGTTTTCAAACAAATTTCTAAAACATTTTATAAAAATCTAGTAAAAACATATCATGTACTCCTTTCATACATCATCACAAATATCAAGTCATTTTGAACATATATTAACATATCAAGAACTAAGCATGATTCTTCCTTTCTTTCAAAATATCAAACATTATATTAAAATCTCATAAATTCATCATAGCATCATCTCATCAAGTAGAAACATATTGTGTAAGAAAATCATAAGAAAAATAACACATGCTTGAGCTATGAACCCTAATATTTTCGGCCCGAATGACAAAAATTGAAGCATGAATAAAACTTGCTTTAAACACTCCCAAGTATCTTAGAATCAACTTAGAAACAACATACAAAAGATTAAAACATCAAACCTAAGTTCCTTCATCAGCTTCCAAATTTTAAAGTTAGCTAAATTTGGTTTTTACTTGGATGGAAAAGAAGAGTAGCTAACTTACGTGAATATGAACTTTGATTCAAGTTTGGCACAACAATGGAGGACTCTCACTTGAATTTGGGGGGGGGGGGGGGAGATGGACAATGAAGGGGGGAGAAGATGAAGTGAAGAGGAAAAAGGGTAATGTCCCTTTTTATACTAGGTTAACCCTAGGCGTTTAATAAAGCGGTCCTAGAATATTTTACGTTTCGCTCTTCTGCAGATAAAATTAGTCGGGTATTTTATGTATGTTGTATATTTAAATTATCGTGTCGAACTTACAGCTTAAAGTCGAAGAAAAGATTTACGGAACGCGAATTATCCGAGAAAACGACTCGACATATAATATACCCGAAAACTCAAAAAGTAAACTTTCGAAAATCATACTCGCAACGTAAATATGGTGCAGGTAGAAGGCGACGGAATCACGATTTTGTCTATCGAAATAAAAATCAAATTCGGAAGAGAATCCCAACTAGATAACCGAACATCCAATTTCTGAATTAAAAACATGTAAATAGATCTAAACTTATCCAATTAGTCAAAAGTTTATTACTTAAGAATGCAAAAGCCCTAATGTCGCACTTGAGGTTATAATAGATCATGCATATAAAAGACCGGGGCATTACACACACAGATCGAAAAAATCATGCATATCTCTCCACACACACCACTGCACATCATCTGGACTGGGGAGGGGAGGCGACGGCGGCACGAATGGCGGTGCCACGTGCGGTGGTCCAGGTAAGTGAGTGACAGAATCGAGTCTCTAATGGGGCCGATTTGGGTTCCTAATTGGGCTGGAAGTTGGGTTGTCCGTGAGGTTGGGTTTTGGGAAATTCGTTTCTAGAGTTGAGTCATTTGCTTAATTTGGTGGGTTACGGGCAGAGATAATGGCTTGCCTATCTGACTCATGGGCGCGGCGGCGGCAGCACTGAAGGCCCTCCGCTATGATGAATATGAGAATGGCTGGAGTTACCCCAGTTAGGAAGATGGTCGAAGAAGAAAAGAATAATAATAAAATTAAACAGAGGTTGTTTACCTTGCTGAAAAATTTTGATTGTGAGAAAGATATGCTGGAATAATACACGGTATATATCGGTTAATGAATTAGGATTAGGGTAAATCTAGGAGTTGAAAAAGAATCTGATTTTGAGGAGTTATTGTCAAACTAGGAGACTATTAAACTTGGGAAACAAGAAAAGAAAAATCCAGCTGGGCCAAAATAAAATTGAGCTTAAACGCTAAAATATTTAGGCTAAAAGTGTGCTATTGTCAACCGATTAAGGAATTGTGGTGGTGATTATGTACGGAAAAGAATACATGTATATATTGTTGTAGGTGGTTGTTGTTGGGTAAATCTTGGGCTGTAGGAATTTTGGAAGGACAAATATTTTACCTCGAGAAGGAGAATGATTGAGATTTGGAGGTCAAGAAAAAATAATAGTATATTAATACCGTTAAAAATTGGGCCATAAAATAATAATGATACTAATAATAATGATGATAATGGGACTTAAATAATACTAAATAATAATAAGTGGGCTAATTTTTAATAGGGTTTAAAATCAGACTCGGGCTTAGAATTGACGAGATGCAAACATTGACTTAATCGAAAATGGGATAATTGATTTCACATGTTCATGAAAATAGAAAACGAAGTTTATGATATCATTATTGGGCAATATTTCGAACATTTTGGATATTGGTTTCTATCAATTAACAATAAATGTGCATGCGGAAATTTGGATGTTACAACCACCCCACCTTTAATAAATTTCCCTCCTCGAAAATTCAGTTATGTATCTTGAAAAATGAAAGCTGGATAAGCTTCTAACACATTGATCATGAATATAAATAGAAATAATTATATGCCCAAATAATATATCGTAAAATTTTCAATTTTACAAAAAATGCGACTAAATGGTTGGCATAACATGTGGATGCATCATTAATAGATGAATCATGACCGTTCTGGTAACTGCACATAATGGATAATAATAACTGAAATGTACCTTGGAGTCGACATGGAGTGGCGGCGATGGATGATCATATCGTCATTAGAATTTTGACTACTTGCGGAAATTTTATTTTATTTTGAAAAATAAATTATGTCAACGAGTCTACAGAACAGTGGATCTGCTCCAATACGACTTTTGTAGCACCCTTTTCTAAGAAAATAATTTTTCTCATTTTAAGAAAAATAAATGGATAATCAGAGCGGAAATAAATTTTTCGAAAAACTAAACATAATAATTGCAAACAATATTTTCCAAAGTAAATCATTAAGCAAAATATAGTTCGTTGAAAATTGAATGAATTTAATACTTGTTTGTAATCCATAAATATAATATCATGAAAAATATAAACATCTAATGTCGAAGCTTTGCTCATCCCACACTCGAGCGCACTTTACCTCGATACCTTTGCCTGAATAATGGGGTGAGCTTTCAACTCGCGCACTGAGGAGGGAACGCATTGTTAAATTTAAGTACATACATGTTGTCCAGGAGATATGACATGACATGCCCGAACCTAATGGTTGCCCGAGGGCCATTAATGCCAACTTCGGCATGTTGCATACTATTCATTGAAGGTTACAACGTAATTAATATGCAAACATTGTGCATACTTTGCCTACTACTTATTGGAGGCTACACTGTGATGAAAATTTAAAAATCAAATAATAGGTTTCCAGCTATTATGAGCGAATTATCCATTTCATTCTAATCTACCATTTCATGTGGGGATTGGACGAGACGGGTTCGAAAGTATTCATGGTGGTTTTGGTTTTGGGGATCGAAATGAAGCGGGATGTGGTATATTGGATTTTGCGCAAGCATATGACTTGAGTATCATGAACACGTGGTTCGAAAAAAGGGAATCTCACCTAGTGACATATAGAAGTGGAGGAAATGCAAGTCAAATCGACTTCTTTTTAGTGAGAAACGTGTGGAGAAAGAGGTACACGGATTGCAAGGTGGTACCCGAAGTGAGTACCGCGACTCAACATAGACTTGTTGTGCTTGATTTTTAAGGTAAGAGGTTTTATAAAAAGAGAAGTCCGCAAGTGGACCCTCGAGTTGGATGGTGGAAGCTTCAAGAGGAGAGTCGGCAAACTTTTCTGGATAAGGTTGTCGCTAGATGTAATGATTTCGAGTGCACGGAGATGGATGTAGATTCAACTTGGGCTATGTTGGAACATAACATTAAGGAAGCGGCAAAAGAAGTTTTTGGAGAATCTAAAAGACACAAGCCATCAGGTAAGGACACATCATGGTGGAATGATGAGGTAAAGCAGGCGATAAAAATTAAACGTGAGTGCTACAAGGCATTAGGAAAATGCCCGAGTGAGGAGAACTTTGAGAAATATAAGGAGGCTAAAAGAGAAGCCAAGAAAGCCGTCCGTGATGCTAGGGCAAAGATTAATCAAGAATTGTATACGAAATTAGATACTAAGGAAGGGGAAAGGGATATTTATAAAATTGCTCGTATTAGAGATAGGAGGACACGAGATATTGGGAGAGTTAAATGTGTAAAGGATGTGGATCATAAGGTTTTAGTCGGAGATCAGGAGATAAGAGAAATATGGAGGGCATACATTGATAACCTATTTAATGGACAACGTGAGGAAGATATTGGGGATGTAAGTATTGCTTCAAATTTGGTTAATCGGGATTTTATGCGACGAATTCAAAAGGGTGAAGTACGAATGGCATTAAAGAAAATGGGTTTGAAAAAGGCAGAAGGGCCAGATGGTATACCTATTGAATGATGGAGGTGTTTGGGAGAGAGAAGAATCGAATGGTTGACTATACTTTTCAACAAGATTTGGAAATCCAAGATGCCACTGGCATGGAGGAAAAACACTTTAGTCCCTTTATATAAGAACAAAGGCGATATCCAAGAGTGCTCTAATTATCGGGGGATAAGTTGATAAGTCATACCATGAAATTATGGGAACGAGTGATTGAGCAACGTCTTAGAAAGTGTGTGGAGATATCAGAAAATCAATTTGGATTTATGCCTGGTAGATCGACTGTGAAAGCAATATTTCTGATGAGACAGATGATGGAATATTATCGTGATAAGAAGAAAGACTTGCATATGGTTTTTATTGATTTAGAGAAGGCTTATGATAAGGTACCAAGAGATGTACTTTGGTGGGCATTAGCCAAAAAGGGCGTGTCTAAGAAGTATATTGACATCATTAGAGACATGTATGAAGGAGCTAGTACAAGTGTACGTACTACCGTGGGAAGGACTGCAGAATTCCCTATTATGATTGGGGTGCATCAAGGCTCGGCTCTTAGTCCTTTCCTCTTTGCCATAGTCATGGACGAATTGACAAGGTCAATTTAAAACGATATTCCTTGGTGCATGATGTTTGCAGATGATATAGTATTGGTTGATGAAACGAAGGACGGAGTTGAAAGAAAGTTGGAATTCTAGAGAAATACGCTCGAAACTCGTGGTTTTAGGCTGAGCAGAAATAAGACTGAATATTTGGAGTGTAGCTTTAGTGGAAATGGAAGTAGAGAGGCGGGTACAATCACTTTTGATGGGAATGTTATGCAAGGATCGGAGTTTTTTCGTTATCTTGGGTCTATTCTTCAAAAGGGTGGAGAATTAGACGGTGACGTGGCCCATAGGATTAAGGCGGGATGGTTGAAATGGAAGAGCGCAACGAGGTTATTATGTGATCAAGGCGGACCTTACAGATTAAAGGGAAAATTTTACCGAACAACAATTAGGCCTGCACTTTTATATGGCACTGAATGCTGGGCTGTAAAGCATAGTCCTGTGCATAAGATGAATGTGGCGGAAATGCGTTTGCTAAGATGGATGTGTGGCCATACGAGAAAGGATCGACTTAGAAATGATGTGATTAGGAAAGAAGTATGAGTGGCCCGTATAGAGGATAAGTTGTTGGAGAATCGGTTAAGATGGTTCGGATATGTGAGACGGAGGCCGGTTGATGCACCGGTGCGGAGGCTTGAAGAATGGGGAGCGCATAGGCCGGTGAGGGGTAGAGGAAGACCTAAACAGACATGGATAAGAGTGATTGAGAATGATATGAGGTTTCTTGGGATTGGAGAAGGTATGGCGTTGGATAGGACGACGTGGAGGGATAGAATTCGGGTGGTTGATTATGTTTGAGTTTTTTTTTTTTTTTGCATAATGATTATTACTATTTTTATTTACTTTTTATTATTTACTTATTTTTGCATATTTATTATTCCTTTTTTTTTACGTACTAAACTTTTCACCTATCACTTTTGCCTTTTCATAGGACTGTTTTATTGGAGACGACTTGACGTTTTTAGAGATTGATTTATGTTAGTCGACCCAAAAGCATTTTGGGACTAAGGCTCTGATGTTGTTGTTGTTATGCAAATTCCTAAAGTTATTGCTGCACTACATCTTTCTTTGTCTTGGATTAGAAAATTTTTGCCTGCCTAATATATTTTCTATTGCAGTTTTCATGTGCAGTGTGCAGAAACGTCTTCTGAAGATGCAGTTTTCATGGTTTGTAAATACTGTGACTTTATAAGCACTTCCAAACTTACCCGTGGTGGAGGTGGTTCTCTGGTTTGTGAATTGTGATTGATCTTTTTCTTTATCTGTAGAGTTATTGCTATAAAATGTTCATTTCTGACCTCCTGTCTCCATATTTAGAGAACTGGGAGGAAGCATCTCTCGTTGGATAAGCTTACTGTTCTTCTAGCTGATTCCAATGATCTCTGTCTGTGGTATGAATTACTATCTTGTTTTATTGCAATATTCGATTTATTCCTTTTCTTGAGTAAATTGAAAGGTGGGTAGCATAACACTAGAAATACAGAACAATATAACTCCCTTTATGACAAGTTTGATTGCACTTAAAAAGGCAAGCACAATTCCTCTAGCAATATGTACTTCTTCGCTTAACTCTCATGTAGCATATCCAAATAAAATTTCGATGAAACAATTCTTCTTTAGTTGATTTGTTTTTCAAGATGTCAAACTATGCCTATTGAAAGGTTCTGACCAAGTTGTGCATGATCTTTCAAATCACCTGAACATTGTTTTTGGACTTCTCATTGTTGATCGCATAAGTATGTTGGATGTTGCGCTTTTGTGATTTATACGCCAATTGCAATGACAGTGGATTATAGTTTATAGGTTAACTTACAAACTACTCGATCGAAATGAAAGTTGATCGTATTTTATAGGTTAAAATTACAAAAATCCAACCGTAAGGTTTAGGCTTGTAATCTGAAAAGATAACTGGGTTTTCAAACTTCGGATATGAGAACAGAATCATTTGGAATTCTCAGTTTCTCAATTAGTCTTTAGTGAAGGGATATTGAGAAAATACATTTTTACCCTTAATTTGATTAAGTTATGTCAGTTGCCATATTGAACTTTGTTTGATTAGGTTATGTCAGTTGCCATATGAGGTCTTTAGTGAAGGAATATTGAGAAAATACATTTTTACCCTTAATTTGAAATAGTTATGTATTGAACTTTGTTTAATGGGCTTGTTACAGGGTAGTAAATTGGTGCAGTTTGAGGAATAATTTCTTCCACTTATTTTATTTTACTTTGGAGAAATACGCTAGAAACTCGTGGTTTTAGGCTGAGCAGAAGTAAGACTGAATATTTGGAGTGTAACTTTAGTGGAATTGGAAGTAGAGAGGCGGGTACAATCACTTTTGACGGGAATGTTATACGAGGATCGGATTTTTTTCGTTATCTTGGGTCTATCCTTCAAAAGAATGGAGAATTAGACGGTGACGTGGCCCATATGATTAAGGTAGGATGGTTGAAATGGAAGACCGCAACGGGGTTACTATGTGATCAAGACGTACCTTGCAAATTAAAGGGCAAATTTTACCGAACAACAATTAGGCCTGCACTTTTATATGGCACTGAATGTTGGGATGTGAAGCATAGTCATGTGCATAAGATGAATGTGGCGGAAATATGCTAAGATGGATGTGTGGTCATACGAGAAAGGATCGACTTAGAAATGATGTGATTAGGAAAAAAGTACGAGTGGCCCCTATAAAGGATAAGCTGTTGGAAAATCGGTTAAGATGGTTCGGGCATATGAGACGGAGGCCGATTGATGCACCGGTGCGCAGGCTTGAAGAATGGGGAGCGCATAGGCTGGTGAGGGGTAGAGGAAGACCTAAACAGACATGGATAAGAGTGATTGATAATGAAGTTTCTTGGGATTGGAGAAGTTATGGCGTTGTAGGACGATGTGGAGGGAGAGAATTCGGGTGGTTGATTATATTTGAGGACCTTTTTTTCATAATTGTTATTACTACTTTTTGCGTACTAAACTTTTCACTTTTCACTTTGACATTTTCATATGACTGTTCTATTGGAGACAACTTGACGATTTCAGAAAATGATTCATATTAGCCGACCCCAAAGCATTTTGGACTTAGGCTCTGTTGTTGTTGTAGTATTTTATTTTACATGATTCCTTATATTAATAAATAACGACATATTGATGGAAACTAATATCACTATTGATTTGTTATTAATTTCTTCCTTGAGTTTAATTAACTTCTATTATTATGTTATTTTTTATCAATAAGATTGGATGATACGATTGTGATTCCAAATGATGAACTGTCACTTTGATATTAATCAAATATATATAAAAATAATAACTTATTAAACTGGTGTAATGCGAATAATGAATTAACTTACCGCCTCCCGAAAAAGCTTCCTGACTAAGTCTCTCAAGCGTACCGCATACTGAAGTACGTAGCATAGCACATCCCGGGACGTGTTTCGCGTACCGGCATACCACGAACCAGGTAAAGTTGATTTGGATAAGCTCATCCTGACCTACTAGCCCTAAAATGAGAAATTAAGCCATATCTCGAGCCGCGGAGCAAAATCCAACCAAAAAGCAAAAAGGAACAAACATAAACATAAGAAATTAAAACAATAAAAGAAGTACAACAACAACAACAACAACATCTAAGCCTTAGTCCCAAAATGATTTGGGGTCGGCTAACATGAATCAAACTTTGAAACCGTCAATAATCGTTACATAAATAACATAAAAGGAAAAAAGAGGGAAAAAGTAGAGAAAAAAGCAAATAAAAAAAGAGAATGAATGAAAAAAAAAAAAAAAAAGAAAAAATATAAAAAAAAGAAAAAAAGATAACATGAAATAAAAGAAAATAGGAATTTAAAAAAAAAAAAAAAAAAAAAAAAAAAAAATCAGACTCCATCCACCATCCGTATTCTTTCCCGCCACATTTGCCTCTCCAACGCCATACTTTCTCCAATTCCAAAAAACCGCATATCATTTTCAATCATCTTTATCCAAGTTTTCTTGGGTCTTCCTCTACCTTTCACAACATTACTTGCTCCCCAACAATAAAAGAAGTAATTTAAGAAAATCAGAGTGTTTCAACTAATAAGCAATAGAAGAGAATTACCAAGCTTGAATCCAAAAGTAGAAAACTCAAAGTAACAAGTAAAACTAGGTCTCTATCAAAGCCAAATCTAGAAAGCAAATTGGTTAGTTAATCCTGAGATTTTCATTAAAAATTAGACTAATGAATTGCGTATGATAAACTTGTCCCAGAATATATTATTATAAGACTAAAACCGATTCGGCATATTTCCATAAGGCTCGTGGCCTGAGTCATTCCTTCTCAAAGATTGGTCATTCCTTCACAAAACGCCGGTTTATGTAAGCTTTGTAGGTCGATCCTTTGTCTCGACCCGGTTGTTCCTTCTCTGGGTAGACCCAATTATCTTTTAGGGTTGGTCCATTTGTTTTTTTCCGGGTTTCTCCGTGGAAATTCTGCAGTGACGTGTTAGAATTTAGCATGTAGGTATTCATATTAGGAGATGAAGATAAGAATGGGGAGAAAAGTGGTAGAACGAATTAGTTAGCCCTAAATGTGCCATGCTTTTCTATTCATAAGAGTATCTTACACTAATTAAACTTCCAACTCGTAAGCTATACAAAGTAACATAAATAACCATATTCTTGCATAATTCTCAAAACTCCCCCTCAAGATGGTTCGAAGATATCCAATGCGCCCACCTTGGTTAGTATCAACTGAGCCCCTTCATCAACATGTCACCCACTTGATCATGAGTGCTTACATATGGAGTATAGCCCAATCCACAACTGAGTTTTCTACTCAAGTGTCTATCATCTTCGACGTGCTTAATCCGGTAGTATTGAACTTTGTTGTGAGCAATACTGATGGTTGCTTTATCATCACGGTGCAAGCTCATTGCCTCAAACTCCGAGCAACCTAACTCAGCTAGTATGGTTCGCAGGTCGCAACCATAATAACACAGATACACCATGAGCCATGCTTGAAATTCTTCTTCTGCACTGGATCTGACGACTAAAACCTGCTTCTTGCTTTGCCATGAAACAAGGCTACCCCAGACAAATGCACAATACCCAGATGTAGTTCGCCAGTCGCCGACGGCCCTACCTAATCCGCATTGGTGTAACCTTCAACCTTTATGTGGCCATTACCACCAAATAGAATTCTCTTTTTGGAGTACCCTGAGATAGAACAAGATTTGATGAGGTGAGGGCGGGTTTTCGTGCAAATATTAACCGCCCTTTTCATACACCCACACACGTGTCTCTGCCCATGTTAGAATTTAGCGTGTAGATATTCGTATTAGGAGATGAAGAGGAGAATGGGGAGAAATATGGTGGGATGAATTAGTTAACCCTAATTCTTCCACCCTTTTTTATCTATAAGAGTAACTTACAATAGTTACACTTTTAACCCCCTAAACCATGCAACATAACATAAGTAACCTTATTATCGCATAACTCTCATCAGAACCATGAAATCCTTGCAAGATTTGAAGGATGTGGCGGAGGGACATCTTTGGAACAGCAAGGTCTAATCATTCAATCTTTACTCCTCTTTCTATACAGTTTTTAGTTCTATAACACAAGAACAGTAAGAACGAGTACCGAAATAAAATATACTAAAAAGTGATAAAAACATAAACTATGACGAGATTCACACCAAAGACAACCATACACAACAACATTAACACAGCATCATGACTACCACTGGTGTGAATCATCCATGCGGAGATCTTTGTGTGTATGCATGTGATTTTTAGGTCGTGCTGGTGCTCTCACAGCATGGGTTGATGGGAAAGAAATTTCGTCGATTAACGAGAGTTGAATGTTCTATCAAATCAAATTATTTAAGTTAAAATTGTATGAATTCAGAGAATTGTAATTAGGTAATAACCAGTTGTATAAACTGCTGCGTTAACCTACATACCTTCTGGCTTCCCGCTTTTGCACATATTGTAGATTGGGTACAGTATGAACTTGTATGTAATTGTATGAATCATTTAGTTTGTGCTCAAGTATCGCATTAATTTCTACAGTATACTGTTTAGAGAGTATAATTTCCACAATGAGGTTCCTTGGGATTGGAGAAAATATGGCGTGGAGAGGACAATTTGGAGGGAAAGTATACGGGTGGATGATGGGATTTGATTCCTATATTTTTTTATTCTTCTTCTTCTTCTTATTATTATTTTATTTTATTTATTTATTTCGGTTATTTTTCAGACTCTTCAAACATTTTCACTAATCTTGTACTATCTTTCTCAAGTTTTGAATGATTTTTTTCTTTTTGGTTTATTTGATTTGTCTTTGCACTTCATATTTTCATTATTTATTTCGTAATTTTATTTATTTATTTATTTTAATTATTACTATAAATTTATTTTCTTTTTTCTAGATCTCTTTAAAAAGGCGTTTCTCACTTTTCATGAATTTCATAGCTTTATTTGTAGATTGACTATTTATCATGTTTCCCTTTTCTTTTTTCCCTTAGTAACCGGTCGTTGACGGTTTCAAATGATGATTCCTGTCAGCCGACCCTAAATCATTTTGAGATTAAGGCTTGTAATTAACCTTGTCTTTCTAGTTGGGATTTTTTGGCAGGTTAGTCCATTGTTAAGCTGTTTACCACCATGTGTAAATTAGATAAGTTTATTACCCCTTTTTTTTTTAAAATAGTCTCATTAACCCTCTGTGTAATTTGAATAGACTCATCACCTTCCTGTGTTTTAAAAAAGGTGCGTCCTACCCTTTCTGCCTCCTATCCAGGCAATTTTATGCCGCACCCCCGCAACATCTATCAAGGTGCTACCTTGCCACATTAAGAACGATGTACGTTTACAGACTTTCAATTTGCATAAGTGTATATCACTCTCTCCATATGTAGTAAGGTGAACACCTTGTTAGGTGCTTTTGGGGTGCGGAGTATAATTGCTGGCCTATCACAAGGGCTAATTTGCACTATCTGAATAGACACGGTATTTTATGAATGAACTGCATGAATCTGACGTGTTTCCTTATTTGTTTCAACTTTTTTGACAGGATTGATGAAAGGCGGATATTACATCAAGTTGTTGAGAAAGCTATCGCGTGCAATGCTTGCTTAACAGAACTTGTGAATTTTGCATTAGCTCATAGTAGCAACGATCTCCACGTGGTTACACAAAAAATCTGCATTGGTCTGAAGGTATTAATAAAAGGGTCTATTGTTTTCTATCACTAACGTACCATAAAGTACAAATCATTGGATGTTATAAACAGCTATTAAGTTGGCTTTCGGTTCATTATCATTATTATTATTATTATTACTATTATTGTTATTATGGATTTGCAATATTCTAGACGAAGCGAGTTCAGAGAGATAATTACTTGAATCATTTCTACTGGTTGCAGGCAATGGATGCAGCAGGCATTACTGATCATGAGGGGAGTCGCAGATTTGAGCTGGCATTGGCTAGAACTTCGTGGAAAATCAGAGCTGTGAAATTACTGGAAATTGCAGATAAGCCCACACTTCAACAGATTCAGAATCATTTGAAAGAAGTATCAACAACCCTGTTCCTTGCCTTTTTTTTCTAGGAAATTTCCTTTATCTTTATTTCTTCAAATGATTTAATGATTCAAACTCTTCCAAATGCATGCCCGCAGGATAAAAACTTATTAAAATTATTCCATACGTAAAAACTTTTTCTTTTTATTGCGGAAATAAATTATAATTGTACATGACCCAGTGCTGCATCTCTTAATGCTGAAGCATGCTTGTAATAATGCTTTAGGGGCTGGGAATGAACATTCCTCCAGAAGATTACTTCACCCAGAAACTGATAGAACTCAGGAATATAGCCTTGCAATGGGCTGAAACAGCGAAGAAGGTCATAATTTCTTTCTTGTGCTCATATTAAAAAATAAGATGCATATTAGTCTGTACAACTATTTAATCCATTTCTTTTTTATGCATATAGGTCTCTGTGGATGGTGGAGTGCTTGGATTGGATAAAGTATTTGAACTTATTTGGGAAGGTGAAAGTTTACCTGTATCTTGCGAAAAGGAACTGAAGGTAACAACCAGTTTTTACGTGGCTAAAATGCACTTCTCTTTTGCATTTGTAAATGTTCCTCTTTTGGTTGGGTCCAGTTACTGCGGGACCGAAGTATGCTTTACTGCATTTGCCGAAGACCCTATGACCGTAGAGCTATGATTGCTTGTGATAGATGTGATGAATGGTATCACTTCGATTGCATAAAAATCTCTTCAGCACCAAAGATTTATATCTGTCCCGCATGTGATCCTCGTCCCAGGGAAACCATGTTTTCGTCAGCACCAACCATAGTGGAGAGGCAAGTTTATTAATACTCATTTGTCTTTTAAGCTATTTTTCTTCCTATCATGGTTATTTTTCTTTTTTCTTTTGCCAAAAGTGTGTCTAGCTATGAACATATGCATGGCATGCACATAACAATGCATTATATCATGCTTATTTGAATCATCGTCTCCTTAGCTAAAACTAAACTACTATATATTGACCTTCCGATTAAAGTATTTCTGATGCTGCTCTCTTGATATTTGTATTATTTTTGATATTTATCCTTTTTCTGATAATAATATTTGTGGAATATTCCAAGTCCGATGGGCAAATATTAATGGAAATGTTGCAACTTCAGTTGACCGTAGGTTGCGAAGTGAGAAACATGTGAGTTTGGTTGTTGCAAAAAGAAATTATTTTAGGTTGCAAAAAGAATTTATTCAGGTTTTGGAGTTTCTTTTTTCCTTTTTTTGATATGGGTTTCTTTAATGAATGCACATTTCGTATTGAAACATCTTGTTTATGTCTATTACCGTGAATTTAAATTTGATAAACTTACAAATTATCTTCTAAATACATTTTACAACGTCAATATTAGATTGCCAGACTCCAATTTGAATGCTTTAAAAACATTTTTATACAAAGTTCACAAACTCAAACCTCATTTATTTCACTTATAAACTATGAAGTTTTGAGGCTAAGAGTCCATAAATATATATATATGTATATTAAGCCCTTAATACACTTCCAAGCAGTTGTTAAAGACATACTCCAAAAGTTTTAACATTTCCTTGCTGTTTGTTAAAAAAAATTATTGTTCATTTTGCTTAGACATCTTTTTATCTTCTGTTTTGCCCTGTCATTAGATATAGGACGTTGAATTGTTCGATTAGATTGGATTTGTTCAATGTCCAATGTAGTCACAGCTCACAAGAAAAATGTAGTGAATCGAGATTCTAAATATAATTGGCTTTCGCCTCTTTTCTCTTCTATATAAAATACATTAATTGTTTGTTGTCCATTTTTTCGCCTATATCTTCATATGTTTTATGATGCATATGTCGGCTTGTATGCTCTTGTGTTGTTCTGTAGAGTGTTTTGCTTATAGAAAACATACCAGGGAAAGTAACCAAGTTAAACTTACCCACCAAGTCATCTCTTGTTTTCATCATTGGCTTCTGTTTGAATGGCAATCTGACACCTTAAAGTTTCAGCTAGTTCTTGAAAAAATATACTTCCCTTCGTCCCCACTTGAAGAGGGTACTTTAAGGACAAGGTTAGGGCTGGGATTTTTACCCGAAGAACCGAATTTTAGTAAGAACCGAACCGAAAAATTCGGTTCCGGTTCTGGTTTTTTTATTATTAGCCGGTTTTTTTCACAAGGTACAATTTTTTGATTTTGATCATTTTAAGGAAGGTACAAGTCGTTTTAAACCAGCTATTTTCACTTTCTTTTTTAATCAACTAGTTTTGTAATTCATTGTACAACGAAAAACTTTAATTTCATTAAATATTTAAGATTTTATTTTGACAGTATATTCTTTAATTGGGAGGCAAAATCATGTACCTCTTCAAGAGGGAAGGAAGGAGTAATGTGGACTCAAATTACACATTTGGATGTGTACAAATTGAAGTGAATGGTTGTTTCACTTGAATAATATGGCACAATTTGTACTTAAGAATTGCAATTTAAGCTGCCAAAAACCAACACATGGATATGTTCCTTCTAAGTCACTTTTCCTCTCTCCAGATCGAACGGTAATAACTTTGAAGAGCCTCAAACACCTTTAAGGTGCTCCGAACTCAAGAGGAACTCGAAAACATCAAAGCCCGTCTCAAAGAATGAGGAGACACATGAGGAAACAGATGTGCATGACTGTCTGACTAAGTTTAGCAGCAATGGGAAATTATTATTGTGGCGAAATAGAAAGCCTGTCAGAAGGGCGGCTCGAAGACGTTCTCAACTTCAAAGTCTCTCTCCATTCTTCCATGTACATAACAAGTGATAAACATTGTTAGACTATGTTAATCTATTTATTTGATTGTTTTAATTTTTGTGTTTTTCCAGCAAAAAGAAATTGTCGTCCAAGGAACTCCTCTCTCTCTCTCTCTCTCTCTCTCTCTCTCCCTCTCCCTCTCTCTCGCTCTCTCTCTCTCTCTCTCTCTCTCTCTCTCTCTCTCCCTCCCTCCCTCCCTCCCCCCCCCCCTCCCTCCCTCCCTCCCTCCAGAAGGAAACTGTTGCTGGGGTAAAATTCGCGTACTTTTGAGGTAGAATTTAAATGTTTTATATAAGGGGCAAAATAGGGAAATTTTTTAAAGGACAATAGGTTAGGGGTACCAAAAACAGGACCGCATCATTTTCGGGCCGGCAAATATTAGGACCGCAGCTTCTAAACTTAGCAATTTAAGGACAAATTGGCCCGAATTAGCTATAAACGGGCTGAAATTGCACGTGCACGGCACAATGTGGGTGAATTTGTCCTTAAATTGCCAAGTTTAGAAGTTGTGGTCTTATATTCGGTCCTACTTTTGCTACCCCCTAACCTGTTGTCCTGAAATTTTTTTTTCTTTAGTTGTACCAAAATAGCGCAAATGCTCATCATTTAAAATATATAAATGAATCTAAATTTTTTGAGAACCAACTATTATTGCGGTAGTAAAATCAAACTGTTTATGCATTTGCGTACGTGAATGTCCTAATTTTTTGAATAATTATAAGATGATTATAATAATTGTTCATTCATATTAATTATTTAAATCAATTTTTATTCTCTTAAAATTAGTTCTTATTCATACGTTATTTTTTAAATTAATTGCTTTTATGTAGTTTAGGAATATACGTTTGAAAATATATAAATTCAGGAACTGTGTAATTTAATATAATAAAATATATATAATGCTAGGATGGAATTTTTATCAAAATAGTATAAATGTGTATTCTCGCACGAAGGTAAATAATCTTGCAACTACACAATAAAATTATATTCTCTATTACAATTAAATAATTTCTCACACAGAATTTTCTATTTTTTGAAGACTGGAATTCAAGGTATTATTTTCTTTCATTTATATTTAGAAATATTTATCATTAAGTTTTCCACTAATTTCTTCTGGGAAGGATGATTATAGTAATTAATATGTTATTTACTAAACAGTTAATTGCTGAAATATATTTAAAATTTTATAAAAATACAATTATAAATTTTATATATATATATATATATATATGCTAGAGTAGTAATTAAACGAGAATAGTGCAAATGAGTATCAATATGTTAGGGGTAGCAAAAGTAGGACAACACATTTTTGGGCTGGCAAATATAGGACCGCAACTTCTAAACTTAGCAATTTAAGGACAATTCACCCATCATGTGTGCGATTTCAGCCCGTTTATAGCTAATCCAAGCCAATTTGTCCTTAAATTGCTAAGTAAGTGTACAAGATGCGGTCCTATATTTGTCAGCCCGTAAATGTGCGGTCCTAGTTTTTCTACCCCTAACATTAGACCGGCAATTTACCATACGACACGGAAACGACAAGAAAATTTAGTGTTTGGTTTTGCATTTTGAGTACACGACACGAAAATACACGAACACGAAAGTACACGACCGAGATTTAGTGTCGGTTTTGTGTTTACCCTTTGGGTACACGACACGAGGTACACGAAATAAATAAATAAATAAATAAATAAATATATATAATATTTTATATTTAATTTAATAAAAATATATATTTTATGAATTTTGTTTATATTAAACTTTAAAATTTGAAAATATAATGTGAATTTTCATGAATTTCATGTAAATATTCGTGTTTTCGTTGTCATTCGTTTCATTTTGTCTACTAAAACCTATAAAAATAATATTATAATATTAAAATTATTATTTTTTATAATATTTTAATATTTATTTTATATTATGTGCGTGACACGAAAACACGACACGAATTTGCGCGGTACACGACACGACATGACACGAATTCATTTAGTGTCGTGTATGGGTTTGGACTTTTGGTACACGAAATACGAAAATACACAACATGAAAATACACGATACGAACGAATTGCCAGATCTACCTAACATGTTTCCTTAAAAAAAAATTCCCGGCAAAATTACCACATCACCGCCGCATTAGCCGTGTGCGTGGACCCACTCTCAGAATATAGTGTGATTGGACAAAGTAAACACCTGGAAATATTTAGTTATATATCAGAAGAGAGCCTTTTGTCCGCATGGTATATTTACACTCTCTCATTTTTCATAATTTTTGGAAGCGAGGTGATAGGGAACACCCTCATACACAATCTCGTACCCACTCCATATTTTATGGGTATTGTACCGCATGCTTTATAGATAAAATATTCATAATAATATTATAATAAAATTAATAGTAAAGAATGTAGTACAACACCCATAAAGCACGAGTGTGTTTGGGAGTGTGATCCAGGATGTTGCCCTATCATTTCTCTTTTTGGAATAGTTAAAATTCAAAAATACATAAGTCAAATAAAGAAGGTTACTTAAATAAATGAGATTTCTAAGTAAACAATATTAAATATTTTATGAAAATACGAATATCAATTATTTTACATGGAAATTAATTAATTAACATTAACTAATACATGTTATCTAATTTGTACTTCACGTCAAATTAAGAATCAACATATCAACGTATAAGTAATTAATAAAATTATCATATATTAACAAGATTAGATGAGATAATTGACTAACATGTGAATATTTTTTATTGAAATATGTACTAATTCATTGTCGAAAGTAATAATCTTGATATCTTAAATATGAAACATATGATTCTTACAAAAAAGTAGCATTCATTACTTCCACAGCTTACGGAATTTGTATTGGACATAATAACTCTTATATGGAAATGATAATTTTTTATTAGGTGTAGTAAAAAATTTTCCAAAACTTGGATTTTTGTAATTCTTATTTGGTGATGGTTCTCGTTTTTTAATTTTTATAAGATTTACTTTTATAATTTACATACAGTAGATTTAATTTAATATAAGTTTCAGGAGCGAATGCCACTTTAATTATTTCTAATACATATTAGTAAATATTGATTAATTTTGTAATTAATACTATTTATGTGATTAATTTTGTAATTAATCAACCTCTCCTTTAAGTTTTATCTGATATTTGTATATTATAATTAATTTTATAGTTTATAGTGATCTAAGATCTCATTCCTTTATTATACCAATCCTTCTAAAGAGACCATACTTATTTATTATGATCAAAGTGCATTGGCAACACATGACCTTATGTTAGAAAGAGCAACATACTACTACTCAACTTTTTTTTTTTTTGAATTTATACAACTACTCAATTAGATTCTCAGCATATCGACTATTTACATATAATTTCACTACAAAATTAATTAAGAAAATGACATGAAATTTTAATATATAAAATTATAATTTCTATCATAAATTTATTTACATGTTCTACACTGATTTCAAAGGCAGAGGAATAAAAAGGTTGTATTGATCTTGAGCTTTCAACAATAATTAAAATCGCATATAAATTAGTTAGTTGATGGGTAGTGGTGTAGCCACACTGTTCTGTGAATTGTCTTTTGAGAACTAATATAATTTGTTATAGACATTTATACAACTACTTTTTTATTTATATTATTTGAATAGTCCATTATTCATATGAATACTATAAATTATTACACAATAAATCAATTACAAAAAATATTGGGATGTAGATATACAATCTGGACCCCCACTCCTCTAGCTATAGCAAAGCCTATCCTGGTGAAGATATAAGCAGCAGCACGAGCCCCAAAGTCTTGAGTCTTAGAGAACTTCTGAACCCATTTTAGCAACGCAACAACATCATTATCCAGTTCCCTTAAAGAAGAAAAGGAGAAAAGAAGAAAATTGTAACCAATAGCCCAACAAGCTGCCTCGTACTTGACTCACTTACGATTAGCCGCATCAGTCACAACCCGTCCCGGAACAAAGTCAGACAACCCAGATTGTGTCAAAGGAGACGACCATGTCACGTCAACACACACACATCACGGCCCCGATTCCAAGAATAGAGTAACACGTCTGCAGGTTGGAGAGCTCCGTCGTTCCCTCCAGACAGGCCAATATCAACCTTTTTCCTTGCCGAAATCCCAGACCGATAATAAACATCAACAAGGGTATCCCTAACAACATTATGCCGATGTTTAATACTCAAAATACCAGCACACATAATCACCGAAGATATCCCCGCAAAAACCCTGGAGCAAGCAGAACATGGTGTCGAAATATATTATTATTTACCTGAGTGTTTATTCTCATTAAATCTCACCAAAATGTAACTTGACTATTTTATTTGAACTTGAATAAAGTGTCTTAATTGATTGGCGCTATTCAGAAAATGGGTTTTTGTGATAAATGGGCGAAGTGGATGAATATGTGTGTGAGCACTGTTGAGTATAATTTATTATCGAGCAGGATGTTGTGGGTCCGATTACTCCTGGTAGAGGACTTCGGCAAGGTGAACCATTGTCTCCATATCTCTTTATTTTATGTGCTCAGGGACTTTCTTCTATGTTGAATCATGAGATGGTGAGAGGGAGTTTACACGGTTTAAAGATGAGGAGACATGGTCCAGCGATGATAGTATGTTGTTGATAGTATGCTGTGGGTCCGATTTCTCATCTTATGTTCGCTGATGATAGTATGCTGTTTTGTCGTGCTACCCCACAGGAATGCACCAAAGAATCTCTTATTCAAATATGAATGATATTGCCTCCAAAGGTAAATATTTTTATTTGGCGGGCAGCACATGATTGCCTCCCAACAAAGGATAACTTGCTCTCTAAATGCGTTGATGTGAGTGGCGCTTGTGGTATTTCTAATTCTGATTACGAGAACAGTTGGCATTTGTTGGTGAGTTGTGGCTTTGCGAATGAATGTTGGTCTAAAACTCCATTTACAGATAAGATTCAGAATTGTATTGATAGAAGCAAGGACTTGGTGGAATTTTTAAGTTTTGTGCTTGAGATGTGTTGGTAGTCGATCCAACTTGGCATCCACTTAAGCACTCCAGGCGTCCGACCAGCCGAGCAGAGCCTGGAGCCGAACCGGGCATTGACCCGATTTTCTCCTGGGCCCGTCAGAACCGGACCGGACAGAGACGTCAGAGCCGACCCGGGATCCGATCCAGGAGGGCCGAGCGGACCTAGTATGAGTACGCTCCGGATCGAAATTATAATAAGACCGATCAGAACAGTGGGAAGCTTGAGGGCCGACCCCGTTGTCGGCCACAACAGATAAGTATTGCCAAAAGCACGAAGAACAGGCAGACAGGACAATTAAGGCGTGTTGTCATACCCCTTTCCAAAGCAAACTTGAGAAGCCGACATGCGTCCAAGAAATATTCACACTTTGACAAGTGTAAAGAACATATTCCCAAGAATCTTCCAGCTGTCATCCCTTGAATGGCTAGAATTAGATATATATATATATATAAGGGGAATGTACAATAGAAAGGACTTTCGAAGAATTCGTGAGAAAAATATATAGAGAAAGATATAGAGAGATAGAGAAAAAGAGAAAGGATAAGACTTGTAATTAGCAAGCATAAACAGTACAGACCGGTCAAAATATTTCCGGCCCGGCTTTACTCCATATCAAGATCATTAATAAAATTTAGTGATCAAACACCCTTCATCTTGTTTATTATTTTCTACGTGGCTTCGATCCATTCGTCCTGATCAGCACACGTGACGTTGACCAAATCAGACGTCAACAGATTGGCGCTAGAAGGAGGGCCCACGCTGTCCACAGCTGCATAGACTTACCAGGAACTTTGAACAAA
Organism: Orobanche coerulescens; assembly: GCA_033398695.1. Lineage (NCBI taxonomy): Eukaryota > Viridiplantae > Streptophyta > Magnoliopsida > Lamiales > Orobanchaceae > Orobanche > Orobanche coerulescens. The sequence goes on along the minus strand of CM065805.1, from coordinate 47,412,971 downwards.
TTGTTCAAGCCGCAACTATGTCAAGTTCTAAACATTATCAGCCCGCCACGAAGAAGGAAAACCTGTTCAAGGTGGCGGAGCGCTTTGGCATACCCTGCGTTCATCCGGGAATGACCACCCTCACCCGTAAGTGGTGGTATGAAAGCATAGGAATCATTGTAATTGTGAGTTGAAAGCACAGGAACCATTGTAATCGTGAGTTCCTGCTTGACTCAACTGACCTTTTAAAGGTCATAACTCAGGGGATATCGAGCATAATTCAAAGCTCTAGAAAATTTCTCAAAGAATCCCCTTATATCCTTCAAATTAAAGTTGCAATCAACATACACTGCAACCACCCAGGACTCCACAATACCTGCAAGCGCTTTCGAAATTCCCACCAGATCCCCATAAAGATCCTGGTAATCCCAAAAAAGTAGCCCGTTAGGGTGCAGACAAGAAAACTCAGGCCGCTAGTAGGCAAAGATTGGGCCGAGATCAGATGGGGTCATCGGGGCCAAATGAGTTTTTCGCATAAACGCCCGAACAGCGGCCATTAGGATGCCAACGGTGAAACATGGAATTCGAAGTGATGAGAAAATGGCATAAAGTGGAACATGTTAGTAAAACTAAGATAAGCAAAGGCGCACTCTTTGTAAGGAGATGCGGAAGGTAAAGAATTTCCCACCTTTCGTCAATTATCCAATAGCTAAGGAAATAGGGGCCCGGCTGACGAAGTTATCAAGGAGAACCCCACTGCAATCCGCACCGCCTTCGCTTGATCGAAAGATGAGGTTTGACATCCGGTCTATCCGAGTCCGAGCTCAGATGTGCCCCGGTAGAGGTGCTGGCCTATACGCTCGCACTATCCCCCTGAAGGTAAAGACCTGCCCTCTGGAACCTTAGATTTCATCGCGGAGTTTTCACCACCGAGAGAATAACCGATCAGAGTGGTCACTCCATATGGACGGATCCCCAAATAACGGCCAGACAGGCGCAGGAACAGTCCTCGCCAGCCCCAACCAGCGTTTGTTCTGCTCGGCCGTTCGCTTAGGTTTTCTAGCCGCCGACTATGAAGCAGAATATGAAACCCCCCGGCCGGTCCGGAAGTGGTGATCTCCCTCGGTCTTGCACACCCCACTATCTTCGAGCAATTCTCAGCTAGGGGTAAATTAGATTAGGGGCGAATACGAAGCCAGGGAACCCAGTTTGGTCAATTTCCTCGACCTGGCGCGGACCCGGTGGTGAGATTTTCGAGGAACTACCTAACACCTTCCTCGAACCAAGAACAACCGAGCTGACACCTTGGCAGCCGAACAATTCGAGCTGCAAGGATGGAAACGGCTTCCAGTTCCATGCCCCCCAGTACAGCATGATGCCCACAAAGACAAGGTTACTTCAACCTTGATCCACCCGGTTCGCCATTGAAGGAACCTTATGCGGAAGTATCCAGTCCCATCGCTGAAAGGCTTATTCAAGTACGCCCTCAGAAAGGTGCCCAAGCGGACACGCCGCGGCCACTTCGGCGGCCCTGTATCGGCCTACAAATTGCTCCGACAAGGATATTACCGGCCGAATCTTAAAAAGATGCCATTGAGCTGGAGTAAAGTAGATTATTTTGCAAAGCGGACCACGGCCGAACCCCTAGCACGCACAACCATTGTATCTGATAAAACCATGACGATGAAAAACTTCAGGCCTTCTGCGACGGCATCCGTATACGAAACAACTTATCCACACCGCACGATCCACAATCTAACGGACAAGTCGAGGCGGTTAATACAATTATAAAATAACACCTCAAGGCCCGCCTCGAAAAGCTCAAAGGTTGACGACCCGAAGACCTCCATGAAGACTTAACGACGCATCGGTCCGCCACATGAGAAATATCTTCCTAGCCTTCGATGCTGAGGCAATTACCCCGGTCGAAATTGGAACACCCGCCCACCGGGTAACCCGTTTCGAAGAACAAGACCAACGTGACCCTAGAAGTCTGGACCTCGTAGCCAAAAACAGACCCAAGCAGAAATGCGGAACACTATCTATAAAGAAAACTCCCGAAGTCCATCATCGAAGCTTCCAGGTCGGAGACCTCCTTCTTAAATGGGTATTGGGGCCAGATCCAGGACCTCCTGAACCCAAGTGACAAGGACCGTACGAGAGTAACGAAGTCCCTCTGAACGGAGTCTGCCAGTTAGAATATCTGAATGGCCAAGGATTGATTCATCCGCGGAATGACATGTATGTAAAAAGGTATTATCAATAAAATTCAACTTTATTTCATTTCTAAATCCGCCACTATAAGACCGAGTTCACCTCGGCACCTCATAAGACCGGCCCATCCGGCACTGTAAGACCGAGTTCGCCTCGGCACCTCATAAGACCGGCCCATCCGGCACTGTAAGACCGAGTTCGCCTCGGCACCTCATAAAACCGGCCCATACGGCACTGTAAGACCGAGTTCGCCTCGGCACCTCATAAGACCGGCCCATCCGGCACTGTAAGACCAAGTTCGTCTCGGAACCTCATAAGACTGGCCCGTCCGGCACTGTAAGACCGAGTTCGCCTCGGCATCTCATAAGACCGGCCCGTCCGGCACTATAAGACCGAGTTCGCCTCGGCACCTCATAAGACCGGCCCATCCGGCACTGTAAGACCGAGTTCGCCTCGGCACCTCATAAGACCGGCCCATCCGGCACTATAAGACCTAGTTCGCCTCGGCACCTCATAAGACCGGCCCATCCGGCACTATAAGACCGAGTTCGCCTCGGCACCTCATAAGACCGGCCCATCCAGCACTATAAGACCGAGTTCGCCTCGGCACCTCATAAGACCGGCCCATCCGGCTCTGTAAGACCGAGTTCGCCTCGGCACCTCATAAGATCGGCCCATCCGGCACTATAAGACCGAGTTCGCCTCGGCACCTCATAAGACCGGCCCATCCGGCACTGTAAGACCGAGTTCGCCTCGGCACCTCATAAGACCGGCCCATCCGGCACTTTAAGACCGAGTTCGCCTCGGCACCAAGACCGGCTCATCCGGCACTGTAAGACCGAGTTCGCCTCGGCACCTCATAAGACCGGCCCATCCGGCACTGTAAGACCGAGTTCGCCTCGGCACCTCATAAGACCGGCCCATCTGGCACTATAAGACCGAGTTCGCCTCTGCACCTCATAAGACCGGCCCATCCGGCACTGTAAGACCGAGTTCGCCTCGGCACCTCATAAGACCGGCCCATCCGGCACTATAAGACCGAGTTCGCCTCGGCACCTCATAAGACCGGCCCATCCGGTACTGTAAGACCGAGTTCGTCTCGGCACCTCATAAGACCGGCCCGTCCGGCACTGTAAGACCGAGTTCGCCTCGGCACCTCATAAGACCGGCCCGTCCGGCACTATAAGACCGAGTTCCCCTCGGCACCTCATAAGACCGGCCCATCCGGCACTGTAAGACCGAGTTCGCCTCGGCACCTCATAAGACCGGCCCATCCGACACTATAAGACCGAGTTCGCCTCGGCACCTCATAAGACCGGCCCATCCGGCACTATAAGACCGAGTTCGCCTCGGCACCTCATAAGACCGGCCCATCCGGCACTGTAAGACCGAGTTCGTCTCGGCACCTCATAAGATGATGAACATGATAGAAAGGCAACAACCCATTCAACTGGGCCCAAACATCTAAAAGAGCAAGAACAAATGCTACAAAGAAGATTTTATTTAATCAAGTCATTGCAAATTACATAGTGACAACAGAAAACCAGGGCAGATTGGCACGCAGGCCATACATGAAAAAACACAAAAGAAAGACAGACTGGCCCACAGGCCATGCGAGAAGCAAAATTTAAGGAAACTACTCGGCCCCACCCTCCTGGTCGGCCGCCTGAAAGGACTGCCCCTCACCTTCGCCGTGTGGAGCCAGACCGGCATCCTCAACCTCAGCGACCTTTGGCTCATCGGCTCCAGTGAGGTCAACATGCAGATCGGTCGCTTGAGATACAATGTAGGCCTCGATCTCCTGAACGGTCTTACCACCCTTCATGAGATCTAATATCTCGTAACAAGTGGAGACATAATTCAGATTGATCAGCTCCTCAAACGCAGGTGTCTCCTTAAAGGCCTCCCCCCCGTCGGCAAGACCCCTGGCATAGCTCGAAGCCTCGCAGGTGCTAATACGCTTGGTCAGGATTTCAACCTGGGCCTTGGTTTCCCTCAAGTAAACCTCGTGCTCAGCCCGGGTATCCAAATACCGCTTATGCGCCTGCTCGGCCGCCTCTGTCATCTCTTCGGCCTTCAGCTTCCATATGTCGGCCTGGAGAGCCCGACTGTCCAGGAGCTCCATATCACCCCTCATGGAGGTTATCTCCCCCTCCAGAGACTTGATCAATGAAGGACACAGGTGGTGCTCCTCCTGCAAAGCTTTGAGGTCGGCCTCCGTCTTCTTATACTTCTCAGACGAGGCCAAAAATTCGTTGGAAGCCTTCACATAGGTGCACATGGCACGGCCGACCAGAGCATTTCCAAACTGGATCTGTTCAACCGGATCCATGTCATTAGTCATCATCGCCAACTTGGGTGTCCAACCCCTGATCGGAATATGACTGGACACGGCCACCACAGGAGGAACTCGGTTGAGCATCTCAGCGGTCGGGGTAGCTGCCCGGACGTAGTCAAGGAACCAGCGCGGCCGTCGCCCCTTCATCTGGTCGCACGGTTCCACCCGGTCTTGGTTAACCGGGAGATAATGGCCCTCTAAATCAATTACGGGCTCCTCACTGGCCACATGACCAGTCCGGACAGGAGTCGGGGCGGACACGACAACTTCATGAGCAGACGAACCCTCGGCCTTGGTCGCGCTGTCCTCAGGCCCAGTCTCCACCCTCTTCCGCTTACCAGCCCGCTCCCTCTGCTCGGCGGCCTCAGCTGCCAACCTCGCCACACGCTGCGCGGGCGTCTCTTTCCGCCCGGACGGAGTCTTGGCCTTAGGAGCTGGAAAAAGAAGACATGTCAAAAAAAAACGAGGAAAAAAGCTACCTGAAGAAGACATTATACTCGGATCGGTCGATCTAAGTCCGGACGCCCAAAGGTTTTCCTCGGTAACCAAAAGGTACGACTTCCTTTGCTCAAGAGGAAGATCCAAAAGCTGTTCAACCCGGTCGTCGAACTCGGAAGAGGTCTCTTGCGCCGGGATGCGTTCTGCACATGCAATAAATGATGAGCGTTAGACAAAAAAGGAACAGGAATACGAAATAGGACACTTACTCATTTTGGCTGTAAAGTGCCCGGGGACCCGAAGCTCGGCATCTATCACACCAGGCTCCCACTCATCCAACGAGCTCCTCCACGGTCCCCCTATGAAGAACCACTGTTCCTTCCAGCTATGGATGGTCTCAGGCACACCCACTAATTCCTTGTGCATGGCATTCCGGGCCGTCAGGTAAAACCAGACCGAGCCGGATCTACCAACCGACTGTAATACCCGTGATTTCGATTTCCGGTAATTTCTTTTTTTTCGGCGGAAGTCCGTTTTGACGACTCTCTCATGACCGTTTCTTCATTCTGAGAATGATTAATTCTGCACTTTTTGTCATCCGAGTTCGTTTCGGTGTCGTTTTGTTGAGTTCCGTGCTTTTTAGCGGTTTTTCCGCACTTGAGTTCGATTCTTGCGAATCTCGTCCGAAACTGTTGTTTCGACTTTCTCGTAAGTTCATTTAATGTTAATATTCATGTTGCGAACTTTGGCTTGGTGTTTCGATCACGTATCGTGATTTTCGGGCGTTTTGGGCCATTTTCGTAATTTCCCAAAGTTTGGGGTAATTACTTTCCGTTGTCGAATTTCGAGCCTTCGGGTGGTCGGAATCGTGTGTTCTCTTAGTGCTCGGATTCTTCTTTGCGAGTACTTCGTAACCGTATGTTCGATTCGTACTCAGGTTCGGGTTTCGGGGTCGTTCGGGCCGTCGGAGTTGGTCCCGGCCGAGTCATGGCCGGGCATGCTCGGGCCAGCCACTCGCCGAGTAACGTGCGGTAGTGATCGGCGATACGTCGTAAGGCCGATTCGACGTAAGGCCCTGGACGGTAACGTACGTAACGCTTCCGGCATTTCCAGGCAGTGAGTTCGGCCATGGCCGGTTACGTACGTAAGCCATGGCCGGTTACGTACGTAACCCGGCCGGCAGTCGGCCTATTTAAGGCCAGCAGACATTTTCTTCAGCCATTTTCTCACCTGTTTTCTTCCCTTCCGCGACCGTAGGCGTGTATATCATGGAGCCATGTTGTTGGGCAATCAATCCATGAAGTCTTGGAGTTCATATCATCAATCATCCATCCTATAACATCCTTTGATCGAGCGAATCGGATCAGATTTTTTAGAAATCTAATTTTGGGGATTTGGGGTATTTTATTCGATTTTGTCCGTTTAATCCGATTTAACTTAGGATTGTGATGGATTGATGATTATTTAGATGTATTATATCATTTCCATTATTATTCCATGGTTGGATCGAATCGATTCGTTGTTTTGGTCGAGTTCTTGATCGACGCCTTGAAGGTGTCCGGTAGAATATCATAGAGGCGTTTTCGGACATTCTACGATTATTCTTCCTCGTATGATCGATGATTTATTGATTATATGTTATTAGGGTCGAGTTTCTTGCGAAGAAACCGAGTTGAACCCTTCCGTTCGTTGTCGTCTTCCTTTTCGATAGCATCGGGCGTTTCGAAGCTTCCCGGTTGAGCCGTGTTCGTCGGAATACTTGCGTGCCGATTTCAAGGCAAGTATCTTGCCCATACTTTTCATGTTTCGTAGACTGAATCATTGATAAATGATTTTATGAGCAATTTGAATGTTTTAATGAACTTTTAAAAGGATCGGTATGTTCTCAACAATTGTTGTCTTTCAAAAGATAACTCGTATTTCGTAGATTAATGTGCTTTTGGAATATGTGCGTTAGTTTCATATGTTGGAAGATTTTGATCATGTTTAGTGATGTTAGTGAGCCGAAATTATTTGCCGAGGATTGTGTACTGATATGTGTAAATGTTCGGCGAATATGGGACGTTTTGTGATATTTGTTGTTATTCCTTCGTAAGGAGGTTGTGGCGCTTGGTGTTGTTTGGTATTGGTAATTGCTTGTGATTGTGTGATATTAGTTGTGAGTATACGTCGACTAAAGTGGCCATTCTAGCGAAGTACCTAGCATTTGTTTGCATATTCTAGTATTCGGATTATGGCTTCTCGTGGCGTTGTGGATGATATGTGTATGTTCACCTAGGGACGGTCTGATGGGACCTCTAGGGATACGTATTGCCGTGAGTGTGCGTATCACGAACTGTGGTTAACCACCCAGGGATGTCCGACGGGGCTCTGCGGGGTGCGACGGCCGTGAGTCTCGTACCAACGGTTAACTTTGAAATGTGTTGTTGGAGAACTGTGATTTTGGCGCATATTTCGTCTGATTAGAATGGCAGTCCAAATGGTATCGTACTTGGCTGGAATGGCACCGATAAATGTGTTGTGTGTGATTTGTCCCTTAACTGTGATAATTTGATAAAGGTACGTGAGTCCTGTGGTTGCTCTGTGTATTGTAGCTCTGTGGTGTGTTGAGTTCGACCGTATGGTCGAGTTGCAAAGATGTGCTCTCTGCTGTCGTTCTGTGAGACTGTTGTCATGGTAATGTTTGACACGGTGTAGTTTCCGTCGGGTTATTCTTGCGAGTAAGTGATGTGGATGAATTGGGTCGTGGACTCCGTGTTTGTAATTGGAATGTTATGATTGGGTTGTGGACCCCGTATTTTGTTATCGGAATCGTATTTTGAAATAAATGATTTTTGGGCGGCGTCCCTAAGTGTTTCGAACGGCTTGAAAATTTTTAAACCCCAAATGCTTTCAGAACTCCCGAGATCGTAAAATGTTTTGTAAGATGTAAAATGATTTCGTTCCTATCTTTCATAATTCAAACTGTTTTGATCAAGTGAATTATCTCGGGAATTATATTCATGATTTCTATGTTCTTGGAGTATGATATGTATGGCTTGTCTTTGTATTTATACTTGCACTAGCAAAACAGTGGAGTTTTGCTAACCCCGGAGTATTCGGGGGGTGGATGTCTGTTTTGCGTCCAGGTACTTGCGGAGTTCTTTGGGAGCAATTCACGAGATCGTTACGAAGGATGATGGAAGATGGCGATACTAATCACATGTAGACCGGTGTTGAGTATTTGGTGATGTCTTGTTTTGTCCTTCCGTTGTGTTTATTTTTCCCTATGTGGGAACGTTGATTTATGTTAACCCCTGCGTGGGTATGAGTTACGAGAAAGAGTAATGTATGGTTGATGTGTATGTTGTGGTAAAAGACCAAATCGGTCTAATGGTCTGTTAAATACCCATGTCAGTATGTATTGTATTGTGGTGTTTCTGTATTTAGCCTGGTAGATCCTCATGGAGAGGGTCTACGGCGCTGTAATATTCCCGAGTGGTTTGGGGGTGTTACAGAATATGGTATCAGAGCTTAGGTTGCGGAAACCTAGGCTGTCGGGTCGAGTTTTGTGTTGTCGGGTCTTGTCTTGTCTTGTCTTGTCAGATTTTGTCTGACTGAGTCGTGTCGCGACGCGTCGTCTGAGGTGTCGGTCGTGATTAGTATCGAGGTGCAGCCATCGTCTTCGTGCGACCTGTGGATGTAAGTCTCCCTTCTTTGTGTTTGTGCCTCGTCTGATGCTAGTTACTTGTATGATTATTCGTTAAGTGATTGAATCCTTCTGTGGATTTTGATTTCGTGATGTGTGGGTATTTGACTCTCATCTTTTATTTGTATTAGGGGCGGTGTCGCTGCTAATGTATTTACGAACTGTATTTTATCCGCTGCGTGAGTCCTTTAAAAATGACTTTCAGTATTTTGCAAACTGAGTTCTAATTCGTAAAATCGATTCCCTAAATCGAGTTTTGGCATTTTGGCCTTGAATGTTTTATGACAGTTTGATAAAGAATTTTTGTGAGTTTTGGGCATTCTGGCCTATTGAATTTTTAAAAATCTTGAGTATCTTAGAAAATTAAATTTCGAGACGTACTTTTAAAACGAATTATTTTCTTGCAGTGTTTTCAAGGTGCTTTCTAATGCCGCAATACATTTCAAAAATTTTCCAGTTGAGGACCAAAAATATTTTGAGATATTTCTGAAAGTTTTTCGCTAAAAGAAAGTGTCCTCATTTTTTTTTATCAAACGCATGATGGTTTTTTAAAGTCTCGACAATAATGTTTGTTCAACTTTTTGAAAGATGATACTCAAGATCAACTAGTGTTTCCAAAATCATTTTTTTTCAAAGGTGGTTTTCATTTTTAAAACCTTTTGTTCCTGTTTGCGGTGCGGGAATGTATGTATAAGGTTCGCACTTTCGTTAGGGTGTTAACCCCCGAGTTGTGATTGAATTGGTGGTGTGAGCGCTGAGTTGTTCGCCACGTAATCGTTGTATTAGCCCTCGGTGATAAGTGTGGGGTTGATCTTTAACGTTGTCATTTCGTGGCGATTTGCGTGCTATCGCACATGTGCGAGCTGTTAAAGCTTGGGTTTGTACGTTTGTGTAAATGTGTGATTGTTCATGATGTTTTGTGATTATGTGCTGGTTATCGTTTGGGCCGTTGAGATCGTCGAACGATGTCGTGGTTGTTGTGATCTTAGTATGTGTTGATATGTTATGCCAAGTTGGCATCTCCGGTTTGTTGTTTTGTGATGTTATGTTCCATTGTATCTAGCATTTGTATATTCGGTATGCCGAGCTGAGGCGTTTCAACCGTGATGTGCCGGGGCATGCATGTGTAAATTGTCCTTCTTGTCAGTAACGCGTTTCAATTGCGGGCTCGAGGGACACCAAATTCAGTTTTGCGAATTGACTACCGAGACTTTCGGAGTTCGCGCTTCAGCACAGTTATCAGGATCGGCTCTGAGAGGCCCAGTGGAGATTTTTCTGTCGGTTGCTTTTTGTGTGGTTACCTTGTTTCCGTTGTTGTGAGCTGCGGGGACGACATTTCTTTTATAAGAGGTCAGATGTAATACCCGTACTATTTTTTGACTTCTGCAGTTTTTCCTTCTAAATTCTATCGACTTGCACGTGTTCGTCGATACTTTTTGAACTTGTTTGATGTCTCGGTTGTCATCGTTCGACCTGGTTGTGACCTTGTTTCAGATCGATCTGTTTATCATCGTGACTTTTCCGAGTTCGGTTCGATTCTTGTGAACCTTGTTTGGAAGTAACATCTTTCACTTTCTACCAGTTCTTTTAATGTCTGGAGTTGAAGTGGGGACTTCGGAGTCATTGTTCGGCTGTTGTCATTCGATCGTTGTTACTCGATAATTGTTTTTTTTCGATCGTTGTTGTTCGATCATTGTTATTTGACCGTTGTTGTTCGATCATTGTTATTTGATCATTGTTGTTCGGTCGTTGTGGTTCGATCATTGATTGTTCAGATTTTGTTGACCCCGTTTCGTGATTGTTGAACGTTCAGACTCCTTCCTAATTTCCTTATGTTCGGGAAATTAGTCTCGTTTCGATCTTCCAACCCTTGGGCAGTGGAATTCCGTATTTGTTCAGCGTTTGGCTCGCGTTTTGATTAATGTACTGTTGGGGTGGTCAATCATATTGATTTTCGTTCGTTGTGTTTTGTGATTGTTCGGATAATCGACTTGGTTGTAATGCATGTTCGATGACGCTTGTCACTTGTTGGTTTTATTATTTCTCTATCGGTGGCGTTGTGTTGGTCGTCGTGGAGCGTGTTTTCACGCCGTATGTTCCTTTGCATTTCTTGCAGCGTTTCGCCGTCGGGCGCGAGTTTTCGGTTTTTGGGTATCTCGTCGAGTTTTCCTGACAGTGGATATTGCTTCTCCCTACTTATTTTAAGTTTCGGGACGAAACTTCTTTTAAGAAGGGTAGAATGTAATACCCCTGATTTCGATTTCCGGTAATTTCTTTTTTTTTCAGCGGAAGTCCGTTTTGACGACTCTTTCATGACCGTTTCTTCATTCTGAGAATGATTAATTCTGCACTTTTTGTCATCCGAGTTCGTTTCTGTGTCGTTTTGTTGAGTTCCGTGCTTTTTAGCGGTTTTTCCGCACTTGAGTTCGATTCTTGCGAATCTCGTCCGAAACTGTTGTTTCGACTTTCTTGTAAGTTCATTTAATGTTAATATTCATGTTGCGAACTTTGGCTTGGTGTTTCGATCACGTATCGTGATTTTCGGGCGTTTTGGGCCATTTTCATAATTTCCCAAAGTTTGGGGTAATTACTTTCCGTTGTCGAATTTCAAGCCATCGGGTGGTCGGAATCGTGTGTTATCTTAGTGCTCGGATTCGTCTTTGCGAGTACTTCGTAACCGTATCTTCGATTCGTACTCAGGTTCGGGTTTCGGAGTCGTTCGGGCCGTCAGAGTTGGTCCCGGCCGAGTCATGGACGGGCATGCTCGGGCCAGGCCAGCCCTGGCCGAGTAACGTGCGGTAGTGATCGGCGATACGTCGTAAGGCGATTCGTCGTAAGGCCCTGGCCGTAACGCACGTAACGCCTCCGGCATTTCAGGCGGTGAGTTCGCCATGGCGATTCGTCGTAAGCCATGGCCGGTTACGTACGTAACCCGGCCGGCAGTCGGCCTATTTAAGGCCAGCAGACGTTTTTTTCAGCCATTTTCTCACCTGTTTTCTTCCCTTCCGCGACCGTAGGCGTGTATATCATGGAGCCATGTTGTTGGGCAATCAATCCATGAAGTCTTGGAGTTCATATCATCAATCATCCATCCTATAACATCCTTTGATCGAGCGAATCAGGTCAGATTTTCTAGAAATCTAATTTTGGGGATTTTGGGTATTTTGTTCGATTTCGTCCGTTTAATCCGATTTAACTTAGGATTGTGATGGATTGATGATTATTTAGATGTATTATATCATTTCCTTTATTATTCCATGGTTGGATCGAATCGATTCGTTGTTTTGGTCGAGTTCTTGATCGACGCCTTGAAGGTGTCCGGTAGAATGTCATAGAGGGGTTTTCGGACATTCTACGATTATTCTTCCTCGTATGATCGATGATTTATTGATTATATGTTATTAGGGTCGAGTTTCTTGCGAAGAAACCGAGTTGAACCCTTCCGTTCATTGTCGTCTTCCTTTTCGATAGCATCGGGCGTTTCGAAGCTTCCCGGTTGAGCCGTGTTCGTCGGAATACTTGCGTGCCGATTTCAAGGCAAGTATCTTGCCCATACTTTTCATGTTTCGTAGACGGAATCATTGATAAATGATTTTATGAGCAATTTGAATGTTTTAATGAACTTTTAAAAGGATCGGTATGTTCTCGACAATTGTTGTCTTTCAAAAGATAACTCGTATGCTTCGTAGATTAATGTGCTTTTGGAATATGTGCGTTAGTTTCATATGTTGGAAGATTTTGATCATGTTTAGTGATGTTAGTAGGCCGAAATTATTTGCCGAGGATTGTGTACTGATATGTGTAAATGTTCGGCGAATATGGGACGTTTTGTGATATTTGTTGTTATTCCTTCGTAAGGAGGTTGTGGCGCTTGGTGTTGTTTGGTATTGGTAATTGCTTGTGATTGTGTGATATTAGTTGTGAGTATACGTCGACTAAAGTGGCCATTCTAGCGAAGTACCTAGCATTTGTTTGCATATTCTAGTATTCGGATTATGGCTTCTCGTGGTGTTGTGGATGATATGTGTATGTTCACCTAGGGACGGTCTGACGGGACCTCTAGGGATACGTATTGCCGTGAGTGTGCGTATCACGAACTGTGGTTAACCACCCAGGGATGTCCGACGGGGCTCTGCGGGGTGCGACGGCCGTGAGTCTCGTACCAACGGTTAACTTTGAAATGTGTTGTTGGAGAACTGTGATTTTGGCGCATATTTCGTCTGATTAGAATGGCAGTCCAAATGGTATCGTACTTTAATGGGAATGGCACCGATAAATGTGTTGTGTGTGATTTGTCCCTTAACTGTGATAATTTGATAAAGGTACGTGAGTCCTGTGGTTGCTCTGTGTATTGTAGCTCTGTGGTGTGTTGAGTTCGACCGTATGGTCGAGTTGCAAAGATGTGCTCTCTGCCGCTACGTGAGATCGTTGTCATGGTAATGTTTGACACGGTGTAGTTTCCGTCGGGTTATTCTTGCGAGTAAGTGATGTGGATGAATTGGGTCGTGGACCCCGTGTTTGTAATTGAAATGTTATGATTGGGTCGTGGACCCCGTATTTTGTTATCGGAATCGTATTTTGAAATAAATGATTTTTGGGCGGCGTCCCTAAGTGTTTCGAAAGGCTTGAAAATTTTTAAACCCCAAATGCTTTCAGAAATCCCGAGATCGTAAAATGTTTTGTAAGATGTAAAATGATTTCGTTCCTATCTTTCATAATTCAAACTGTTTTGATCAAGTGAATTATCTCGGGAATTATATTCATGATTTCTATGTTCTTGGAGTATGATATGTATGGCTTGTCTTTGTATTTATACTTGCACTAGCAAAACAGTGGAGTTTTGCTAACCCCCGAGTATTCGGGGGGTGGATGTCTGTTTTGCGTCCAGGTACTTGCAGGTTGCTGGGGAGCAATTCACAGGATCGTTACGAAGGATGATGGAAGATGGTGATACTAATCACATGTAGACCGGTGTTGAGTATTTGGTGATGTCTTGTTTTGTCCTTCCGTTGTGTTTATTTTTCCCTATGTGGGAACGTTGATTTATGTTAACCCCTGCGTGGGTATGAGTTACGAGAAAGAGTAATGTATGGTTGATGTGTATGTTGTGGTAAAAGACCAAATCGGTCTAATGGTCTGTTAAATACCCATGTCGGTATGTATTATATTGTGGTGTTTCTGTATTTAGCCTGGTAGATCCTCATGGAGAGGGTCTACGTCGCTGTAATATTCCCGAGTGGTTTGGGGGTGTTACACCGACCTCCATAGAAAGAGGCTGTTGAACTCCTCAAAACTGGGCTCGGGCCAGCCGTGCTGATTGAAAATAATGAAAAGACCCACCACCCGAGCCGAGGAATTCGGATGGATTTGGGGGACAGGAAGGCCCCACTGCCTTAACCACCGGGAGAAAGACAACGGAAGCGGAAACCTGAGCCCGGCCAGTAGAGAGCGGTAATACACCGCCGTACAACCGACGGGCGGAGTGTGGGGCCTCTCCTCGGGGTTCGGGACGAACATCCACACCATCGCTGGAATCTTAAATCGCAGCCGCCAAGCCGCTAATTGTTCCTCTATAACAGTACTCCGAATTGAGGCCGAATCCCACTCCGCCTCCACGAAAGGGGACGACCGAGGACGAGTCCAAGCCACCACCGGCTCGACTCTTTCTTCCGCCTGAGTCTCTCCGACAGCTGTCAACGGCGCCGCCATCTCCACTTCCCCAGATCCCGGCGACTTCGCGACTTCACCCTCTTCTTCCTCGACGCTCCAGTCAACAGGAACTCCGCCTATCGACAGGTCCGCCACACCCGTGCGGTCCGGCGACACAGTCAAATCCGCCTCTATCTCGCCCCTTATCTCCGACATCTTAAATAAAAAAGAAAAGAAAGCAGAGGAAAAACAGGCTTACCGGGAAAGTCTCTGTAAAATCGGGAAAAAATCGCCAGAAAAATTCTTTCTCTCTGCAACAAGACACAAAAATAGCGAAGGGAACAATGAAGAAGAAGGCACTCTGTATTTATACGAGAAAAAAGCGCATTAAATGCCAGGCGCGTGGAGCGGCGATTCCTATTGAACCGTCGCGAAATTCGAAGGCGCGTAAAGATGCCGTCAAATCAAATCATGCCACGCGTCCCCCTCATCATAACACTTGAAAACCCCGAAGTCAAATCGATGCGACCCTCGAAGAGGCACCCCTTCGGGAGATCTTACCCTCCCCCAAGCCGGATCGGCCTCAATATGAAACGACCCCAGCACCGGCCAACCCGGTACGGCCCTGGACTCGGGGGCCCTTGTTGGTAGTCGATCCACCTTGGCATCCACTTAAGCACTCCAGGCGTCCGACCAGCCGAGCAGAGCCTAGAGCCGAACCGGGCATTGACCCGATTTTCTCCCGGGCCCGTCAGAACCGGACCGGACAGAGACGTCAGAGCCGACCCGGGATCCGATCCAGGAGGGCCGAGTGGACCCAGTATGAATACGCTCCGGATCGAAATTATAATAAGACCGATCAGAACAGTGGGAAGCTTGAGGGTCGACCCCGTTGTCGGCCACAACAGATAAGTATTGCCAAAAGCACGAAGAACAGGCAGACAGGACAATTAAGGCGTGTTGTCATACCCCTTTCCAAAGCAAATCTGAGAAGCCGACACGCGTCCAAGAAATATTCACACTTTGACAAGTGTAAAGAACATATTCCCAAGAATCTTCCAGCTGTCATCTCTTGAATGGCTAGAATTAGCTATATATATAAGGGGAATGTACAATAGAAAGGACTTTCGAAGAATTCGTGAGAAAAATATATAGAGAAAGATATAGAGAGATAGAGAAAAAGAGAAAGGATAAGACTTGAATTAAGAAGATAAGATGCAGACTTGGTCAAAATATTTCCGGCCCGGCTTTACTCCATATCAAGATCATTAATAAAATTTAGTGATCAAACACCCTTCATCTTGTTTATTATTTTCTACGTGGCTTCGATCCATTCGTCCTGATCAGCACACGTGACGTTGACCAAATCAGACGTCAAGAAGATGAAAGAAGATAAAAATGTCGTGAGAGAGAAGGCAGTCATGGTTTTATGGGAGATATGGCATGATGCAGTTTGGAATGAGCGGAAGTTAAATCCTCTAACTTCTATGTACTTGGCCGAAAACTCACGCAAAGAATGGATAGATAGATAGATGCACAGGGTAGGGTTCTAGTCTGATAAACACAACGGCACCTCGATCTGCTCAGGCTGGCATGATCTTCAGCCAGGATGGATCCGATGTGGAGCGGATGCTGCTTTTTTTAAAGACTCCAATATGGGGCTTTATGAAGCTTTGCCTTGGATCAAGCAGAATGGCATGGTTTGTGTGGAATTCACAACAGACAGTAAGATTGTAGTTGATGCTTTGACCTCTCATGTGAACGATAGCTCAGAATTTGGAGCTATCATTGATAGTTGTCAGCTATTTCTTCGTTCTTGTCCTAATTAATTTTTGTGTCATTCATATTAAGCGCGATGCAAATGCAGTAGCGCATAGTCTAGTCTAGCTAATAAATTATCGAAGGATTAATTACCCTTCTGTTGGCGGCCCATTCAACTTGGAATCCACGTAGGCACTCCAGGCAGCTAAACCGGCCGAGCAGAAACCTGAAGTCGGACCGGGCAAAAACCCGATTTCCTCCCGGGCTCGCTAAAAACCGGACCGGACGGTGACGCCAAGGCCGACCCGGTATCCGATCCGGGAGGGCCGAGCAGAGAGGGGACAAAAATGCTCCGATTCAAGATTACAATGCGCCGACTAACGGCGGGAGACCCGAGGACCGACCCCATCGGATAAGCACCGCCAAGAGTCGGCAAGGCCCGCATGCCAATTAACGCATGCAGCCACGCCCTTCCCAAGGCGCTCCAGAGGCCGCCACGTATCCTAGGCGTAAATGCAGATCGACAAGTGTTTTGATATTCCCAAACATTCGTCACCGTCATCTCTCCACCTACCAGATTGCCTATATATATAGAAGAAATGTACGGTGAAAGCAGATCTTTGGATTTTGGCATTTATAAGAGAGAGAAAAAAGAGAGAATAGAGATTCATCGCCAAAAAGAAAATAAGGCATGTAATTAATAAGAAACAAGATAGACCAAGCATAAAATATCCCGCTTTCTCTACTCTATTTAAAGGTCATTAATAAAATTTAGTGATCAAACATCTTCCCTCTTGTTATATTATTTTCTACGTGTCTTCGATCCATTCGTCCAGATCAGCACACGTGACGTTGACCAAATCGGACGTCAACACCTTCTACGTATTTTGGGATGAACCACCGATTGTTGTTGTGGTGGGTCTTCTCGTTACTCCATGCGTTTTGTCTTTGAAATAGAAATCAAATTATAGGATGTTGGGTTGGGTTGGGTTGGGTTGGGTTGGGGACCTTGGGGTGGAGGTGGAATTGCACCAACCCGGTCGTCTCCAGGCTAACCGGCCGGAATTGATATTTTAAACAGGATATCGACTGCATCATATAATAAGCCCTGTAAGGGTGGTGTCAATGGTGCCTCATCTACCCCCATCTACCCTCACTCCCCACCAATAACATTCTTCCAACTCATCCAACTCCCACTCTACCCCCATTCTACCCCCACTCACCATTTTTTAGTGGCAACCATGCCTCACCAACCCTCACCACTTTTAATTTTTCTTTTTACCTTTTTATATTTAAAATTATATCAAACAATTTAATAAAAACACATAATATTTTATTATTACAAAATACTTAAAAGGAAATTACAAAATACTTAAAAAAATTACATAATAATAAAAATAAGTACTAATACTTAAAAAAATTAGATTCTAAAAAAGATATAATTAAAAAACATACTAAAAACATTTTTAAAAATCGCAACGCCATCCGTATTTCTCCGCAAGCTCACGTTTTTCGGCAAGAGTGACCTCTAGTATATTCGGATCGGTTATGTGATCGTGCGGTGTTTGAAATGCTTTCAACGCCCTCAACCTCGTCTTTTGTTCAATGGAACGGATTTTTGACTCCATCATCTTTGGGTCATCTCATCCTTTTTACATTTAAACTCCGCCTTCTTCTCCAATATTTCTTTTTTCTTTGATGTGTAATCTTCGAAGCTCATATGAACACTACCCTTTGACGACGTATCGGTTTCGACCTTTTTGCCCTTTCTTTTTGAATGCGAGGCATCGTGTCGTCATTGAGATCCGGAATCACAAAGTCATCATTACTTGCGGTCTCGTAGTAGCCGGATTCCGCCGACTTTCTTCGTTTGTCGGAATGAGACGAAGATCCTTGCGCTATATCCGGTTGTTCCAACCATTTATCTTCCTTCCTAACAACCTGCCATGCGTCGATATGACCAAACACCTTGTCATGTTTGGTTTGGCAATCGGCCAATGCATTTGTCATGATGTCAATATCGGCACAACCACTCTCGCGAAGACAATTCTACAATTATAAAAGTAAAAAATAATATGTAACTAATAAAAATTGACAATGTAAAAACTACAAAAGATCAACTAAAAAAATGTAAAAAGTATATAATTATAAAAATTACTTGTTGGATCCACAACCCATTAAAGACACCCATTTCGGCGTTCAAACTTCTCCACTTTGTGTTCAAGCCGTGAGTCGTACGAGTAGTGTCTCGAATGTTTGTCTTGAAATGCTCAAGAATTCTTCTCCAAAAACCTTCTCTACTTTGTTCATTTCCGACTACCTTACATGTCGAGATTTGAACCCAAGCTTGTGCCATCGCCACCTCTTCTACGGCGTCCAAGCTTTCCTTTCCGATCTATTCGGCATTCTTCTTCTTTGCACTTGAACTTCTTCAACTTCTTCAACTTCTTGAGCTTCTTGATCTTCTTCAACTTCTTCATTTTCTTGTCCGCCTATATCGTAACAAATGATAACAAATAAAAATTTTTATTTACAATATTCTAACAAATAAAAGTATAACGTAACAAATTATAACAAATAAAAAATTTTATTTACAATATTCTAACAAATAAAAGTATAACGTAACAAATTATAACAAATAAAAATTTTTATTTACAATATTCTAACAAATAAAAGTATACCGATTGGGAGTTGCGTTTCGGGAATAACAAAGTCATCATCTTCATCATCCGCGCCATATAGCGGTAGTTGTCGTTCGACACTTGTTTCACGCCGTGGTGGAGCGTCACGGTAATCGAACGGGTTGAATTCGGGACCGTAATGAGAAGGATTCATAGTTGGTTGATAATATTGTGGTTGTTGATAGTATGGCGGAGAAGACATTGCCGGTGTATAATATTGTGGTTGTTGAGTCGTTCTAGGAGCGTACGGGCGGTTGTGATTGAACACGGGGACGAATTCGTCCACCGCCGCGTGCACGTCCCCTCGATGATGAAGAACCGTCTTTGGATTTACGAGGATCCATAATAAAACTATAAAATTTGTAAAAGAAAAGTGTTAAGAAGAAAGAGATATATATGTTTTGTTGTGAGATATGTAAAAATGAAAGATATATATATATATATAGGAAATTAAAAAGGAAAAAAAAAATAAATTTCAAACGGTCCATTTTTTATCCGTTGGAAGTGCCAACGGTCACTTGCTCTTCTACCTTCACTCGGCTACCTTACCCGGCCTCCCTCTAGCCGCATGGTACCCGGAGGGGTGGCGGCAGTGTTCACCGCCCGGGTAGGGTGAACCCGCCCCCCAACCCCGCACCGTTGGCACCACCCTAAGCAGCTCTCTCATAGCTCTATCTATATTTAACTAATTCCAACTGCATCGTATTTATCAAATTCCGCTCTTATCAAATATATAAGTACAAATCAATCTTTATTTGTGGTATGCCAAAATCACTAAATTTTTATACGAGGCAATATTAGTATGTGTCTGTTTTGAAAGTCAAAATTAAAAGTTACATTTTGTACATCGGAAGTTTTATCAAATATAGTTGATATCAATATTTTCATATCGTTGAGACGAAATGAATTTGCTTTCAGATTTTTTTAATAAATTTGTAATTTGTAACGAAAAATAAAATTACAATGAGAGTGTTGAAGAAGAGAAAAAATTAATATATTGTTGGTTCCGTGAATTTTCAACAATATAATTTCAAAAAAATTACAAAAAAGAAATTACCTACTACAAATTCAACTAAAAGAAAAATTCGGACATAAACAAAATTGGAAGCAGAGCCGACAAAGTAATTTTGCCCGTTTATAAAAGCAAACTGCTCATGCAATAGGTCAAGATAAACTGCTTTTCATCTCTCTGTTAAGTGCTCTCCAAGATGTTGTATTCCATGAAGAATGGATATGCTCCAATACGCATTCTGCTTATGTTGGTGTGTCAAATGAAATGCGAAAGACTCATTTCTATAGAGTCCAAAACCACTGCTTCATGTGGGGTTACTGCAGAATAAAGTTCCATTAATTGTGTCACCGCAATCACCTTAAATTTGTGGTTTACAATTTGGATGAGTGTGAAGCGTCATGTCTGGGTTAGTTCATGCATGTGTCATTTTTGTTGGGTTTGGCTGCAAAACTATTATGTTTCATCCTAAGATCCATAACACAAGTCTAGTTCAAGTCCAATTGCCAATAATAAAGAACCAAAGCCCACATGACCATGCTGAGCCGAGCCGGCAGCGGCGGCGTGTACATGTGGGCTTCACAGCGCTAGCCCACTAGTATAGACTACTAACTTATCAAACTATCACCTTCTTACTAATAAACTAAGACTTTATTTTTCCGGTGTGGAATGGTCTTTCATATCACACCTTAAATCTTTATTAAACTTAAATTAAACAGACAATTTAATCATTTATTTCTCACTAACCATAAATTAGTTGAAAAAAAATAAAATTCTATATTTATGCATAATTTATAATTTAATTCAAATAAGTTAAATATTTTGCTATTATCAAATTGGTACAAAATTGAGTGGACTCATTTTTTTTCTAAATTAATTTCCAACTACACCTACCCAAAGAGAGAAATAAAATTCATATTTTTTTATTAAAGTTGTATTGGAGGGGATACATTTTTATGGAATGGTGTGGAGAAACAAAATGGGTAAATTATTTCTCCTAATACGATTCAGTGAAGTATTACAAAAATAATACAATAATAAAATAATTACACAAGTATCAATTTATGGTTTTTTATTTATATTAGTGTGTGTATTATCTCTTAAATCATGAGGAGCATTCTTACTGTAAACTTAATTTTTTTATTATTTTCCTAATTCATTTCCCCTTTCTCTCTCTTTCATATTCATTGAAAGTCAAAATGGCGCCTAGCATGATCCATTTCTTATTCCCTCTCTTTTTTCTTTTTTTTGCTATTAGTACCAAAAAAAATTCACATCTAAAGGTGCATGGCGACGGCAGCACAAGGCGAGCGGTGCAATGACTGCCCCTATGAGATCAGACATGTTCAAATTTAAACAATTTTCCATCAACATCGTCTACCGCCTTTCAAGCGACAATCTTGTTGCGGCCTCCGTCACCGTATATTTCTGCACGAGCTCGCTCCACTACACCTGCAACCTGATGGACGATAGCACCCATCCAATCAACGGCCGCCCGCCGTCTTACTAAGGAAGTCCATATTTTTTTGTAGATGTAGAGTTTATGGGTGTTGTTTATGAATTTCTTTTTGGAAATTCATATTGCAGATTTAGGGATACACTTTAAAAAAAAATTGATTACACATTTCTCTATAAACAATTACTGTACTTATAATATTGCAACTGTTTGTATCATCATATTTATGATGTTTTTTTTTTTTAATATTTCGTTATTATTTTGATAAATATTTTGGTACTTTGGTTATATATGTCCCTATAATTGGGAACATACCTCATTCTTTAAGATTATGTAACATAAACATTGCATATTTAATATGTGGTCAATATGTTTGGTTATGATTTATTATTTCGCATTTATTGGTATGTTTGGTTCTTTAATATGTTGAAATATGTTGATTGCATCTGGATTGTGAACATGAATATATGGCGGTAGATCTGATTCTTTATAATTTTTCTAGTTCCGTAAGTTCTTATTGTTAGTTATAAATAATTGATGTGCACATATACCAGGTATCCAGATATATATATTAAGATAACAAAAATATAGCATGGTGTTTGATTCTGGTGACTTTATGTAAATACAACATTAACATCAACCAAATATTTACTTAAATAACCAAATGAATACATAAAAGTATCAAATGTGTGTTCACTGTTCATACACTTTTCATTTTTAGATATTATAAAGAAAATAATTTAGTATTGATAAGAGGTAATCAAACTAATAGTTGCAAGTAACCAAACTAATAGTAACATCAACCAAATATTTATGTTTAGATAACCAATTACAAATGAAAGTATCCAAAATATGTTGATCCACTTTTTATTATTAGACCCAAACTACACATGTAAGCATCTATAGACATGTGAATGCCATCACAAGAAATAAAATAAAAAAATGATAAATGGTATACAAATATGTATAATTAGGAAACTAAACTACATTTGATATTACCGATAGTACCTCTAGTTTTTTTGTTATATAAGTAAATTAACAAGTAAGAATAATTGTTATCCAAATACAATATCTAGTAACCAATTATTACTTGATATTATCAATAATTTTATACCTCCATTTTCCATTGTTAATATTAAAAAAAATCAATGAACAAGAGCAATTGGTTGCCAATTATTATATCCAGACAACCAAACTACACTTGATATTACACTCAATTTTGTACATCAATTTTCATTGCAAATATTAACAACAAACTACGATCCGAACTAAATTGTATCCAAATACAACATAAATAACCAAATCACTACTTGGCACTATCATATTTTATACATTAATTTTTTATTGTTAAATATAAATAAATTAAGAAGCACTAATAACTGATGTCCAAATAGAATATCGTGGTAACTAAATTTTCATTTGCAAGTATCCAACATAGATATTTCCAGAAATTTACTGAACCAAGCCACCCAAATCCATGATCCGCCACCATCTTCCTCGGTACGCCGACCACCACAGTCCGCGGTCCAAATTCAGAAATCTAATATCGCCATAAAACATACAAAAATCTACTCGAGGTACCCAAGTCTGAAAGTAATCCGCTGCTCGTCTCAGCAATTTGACAAGTCAATTCATGAATAAATCTAGCTAGGACTAGACGTACCTGGGCTTTTAGGCCCGCCGGTTTTGGCCCTAAACCGGCCCTAAGTCAACGGTTTTAGCCGGGACCATGGTCAGCGGCCGAACTGACCGGGCCGAAAAGCTAGGGCCGGGCTAGGGTCGGGGGTGGACCCGCGGCCGGCGGTTCGAGCCGCCGTCCGAAAAGGCCCGTCGGTTTGCATCGGCCGGCGTGGCCGGCCGACGGGCCTAACGGAAAATCGAAAAAAAAAGAGCGTGATCGATCTTGCTGCCAAAATGCCAACGGCTATGTCCTTTTTGGAGCCGTTGGCGACCCTTCCCCACCCCACACTTCCCCATTAATCCCCCCTTTTCCCTACCCATCCCCACTATAAATACTACATCTTCCTAACTCAAAATTCACCATTAATCACACTCTAATTCTCTCTAAAAATTCAATCTCTACTCTCTCTACTCTACTCTCTATTTACTATCTCTATGTCTACCTCAAAGAACAACACTAACAAGGGCAAGGGCAAGGCCATTGAACTTGGCCAACGAAGTGGAGGAGGAAATTTTCAACCTCAAACTCAAAGGCCTAGAAGGGCCGATTTGGCGGAGGACATTTCTAGACAAGTCGCCGAACGAATTCAAGCCGAAGAAGATGCCCGATTTGAAGAAATGGTTCATACGATGGAGAGCACGGGATACGAATTTCGTGGCTCAACAAATGATGATGAACATGAAGAGGACGAAGAGCACGAAGAAGGCGAACAAAACCAACCTCCTCCTCCGCCAACAAGTAAGCCTAAGCCTCTCAAGTCCGAAATCTTCGTTAAACATTTTAAAAGAGAATTGGCTCCTATCAACGAAGGAGAACCTCCTTTATCCGATGGTCGAAAGAGATTCATTGCTTATTGCAACTATTGCACAAAGCACTACAAATGGATCGAGAAGGGAGGCTACGGAACACTACAAAGGCACATGGAGGGTTTCATCCATTCGAGTATGGAATATCTACTACTCAAACGCAAATTCGAGGTACTACTAGTTCAAATTCGGCGGGTATGTCTTCTTCCGCTTTATTTAAATTTGAAAAAATCGATATGAAGATGCTTGTGCTAGATATTGTGCCATGGAAAAACAACCTTTTAATTATGCGGATAGAATAACGTATGAAGCTTCTTATAAAGATGGTTTGGGGCCTAATGTTAGCAAGGTAGCTAGAACTCAAATGCTTAAGAGAATTAGGAGACAATGCTTTGACAAAAACAAGATTTAATGAAATATTTAGTTCGTTTGTCTCAAAAAGTTTCTATTTGTGCCGATGTTTGGACCGATGCTTATAATAAAAATAGTTACATGGGAATTACTTGTCATTGGATTGATGCAAAATGGATTATGCAAAAGCGTTTGATTGCCTTTAGGGAGTTTGAAGAGCCTCACACGGCTCAAAATATTGCTTTAATTATTATTACGGTTTTAAATGAGTATTGTTTGGTTAACAAGGTATTTTCCGTTGGTTTTGATAATGCATCGGCGAACACCGCTAGTATTCGGAACTTGTTGAAGCATGTGCACCATCATTTGAAGGAAAATATTTTCATTCTAGATGCATTTGTCATATTTTAAATTTATGTGTTCAAGATGCGCTTAGTATTTTTCAAGATTCCGTTGTTCCTATTAAAAATGCCGTTAAGTATTTGCACAAATCAAAACATTGGGGAAAAAATGGCAAAAATATTGTCGTGCAAAGGGTATTGTTTATACTTGTTTCAAATTAGATGTATCTCATCGTTGGAACTCTACTTATGAGATGATTAATAGTACACTAGAGTATAAGAGTTATTTATGCGATTTTTTTAGGAAAGAGTTCTCAAACATGCAATTAGTTCTTAATGAGAGTCATTGGGATTCATGTATGGATTTGTATCGTTTGTTAAAAGTTTTTCATAATGCTACTAAACAATTATCGGGTGTTTATTATTGTACTTCCGTTAAAGTGTTGGAACATTGCATGTATATTGCCTTGTCTTTTAAGAGTTGTTTTAGTAGGCCAAACATGCAAGGTGTGATTTATTTTATGGTTCAAAAATGGCTCAAGTATTTTAGGGAGATTCCTATGGTTTTCTTACTTGCTAAGTGCTTAGATCCTAAATGGAAATATGATGGTGTTTGTCAAATGCTTGGTATTTATTATGATGCTTTTGCTCAAATGGACTTGAGTGATGTTGTAATTGATGGTGAAGGGGTCTTCTTTGATCTTCCTTCCGTGCCACAAATCAAGATAGATCTTGATAGGAGTTTGAGATCTATTTTTCAAGAATATAGATTAAAACATGGTAGTGAGTTTCCTTCTTCTACAATGCCTTCATCTATGATGCCTTCATGTGATTTTCCTTTTGAGATGAATGAAAGTGATCCTTTAGTTCAACAAATGCATGGAATGATGCAAAATAGGAGCAATGAACTTCCAATGGGGCAAGGTTATAGTGAATTAGATATGTTCTTGCAAACTCGTTTTGTATTTGGTGTTGAAGATAGTGGTCGTCGATCGATGTGTTAAAGTGGTGGTCGAAGAGAGAGGAGTACCCAATACTCTCCATCATTGCAAAGGAGTTATTTGCCGTCCGGCATCCACCGTGTCCGTAGAACAAGCCTTTAGCATCGGAGGACTTATGCTAGATCAAAGAAGATCAAGGATGAAGCCGGCGAACATTGAAGCTACCATGTTGCTCGACGATTGGTGTAGGGCCGACCTTAGAGCTCAAGAACCGGAATGGGACGATGCAAATGAGAGCGAAGATGAAGCCTTCACCGAGACGGATCGATCGGATGTGGAGTAGAGAGCTCAAGTCCTTTATTATTATTATTTTTCATTTCAAGAATTCAAGTGTAAAACTTCTTAAATTGTGCTTCACTTATTTGTTGTACTTTTCCTCATTTTTAATGCAAAATTATTGTCCTTATTTATTTGCAAAATTATTGTGTCCTTATTAATTTGTAATTTTCCTCTTTCTTAATGCAAACTTATTTGTTATAATTTTCCTTATTCATTTTTCAACAATTTAATGAGTTTTTAAATATTTAAAATATAATTCAAAACATTATGAATTATCATTTTCTTTTCATAAAAGTAATAAATATACATGAATAAAATAAAAAATTAATAAAAGTTAAAAAAAAAAAAAAAAAAAAGCGGCCCGGCCGGGACCGCTTGGTTTTAGCTCTGGACCGCCGGGTTTCTAGCCCGGCACGGGAGGCCGGGCAAGTTTACGGGCCGGGCTCGGTCCCTTGTTTTGGGGACCGAGGACCGCCGGTTCGAGGCCCGAAACCGGCGGTTCCGGCCCGGCAGCACGTCTAGCTAGGACCCCATACCGCAGCTGTTTTTCAATTTGCCTTCATGATGCTATCCAAGATAGTCATCGTCAATTTAAGAAACATAAAAAGAAGTGTGTGTACAGTAACAAAAATGGAGAAACAAAAAGGAGGAAGAAACCTACCATTGTTTTATTTAAGAAATATGGTTTGTTGTCTTTCTCCGTGGAAGTAAGATTGTGTTAGTTTTATAATTCTTTTGCTTTTGTTTGATTAATGTAATTTGTTTCTAATTGTTGTATATTTATTTATATAAAGTACTCGAACAAAATTATGGCAAAGTTACAAACAACATTTTTGGTTGTTTAAGTTGTTTTGGGCTTACGGAATTAATTGTTGTTTGGCCCAATCATTCTGTACTTTTGGCTAGGGCTGGGCACTTGAACCCGAAATCCCGATCCCGTCCCGATCCCGTCCCGAAAACTAGCGGGACGGGACGGGATAGTTTATTAAAATGGCAATCCCATCCCGTCCCGTCCCGTTCTGTTACTATTCAAATGGGACGGGATGGGATCGGGACCGTCCGATCAATCCCGTTCAATCCGTAATATTTAATATAATCAATTTTTATATATCTTTTAAACATGTAAACCCTAAATTGATGTATGATGTATGAAACATCAAAATTTCAGTTTTAAATTTTCAGTTTTAAGTTGATGTTTTCTGCACTTTCAATTTGAATTTTATCTTCACGTGTTGATTTTGATGTAATATGCACTATGCATTTGGATTATTAATCTATTGTCCTTTGTGCGTGTTTACGTTACTATCTATTTTGTTGTGTATTATTTAAGTTTCTAATGGATATTGAGAGTCATTTTTTTTGGGAATGACTAGTTTGGATTTTTTTTAATTTTTACCTCATTCATTTGATAATTCTAAAATTTATAGTTGTCTCATTCGTTTTTTCACAGTTTCTGTCAAGGTCAATAAATGTGCGGGATATCCCGTCCCGTCCCGATCGACCGAACCCGAGCGGGATCGGGGCGTGCGAGATAATTTCAAAATACGCAATCCCGTCCCGTCCCATCCCGGTAATTTATTTTCGGGACGGGACGGGATTCGCCTAATCCCGACCCATCCCGTCCCATGCCCACCCCTACTTTTGGCTCTTTCATGTCACTATATATGAAACCTTTATAGCATGGTTGGCATGATAGAATTGTTGGAATATTTATTCCATATATTAATAAGTAGTGTTTTGATGATTAAGTCGTTAAACAAAGCAAAACAACATCGAGGCAAAGCAAAACATCGAAGCAGACGAAGATGCAAAAAACTTAACAAAATACATGCTTAGCGCACGCAAGAGCTGAAGGTTAGCGCACGCTAACCATAGGCGGATCTATACATAACCTGGCGGTGCACGCGCACCACCAGATTTTTTTTAGAATAAGACCCCCTTCCCCGATAATATCTAGTATTATATTTCCTGTTATTTTATTTTGGCAATAGTTGAATTATCGAAGAGTTTAATTATTTTTTACTCTCGAAGTTTAATAGGTAAAGTCATATATACCTATTAAATATATTTTTTGATTTGACGTAATCTGTTTTGATCAAGGCGATATTAATTAAAGTGTTTAAAATTGTTTATTCAACCTTGAAGTATTTCGCAAACACTTGCTTCTTTTGAAGAATATTTATGTAATATGATGAAAAAATTAAGATGCACCCTTAATACAAAACTAGCTGAAGGGTTTCAGTTAACCAAATATTAGAAATTACTTTTGAAAGAAATGTTGATTTTGCCCGTAGCAACTGCAAGTGTTGAACGAGTCTTCTCAGCTATGAAGTATGCGAAGAGTGAGTTATGTAGTAAGATGGGTGATCAATGGTTAAATAATTGTCTTGTAACATTTATAGAAAAATATGTAATTAAAACTATTAGTAATGATGTTATTTTAGCACATTTTCAGGAAATGGACAGTAAATGTAGGCGATTTTCTTTGTAAATGTACGGATCCTTTGTTTTTTTTGTTTTTTTCCCACACACGCACACGAGGGGGATCGTCCCCTGTCCTGAGTACCCCCAAGAGGCTCGACCTCACCCCGATCTAGAGGTAAGTTTTCCAGATGTTCGCCTCATTGTCCTCCGCTTTGTTATTACCGACTTTCTTTATGTATTATTTGTTATCTTTAATGTAATTTTAATATATATTTTATCGTTCGACATTGTTTTTCGTGGGACGGTCGGTGCACCAGTGGTTTTTCGGTCCTGGATCCGCCTATGACGCTAACGGGAGTTATCTGCAGATCAGACGAGTTACGAAGCTAGCTGAAGGACTTACCTGATAGACTAACACACGCTAGATATCAAGACTATCGCACGCTAGATGGTGAAGATAGCGCACGCTACACATGCAGAATAACGCACGCTATCGAAGGATAATTGCAGGTGTGAAGATATTCAAACTCAGAATGACGCAAGCAATGACGAAATCATAGCGCACGCTAAGATTGAGGAATAGCGCACGCTAAGGAGTTTGAATTCAAGTCAATCAATCCGTTGGGAAAAGTCTGAACAAAAGTCATAAAGCTGGAATGGTCAGTTTGACAAATCATGCAACGGATATATGATTAGCGCACGGAATTTTTCCATTTCGGTATGCATTGGTAACATTAGGAATTTGAAAAAAAAAATGCTTACTTATTATTTTAATAATATAAAAGTATTATTATTTAAATAAATAATATTACTAAATCTTCTCAAATTAATACAGATATGTAACGTGTAAAAAATTGGGAGTGTCCATATTTATAAAATAAAATAACTCAATATATATAAATATACAAATACATAAATACACGGATTTAGGATCAAGTTCGATTAAGTGTCGATATACTAGAAATCAAATTGAACCACATCCAAAATTTTTTAATTTTTCAAACTGAAACTGAACCCAAATTGAAAAAACAAATATGGCGATACTCAAATCCACGATTTTTTTTGCCATTCCTAAATGTGGATGTACTCTTCTATCAGTTTAATTACACACGGGGGCGGATGTACACACAACCTGGTGGTGCACATGCACCACCAGATTTTTTTTGGAATAAAACTCTCTTCCCCGATAATATATAGTATTATCTTTTCCGTTATTTTAGTTTGGCAATAGTTGAATTATCGAGGAGTTTAATCATTTTTTACTCTCGAAGTTTAATAGGTAAAGTCATATATATCTATTAAATATATTTTTTGATTTGACGTAATCTGTTTTGATCAAGGCGATATTAATTAAAGTGTTTAAAATTGTTTATTCAACCTTGAAATATTTCGCAAACACTTGCTTCTTTTGAAGAATATTTATGTAATATGATGAAAAAATTAAGATGCACCCTTAATACAAAACTAATTGAAGGGTTTCAGTTAACCAAATATTAGAAATTAATTTTGAAAGAAATATTGAAGTCAGAAATGTGGATAGCGAATAATGGGCATACGAAACTAGGATTTAAAAGAATAGACATAATGAGATGACGTATTTATGAACAAATTTGGAGGGACGAAGTTACATTTATGCCTTTAAAAAGTGAGGAAAACTACAAAATACAATCTATATAAAAAAAAGATTGTCGAGATGGTCGTGGAAATTTGCCATGTGCTTGCTCCAACACTGAATACTTTTTCGTAGTTTATCTAGTGCACCAGTAATATCAAGCTCCTGGATCCGCCTATGATTACACAATATAAAAAAAAATCCTCTCTCAATCTCTCTCTCTCTCTCATATATTTGAAAAAAAAAATATGTATTTTTATATGCATGTGTGTGTAGTGTAGTCGTAATTGGCAAGATCCCAAAAAAGAAACGACTTGATCGATTGTACATCAAATAGGGAGATTATACTACAAATAGTATTGTAACTCTTGCTAAGGCCACAAATTGCCGTGTAGCTTTTTATTTATTTAATTGGGTCCTTTTCAGCTTTGGTCATTCAAGTCTCAGTTTTAGTCTTTTGCGGAGAAAATACTTAATTATCGACTGAAATTTGGTACGTGACAATCAATAGTTCTCTGACCATTTTGTTGATTTGGATGAGCCACAACAAAGATAAAAGATGTCACTATCGCGTCCTTGTTATTTGCCACATTATATCTGCTCTAGAAAATAACAAATGAATATGAAAAACAAAATTTTACAAATATTAATAAATCTAAAATTTCAAATTTTTGTATAAAATATCTGAATAATTTTACAAAATAAGACCTTAAAATGGAAAAAAGACAATTAAATTTTGAAAATAACTTAACGTTATCTCTAAGATTATTATACATGGTAATTGAATCTGAAATTCAACAAAAATATAAGATTTGCTATATATAAAAGTATTTAAAAAATTCTATCAACTAAATACGGCATATTCATTGGACTTTTCAAATCAACAAAATGGCTGGAGGAATTCTTCGATGAGTGTTACGTGTCAATTTCCAGTTGAAATTCAAATTTATCGCTAAAAATGACTCAAATTGATACACAAAAAATAACCAAAATGGACTTAAAAAAAAAAATGCATGACTTTTTTTATGAACTCCTCAATATATAATTATAGCATGCATGCTATTGAGCTCAACCACTTCACTCTTTTGTCTATATAGGCTCAAGAATTCAAAAAAGGAGGAAACAGATATGGGGTGCCAGTTCTGGCAAAAAAAGTCAGTTTGGATTGGGAACATCCTCGGCCTATTTGTCGGCATAGTCATTGGTGGTTCCCTTTTGCGAGATTTCTTCTTCCCCTTCTCTTCTCTTGTGGGTGAGTAGTGGAAGAAGAGAAAAGGTTATCATATCCCCTCCATGCAAAAAGTAGTCAGATTTCACGGGGCACTATTATGACTAGGGAGATTTTGTTGTAAATAAGTCATGTATTTGATGAATGACTAATATGCTCTTGAAAACTTAGATGTGTATCTATAAATAGAGGTCTATGGTCTTCATAATCATATACACAATTTCATTTGTTTCTCTCATCTTCTCTCATATTTTCCTCTTTCTCTCAATGTTTATAACATGTTATCAGCACGATATTCTACCAGTAAATTTTTTTATTTCTCTCTGATTTTTGAAATAAAAAAAAACGCGAGCAGATTTTCTGCACTGCAAGACCGCTCAAAAATTGTGATTCCCGCTTTGTCAACCGTCGGATCAGCATGAAATGTTTACAGTATCTTCCTGACAAACAGATCTACAAATTCAACGGTGAGATCGGATTCTAAAACGTATTGCATACATAAAAAAAGTCCGAACAGAAATAGTATTTTTTTGCATTGGTGAACGGTATTAATTCTATTTACTCCTTCAAAAACTTTCTTGCATATGATGATTTCGAAAAAAAAAATATATATATATATATATTCTTTAGTTATTAAATTTTATATTTTCGTGCATCATATATAAATAATATATATGATGACCTCGAAATCTATTATCAAATCATATTCCTCTTTGTTTCCAGAAGAAACACGATTCAACAATACTTAATAATTCAGAAGATTATAGATTTGTTCTTGAAGAAGGACAATATTATCTCGTCATATTTTAGTTGAATACGATGTGTTCATGATGAACACTATGAGATCTAATAATTTGTGCAATTCCTAATAAACTCGATTCTCTTCACTTACAAATAAATATATAAAGTATCTAATAGTAATATGGATT
Source organism: Orobanche coerulescens (assembly GCA_033398695.1). Lineage (NCBI taxonomy): Eukaryota > Viridiplantae > Streptophyta > Magnoliopsida > Lamiales > Orobanchaceae > Orobanche > Orobanche coerulescens. Next base: position 47,381,106 of record CM065805.1, on the reverse strand, counting down.
CGGAGTACCACGTTAACTCTCTCATACATGAAGTTTTTTATTTTTTTCTGATTCTTATTTATCTAAAATCTTGAATCCCACATCAAAGTATATGTATATAAACTGTAAAGAGTTTTTGAAGATTGTATAATTCCAAAATTATACTAGAAATTTAACTTTTAATCTTTTTGTTATTTATAATATTTATTCTTAACATTTACTTTACAATGTTTGAGTTTTCATTGAGATTGATTAACCAATTACTATAGCAACTAATATTTAATTATTTAAATTATATAAATTTAGAGCAATTAGCGGATATTGTATCGAGGTCTGGGATATAAATGGGTAATAAAATTATTTTTTAATCGAGTTTTTGATGAATATGAATATAAAGATTTTAAACAGATCTGAATATTTGTACCATACTTTCATTATTTTATGTGTTACTATATGAGTTTTGAACTGAAATAAGTAGTAAAATTATCTTTCAATCGGGTTTAGGACGAGTACAAGTACATAAATTTTAAATTAGTTGTGGTGACTAAATTTCATTCTGATTATTTCTCTTTCTTTGTGTGTTCTGGTGGGTAAGATTATAAGTGGTTGAACCTTATCAAAATATTATATTAATTTTAGATTTTTATTTATAAATTATAATGTAAGGTGATTAGCCGTCGACTCCGACGGCTATACACTAGTTTCTTAAAAAGAAATACAGAAATAAACCACCCGTTAGTTCTTTCTTGTGATTTAGCATCTGATATTTTGAGGGAAATATTTTTTTTAAGGACTGTAACTTTAGGGGGTGTGAAAGTAGTAGAATTTTCTGCTTTTAATTTGTGAAAGTAGAATTGTAACTTTTTAAATTTGTGAAAAGTAGGACCGTAACTTTTAAAAGTAGCAAAAGTAGGCCTGTAACTTTTAAAAATAGCAATTTAAGGTCAAATCAAGCCCAGATAAATAAAAAAGTAAAAAAAAAATTCTGAAAATTCTGGAAAATTTAAGAAATCTGAAAAAAATAAAAAAAAATCTGAAAATTCCGTAAAATTTAAAAAATCTGAAAAAAAATCGGAACTTTTATTTTTTAAGAAAAATTATCTTGAATAATAATATTAAAAATCAGATATTTTATTTAAAATTCAAAAATAAAAAGTAAAAAATAAAAAAAAATCTGAAAATTTTAAAATAAAACTTCCGATTCTGGAAAATTCTGAAAAATTTAAAATAAAATTCTGAAAATTCTGAAAATAATAATATTAAAAATCAGAACTTTTACTTTTTATTTTTGAATTTTAAATAAAAAATTTGATTTTTAATATTATTATTCCAGATAATTTTTTCTTAAAAAATAAAATTTCCGATTTTTTTCGATATTTTAAATTTTCCAGAATTTTAGAATTTTTTACTTTTTATTTCGAACTTTAATAAAAAATTCTGATATTTAATATTATTTCATATTTTGTTTTTCTTAAAAAATAAAAGTTCGATTTTTGTCAAATTTTTTAAATTAATTAAAACACATCAATTAATTAAAGTTACATAACCAATTTCACTCCCATAAAAATAATTTCACTCACATAAAAATCGAAAATTTTATTTTTTAAGAAAAAATTAGCTGGAATAATAATATTAAAAATCAAATTTTTTATTTAAAATTCAAAAATAAAAAGTAAAAGTTATGATTTTTAATATTATTATTTCAGAATTTTAAGAATTTTATTTTAAATTTTCCAAAATTTCGCAGAATTGGAACTTTTTATTTTAAATTTTTCAGATTTTTTTTTATTTTTTACTTTTTATTTTTGAATTTTAAATAAAAGATCTGATTTTTAATATTATTATTCAAGATAATTTTTCATAAAAAATAAAAGTTCTGTTTTTTTTTCAATTTTTTTAAATTTTGCGGAATTTTCAGATTCTTTTTCAGATTTCTAAATTTTCCAGAATTTTCAGAATTTTTTTTACTTTTTTATTTATCTGGGCTTGATTTGACCTTAAATTGCCATTTTAAAAAGTTACAGACCTATTTTTGCTACTTTTAAAAAGTTACAGTTCTACTTTTGCCAGCCCGAAAAGTTACAGTCCTACTTTTGTCACCCCTTAAAGTTACGGTCCCTAAAAAAAACAATTTTCTCGATATTTTGATGACCATTGAAAGCAACTCAAACTCAAATCTGCCTAGTCTATCGAACAAGATCTTGCCAAACAACAAATTAGTACGACACAGTTGCGTCTACACCGACGAAATAATCTCTCTATTTTTTTAAGGTAATCTCTTCATTTACTTTAATAAATTCTGATTTTGTGCTTCTTTTAGTTGATATGATTTTTGCAGAAAATATGAAACCATTATGTGTTGATTATTTAATTTCTATTTCAAGTGTAAATTTTTATTCTTTTGGGTATTGAATATTTTAATGACCTAGTTCTTGTGGAGTTTCTGAAATATGTTGGGACAGAGTATTAAATTGTATTCTATTTTTGTAAATTTGATAGATCATAATGGAAATTGAGGAAATGAAGAAAAGGAAAACTATCAACTCATTTTGTATATCAGAAGAGCAAGCATCGACAAGTCAGGGTCAGTCTTGATCGAATAATCTCAAATGTCAGTGATCCACAACCTAATGAATCTCCTTGAATTGAAGTTGATTCGAGTTCTCTTGAACCCTATATGGGATCCACTTACGAAATATCTTGTTAACCAGAGCGATGAAATTAGACGAGCATACATCAAGAATGCAGCGTATCTACCTATTAAGGATGTGTATCCACCTACCAAATTGGGAAATCGAAATTGGTATTTTCAAAGTCATTGTTTCAAGAAATTTACATGGTTAGAGTACTCTCATTTGAAATATGCTGCATTTTGAAAGATCCTTGAAATCCCACATTTAAGATCAATATTACCTGGTTCGTGGTACATTTTGGTACGCAGAACACGTATCGGGGCGTGGTGGGATGCATATATCGAAACACGGTACGTTGTAGACTTGGAGCTGGGGTCTCACATCCGTGATCCAACATTCACTGTCTAGATCCCAAGATGATTATGTCGGACAAACACATGGTGGAAAACTCGTCCAATGTTCCAGCACAAGCTAGCATAGATCCCAAGATGATCCCGTCGGACCAACACGTGATGGACAAACGACAACGACACATATATGCACGACGACATGAATGACATTATTACGGAAAATATAATTAAAGTACTTTCCTTAGAATGATGATAAATATTTAACGTTCGCACACTCAAAGGACGTTCCTTCGATAAATCTCTTTTCAACACCTGAACCTTATATGACGCTTTTGTAGAATGTGGTAAGCGAATTCATTATTCACAATACGCTAGTTTTTTTTGTTATGTAGATTTGTACACTTATTAATTATATAGCGTTATATATATATATATATATATATATATATATATATATATATATATATTCCTTGTAATCGTATCACTATCATCCAACGTCTAGAAAAATACACAGTAAGTATAATTTTATTAAAGATAAACCGTAATATATAAAAGGATTAAGTTAAAAAAAAAAGAAAATAGTTAAAGAAAAAAGTAAAACAAAAAAATGAACTGATATGTTCCAAAAATTGAGCTGTTGTTTGCATTATATTTAAATAAAAAAAGAAAAAAGAAGAAAAAGAGATTTAGCCCTTAAATCAGACGTGTTTTCTTTCTCCTCCCGTTGTTGTCTTTCTTCTCCAAATCTAGACATGAAATTCCACAAGACCAACTTCCCAATACAAGTCACCAACGGGAGAAGATATGATCGACGGGAAACCAAAGGGGCGGAGTATCTGGGGTGTTCCATATGCGTACCAATCCACTGGATATGGAGAAAGCCTACATATTTGGTCGTCGGGTATGGAGATTCAATACACAAATGCACCGTGTTCTGGTACGTACGTTCCGGTTCGTGGGACGAGGGGGTGGTAGCAGGGGCGGACCTACGTGAGGCATGGTGGTGTAAGTGCACCACCAAAATTTTTGGGCCAAAACCAAAACGACGTTGTTTTGACCAAAACGACGTCGTTTTCGGACGCGTTTTGTTTGCTGTGTATTAAATAAAATTAAAAACTCATGACTCATTAATTCTCATTTCTTCTTCCCCATGAGTGCCACCCGCCCGTCCGCTTCTCCTCCTGAGACTACCCGCCCGCCAACCTCCAGTTGCCTCTCGCCCGCCCGCCAACCTCCAGCCGCCTCTCGCCTGCCCGCCAACCTCCAGCCGCTGCCGCCCGCCCGCTTCCTCCTCCAGCCGTTGCCGCCGATGAGTACGATCCGCCCGTCGCCCGCCACTGCGCGTCTGCACTGCTGCCCCGCCTGCAATTTTTGACCCGCCCGCCCGCTGCTGCCACCTATGCCCGTGAATCATAGTTGGAGGTAGTTTTTCAATAATTGTATTTGATGTTTCCTCTTTGTGTTTCTTAAAATTTAGGGTTTGTGTTTTTTTTCATATGAATTTAGGGTTCTGCTTTTGCTAGGATTCTGCTTTTGTATTTGTAATGAATTTAGGGTTCTGCATTTTTTTATGAGTTTATTTTTTCATATAGATCCTTTTACAGAAGATTATGATTCTGCTTTTGTTAACTCTCTCTTAAAGCCCCTTGATATTAAGAGTACTTCAATAAGAACTTATGATTTTTCAATTAACATTTGTTTGTTTGTGTATTTATTAAAGATGTTCGATGCTATCCAGATTTTTCAGAGTTGAAAGGACTTTCAGATCTTTGTAGAAAATATGTGGAAACAAACAAGTGCACAATATATCATGTGGTGTATAAACTTGTGAAGTTAGCGTTGATTTTGCCCGTAGCAAGTGCAAGTGTTGAACGAGTCTTCTCAGTTATGAAGTATGTGAAGAGTGAGTTATGTAGTAAGATGGGTGATTAATGGTTAAATGATCGTCTTGTAACATTTATAGAAAGAGATGTACTTAAAACTATTAGCAATGATGTTATTTTAGCACATTTTCAGGAAATGGACGGTAAATGTAGGTGATTTTCTTTGTAAATGTACGGATCATTTGTTATTACTATGACTTTCTTTAAGTATTATTTGTTATCTTTAATGTAATTTTAATATATATTTTATCGTTCGATATTTTTTTCGTGGGACGATCGGTGCACCGGTGGTTTTTCGGTCTTGGATCCGCCTATGGATGGTAGGGAATTAGGTAACACTGTTTAAGATGCATGGATACAAATGTTGGAAGCGAGTTAATGAAAGGACTGGTTTTGCATTTTCGATGCATAAAGGATGCAATAGTTCACCACATAACCATGATATGTCGTTAATTTGATGAACACGTCTTGTCATATTTGATGACTATAGTCTTTAGAAGAAAAGCATATCAACAGATTGCGACTGACATCAACTATTGAAAGTATTTCTGTAGGATTCATTTCCGAAACATAGGCCTGGGTTGTACTCCGGGCCGCGGCACATGCTTGTCGAGCCGCGGCCCACGAAAATCATCAAAACAAATTGGTGGCCGGAACTGTACTCTGGGCCGCGGCCCCTACCGATGGACTGAAAACGTACAGCCCCGCCTGTACTCTGGGCCGCGGCGCCCTCCTGCTGGGCCGCGGCCCCCTCGCAATTTCCTGGGCAGGATTTTTGAAGTGTGCCGCGGCACACATCACCCGGGCCACGGCATAAAAAGTCAACAAGGCTGGATGCTGTCTTTTTAGCAGGTTTTTCTGCGGGTTTTCAATACATTATCACCTACACCTTTTCAGAGCACAACAAGAGAGATAGAGAGAGAAACAAGAGAGAGAAATAGATTTCTTCAATTTCCCGGAGATTTATCGGTCGGATCGTCGTGATATTTTGACAAGAACATGGTAGCTATTGGGCAAACCTTTTCACCGGAGTAGATCGAGGTTTTGAGTCCGGAAGTTCGGGTATTTTGTTAGCTTTTTGTGTAAGCTATTTACGGTGTTTTGTTTTCTCGATCTTGTTGTTATTGTGTATTCCAAATACTTGAACTTTGTTTATTACCAAGTATTTGAAGATTATTGGTGTATACCCCTAGTTTGTATTAGGGACGAATCGTTTATTGTGTATTGGTGATAGTGGATTTAAGCAGCTTCGGTCCCGTAATTTTTACTCTCGTCTTGAGGGGTTTTCCACGCTAAAATATTGTGTCTCGTGTTTATTATTTTTCGGATATTATTTGTATTGATAATCGAGTTGTAATTTATTTGCTCTACTCGTCGGTAACCACAAAGTTACAATTGAAGAGTGGGAAGTTGTCAAACGAGAAGTTCCGCATTTTTCGTTGTGACGTGACTATTGTCGGTGTTTTTCCCAACAAAGTGGTATCGGTGTAATATCCGTACTTTTTATTGACTGTTTCACTTTTCCGTTCTTCCTATTTTGCCGCTCTGTAAACTCTTTGTGATGTTGTCGATACTGTTATAGAGTTTCGTACCCTGTTTGGATCACGATTATGTTGTTTAGACCTTGCGGAAGTGTTATGGGTCAGAGAAATAACGCACGCTAGGCCTAGGCTAACGCACGCTAATTCTCCTTGAGTAGCGCACGCTAGTTTTGAGCCGTAGCGCGCGCTAACGGACCAGACAAGGCAAAGGCAGTAGCTAATTCCACTCTCTGGACTAGCAGTTAGCGCACGCTATTCGTGGTCAGTAGCGCACGCTAACATCGTCTGTAGCGCACGCTAACAAGCTGAGTCGGCAGAGGCAGTGAGGTTTTCAGACTTTCTGGACTAGCAGGTAACGCACGCTAAATAGTGGCTAGCACACGTTATATGTGTTGCGTAGCGCGCATTAGTGCTCAGTGTTAACGCACGCTAACGGACGCAGAAAGTGAACTGGGAATTTGGCAGGACACCAGTTAGCGTACGCTAAGGATGTTGAGTAGCGCGCACTAACGTCTGTGGACAGTAGCCACTTGACTACCGTGTGACCCCGTTAGCGCACACTAATATTGAGGCGTAGCGTGGGCTAGACTGGGACAGTATATAAGGGGACAGTCAACCACTGCACTTGTCATTTCACATCATTTCCACTTTTTCCGATCGGGAGAGCTCGGGAGAGGCGATTTGGTGCGATTTGAGGCGGTTCTTCTTCAGATATCATCATCTTGGATTGGATAACAAGGATTATACAACATCTATTACATTTCTATCATCCAAATCAAGGTAAAATCCTTAGAACCCTGTTTTTGGGAATTTTGGGTTTTTCTTAGATTCGTTTGATTTATCCGGTTTGAGGCTTGAAAATCTTGAGATTATGATATATCTACCCCGTATACATGCTTTTCCTACGATTTTACGGATTGGTTTGTGCCGTATTCGGACTTGTGAGGGTTTGGGTGACTTTCCAACCTCTAGTTGTTCACCCTTGTATTTTCGTGAATCGTAGACGGGTTTCGGGAGTTTCTTCGTGAATTATGAGTATGGATTATTGATTATCATATCTCTTACGAATCGTTTAGGTACCGGAAGTGCGTTCTTGGACCTACCGAACTCGTACTCTTTTCCATTCGATTTTTCGTCGTCTCAAAGGCAAGTATATATTTATGATTGTACGTTCTCGACTTTGAAAGTAAGATATATGAATGGCATGATTATTTATATCCACTCTGGGATGGGCCGACGGGTCCTCTGAGGGTTTCGTAGCCTCTGGTGCGATTCCACAGATAATTTGGATTAACCACTCTGGGACGGACCGACGGGTCCTCTGAGGGTTCCGTAGCCTCTGGTGTGGTTCCACGGTTGATCATGTATGTATTGATGTGATGCTATGAGATTTAGTTATTCCGGAATACTAGTCTTGAATTGATGAATTGACGGTACATTTACTTTATTGTCGAGGAGTATTGTGTTTCATATTCGATATATTTGTACTAGCTATTCGATGGCTAACCCCTTTATGGGGGAAATACTTTTTATGTATTTCAGGTTCCAAGAGAGCGGATAGGCAGGTATCGGGTCGGCATGAAGATGATGGGTGAGTGTGATACTGTGTTTTATCTCCGGTTATGTTTTGTATTCCTCCATTTAGTGTTGTTGTACTGGAATGGTTATTGAATACTCGAGTATTGTTCGTTTTCAGTCTTCCTTGATGTTCCGGCCTGTATTGCCGAGGTTTTGATTTTGTATTGTGATGTATTTGGATACATTGGACATGGTACCCTTTGCATCGTCTTTCATTTCATTGTATTTGGACCTTATCGGTCAAGTTTTATAGTTCCGCGTATGATTAGCCTTGTGGGTCCCTCGGTGGGGTTCATGGCGCTGTAATATACCCTGAATAACTTGGGGGTGTTACGGAATATGGTATCAGAGCTTAGGTTTATAGATACCTAGGCTGTCGGTCTTTTGGGTCGATTGAGTCATTGTTATCTACAGTATCACTACTTTGCCATCATCACAGTGCGGCCGGTACTTGTAAGTCTCATTACTCTTCTTATGTTTTCTTAACCGCTTTGCTTTTAGTTTGATATTCTTGAGAATCGGTCACTTCGATGACGTGCGATTTGGATTGTACTTACGTACTTTGTGTATCCTTTATAATGTCTACTGATAGGGGATGGAGACGAGACCGTGGTCACGGACGCGGAAAGATATTTTCAAATTGCTAATTGCGGTATTGATGTGTGTTTGTATTATGGTGAGACTCTGTATGGGATTCGGATGCTAGTATAATGGAAGATCATCGACTTCACGCACATGTAAGTATACTGTTTTGGTTATTCGCTCGTGGCGACGATTGATTGCTCTCGTGATAAGTTTGGAAATTTTGGGTTGATCTGTTGTTGGTTGACAGTTATAATTGAGGATATCGTGTATCAGGTTGTTTAATTGTGATATCGGGTATACCATATGAGAATGCTATTGAATCAAGTATATGTATTCAGCATGACATATATACGTGTCCAGTGTATCGAGACAACGGACAGGAACAACTGGAATTGGCTAAGTGTAGCCTGATTAGCACACGCTAATAGTGAAGCATAGCGCACGCTAGTGTACAAACTTAGCGCACGCTAAAGGCTTAGACTAGCGTGCGCAAGGCCATGTCAGAACTTATCCGAGTGGTAGGCAAAGTTGTCGACAGCTTCCGGGTTTCATGCATCAACGGCATTTAGTGCACGCGGGACATAAGTGTTAGCGCACGCTAAATGTAGGACAGTCAAGAGAATCCCGGCAATCGCGGGTGCTTTCGACATGTGGGGCACAGGCATCTTCTGGGTAGGTGCAGACTTTCGAGTCAACTATGATTAGCGCACGCTACGGGTGGATAATAGCGTACGCTAATGAGACTTTTACTGTAGCAAGTCAACGCTATGTTACGTACGCTATGACAAGGATTTTACGTACGTAACACTTGGCACGAAATGAGGCAGTAGCCTCTGGACCTCGATAGCGCATGCTAACAGTGTGAGTTACGCACGCTATGGTAAGTAACGCGCGCTATTTTGTGGGAGTAGCGCACGCTAGTAGTGTGCAATTGAGTAATGTTATCCTTTTCGGCCCGTCCTTTCTTTTCCACCGAAAGAGAGAGTTCTTGGAAGATATTTTGAGGTTCTAAATACTTGTGTAATCATGGAGTTGATCGGTTTAACAAATCTAAGCTTGGAATCGATTGGATATGGATTTAACCTTGAGAATCAATCCATTTCTTCGAAGAGGTAATTAATATTCACTTTGGATTTGGTTTTGGATTGAATATCGTTGTTCTTGGGTTGATAATCGTCACGTATATGAGTTGATGAGTATGATTATGGATGGATTACCGAGTTATGTTGATATTATTGTTGAAGTACGGATATTGATATGATTCGTGTGGTTTTGAATGGTGCCGTTTATCTTCAAGAGATATGTTGGTTAATATCTCCAGACATTTCGACTTTGACGTTGTTGTTGATGATTAGTTCGTATGATAATAGTTTATGGAGGCGTTATGATGATGATTCTTGGTATCCCACGGGAAGTTTATTAAGGAAGATGATGACATGATGACTTATATGTTGGATTATGTTATGTTGTCATGAGCATGTTTAGGGAATCATAGTGTTCTTGGCAGTATATTGCGATTCCTGATGTTATGATGATATATGCCTTAGACTATGAGTTAGATGATGGCTTAGATGTTAGAACATTGGATTTTGTCGTTTGGTCGATTGTGGACGTGATTTCGGATTAATTCATGATTCTTGAGAGACTCTTGAATTATATGAGGTGATGAACATTTATAAGAGGTGTGGGTTTTTTGGAAATGAATATGGAATATTCATGTCTAGAGCTGAATTACGTGTTTTGATATAATATTCGCATAGGAATACGAATATGATAACGAGTTTGATGAAATTATTATTCATCTCTGAGTTTGGAAGTCCATACATATTGAAAAAATGTTCAAGTCGAAGGATTGGATTGGTTGATAACCTTAGAATATGATTATATATAATGTTGAACTAATTGGATGGTTCGAATTAATGATGATCATCGGAAAACTTTAACTATGGATTTACAAGAAGGAACCTTGTTAATTCGTATTTAAGAATTTAGTTTGGAATCGATAACATTTAGACACTTCTTGGTTCCTGATATGATCATCATATTTCGGCTCGTATTGTGGACAGAGATTTGTAAGTGTCTGAGTTGGATTGTTCAGATTGTGTTTAATCGAGATATTATGGAACTGTTGAGTTTGTAATTTGGTGGTATTGATATCGATCGTTATCGAACTCGTTGATTATTAATCCTTCTTTATACAATAAGTTGTGATGTCTGATCGTGGATTATGACTGTTGTGATACGATTGAGGTTGAAGAGTTCATAGATTACTTTGGTAGGGGCTGAGGAACTCGTAGACGAAAGCAACTGAATTGGTAACAGTTCGTTGTATCGATATCGAGGCAAGTTTTATACTTGTACTAGTCAATGAGATTGATGTTAGCATGTATGTGCATGAATGTGTGTATCATGTCGAGACTCGGCCTCTTTGTTTATATCAGGGGATTGTTTGATACGATATCCTTCGACAAGTTATGCCAAATGTTATTGTTGTTCGTAAATGGCCGGTTCACGGCATTACGATACTTGTTGGTTATATTGATGTCGATAGCCGGTTCGCGGTATTGATGTATCGACTGTTGTTATTGATATTGATGTTGTATTGGCCGATTGAAGGCATTGATGTATTCGATTGTCATCTTCATTATCGGTAACCGATTAAAGGTGCCGAGACATCCCTTGAACTGTTGTTATCGGTTGGGCATTCTAAGGCAGTCGAGGTATTTGAATTGGTACCGCCGAGGACGGTGCCCATCCGTGAGTTATTATTATCGTGTTGGCCGACTCAAGGCTGCACAATATCATTCCTGTGAACTTGGTAAATTTTGTGATCGTTGAGGGTTGAGGATTCCAGGATTGTTGCGTTGTGATTGTTGATCGTGTTAATTGGTCCGTAGGGATTGTGATCCCAGGATGGTTGTTTTGGATATTTTTGGTCGTGTCGATCTTTCATTATCTGTGTGTTATTGTTCGCTTCGGTGAGTCTTTTGAATCCGTATTGGATGTGTTGTCCTCTGAGTTCCGTTGTCATGTTGCATCGTGACATATCTGGAATCATATCTGCGTGCCGATTGATTATGTGTAGTATTTTTAGCCAGGCACACGATGGTCATGCATGGATGTTTCCGCATTGGACCGTGCACACGAGACGTAGTTCGTGAGGCTAATTAAGCACATTGTCCCACGTATATTCTGGATTCCGTAAATGGGGTGGATATGTGCACGGACACATTCCCGGATCAAGCTTATTGGTTTGGTCGTTCGTAGTCCATGTTGTATTGGATATGTCCGGCGATTTTGCGACTAGTTGTTCATACGCCGAAGGGTATGTTCGACAATCGGGATTATTTCTTTGAGAGTTGTTATTGTTAATCGTTTAGAGTTTACCTTGCTGATGGTACTCTCAGTCGCTGTTGATCCCTTGTTGATCGTGTTGGAGTTTATCATGTTGATGGTATTCTCGATTATTGTGGATCTTTCGCTGGTAGCATTGGGGTTTATCTTGTCGGCGATATTCTCGATAATTTAATTGGTTGATCATTGTTATTGACCGTGTGAGCGTTCGGGTTGTACGTCAATGTTTCGGGACTTGTTATCAATGCTTTGTGTATTATTGGTTTTTGTCCATATTGAGTTTTATCGGTGCAATTCGACGGACAAGGATTGGCACAGATAGTTCATTCTACACTTATGAGTTATGATGATGTTTTGAGAATCCTTGGTATTGTTGGAACGTAGTACAGATGGTTGTAGTTGAATTCATTTTGTATTTTGAGAATACCCTTTAGCATGTCAAATCGTATGCCGGTACTCGTCGTTCTACCTTTGGTTTCATGTTCTCGGTTGAGAAAGTATGTGCCAGATCCAATTCATGTTGTTGACTATAGTGGGTTTGACGTAACCGAGGATGTTACCTTTCCGGAGAGACCAGTGAAGATTCTTGAACGTCGTGAGGAGCAGTTTTCAGCACAAAACCATCCAGTTGGTTAAAGTGCAATGGTCGAGACATGGAGTCGAGGAAGCGACTTGGGAGACGGAAAAGCAGATGCGATCGGATTACTCCGAGCTTTTTATTTCTTAAGTTTCGGGACGAAACTTCTTTTTAGAGGGGGAGAATGTAATACCCGTACTTTTTATTGACTGTTTGACTTTTCCGTTCTTCCTATTTTGCCGCTCTGTAAACTCTTTGTGATGTTGTCGATACTGTTATAGAGTTTCGTACCCTGTTTGGTTCACGATTATGTTGTTTAGACCTTGCGGAAGTGTTCTGGGTCAGAGAAATAATGCACGCTAGGCTTAGGATAACGCACACTAATTCTCCTTGAGTAGCGCACGCTAGCTTTGAGCCGTAGCACGCGCTAACGGACCAGACAGGGCAAAGGCAGTAGCTAATTCCACTCTCTGGACTAGCAGTTAGCGCACGCTAGGAGATTCGCTAGCGCACGCTATTCGTGGTCAGTAGCACACGCTAACATCGTCCGTAGCGCACGCTAACAAGCTGAGTCGGCATAGGCAGTGAGGTTTTTAGACTTTCTGGACTAGCAGGTAACGCACGCTAAACAGTGGCTAGCGCACGTTATATGTGTTGCGTAGCGCGCGTTAGTGCTCAGTGTTAACGTACACTAATGGACTGAGAAAGTGAACTGGGACTTTGGCAGGACACCAGTTAGCATACGCTAAGGATGTTGAATAGCGCGCGCTAACGTCTGTGTACAGTAGCCACTTGACTACCGTGTGACCCCGTTAGCGCACGCTAATATTGAGGCGTAGCGTGCGCTAGACTGGGACAGTATATAAGGTGACAGTCATCCCCTGCACTTGTCATTTCACATCATTTCCACTTTTTCCGCTCGGTAGAGGCGATTTGGGGCGATTTAAGGCGGTTCTTCTTCAGATATCATCATCTTGGATTGGATAACAAGGATTATACAACATCTAATACATTTCTATCCTCCAAATGAAGGTAAAATCCTTAGAACCCTATTTTTGGGAATTTTGGGGGTTTTCTTAGATTCGTTTGATTTATCTAGTTTGAGGCTTGAAAATCTTGAGATTATGATATATCTACCTCGTATACATGCTTTTCCTACGATTTTACGGATTGGTTTGTGCCGTATTCGGACTTGTGAGGGTTTGGGTTACTTTCCAACCTCTAGTTGTTCACCCTTGTATTTTCGTGAATCGTAGACGGGTTTTGGGAGTTTCTTCGTGAATTATGAGTATGGATTATTGATTATCATATTCCTTACGAATCATTTAGGTATCAGAAGTGCGTTCTTGGACCTACCGAACTCATACTCTTTTCCATTCGATTTCTCGTCGTCTCAAAGGCAGGTATATATTTATGATTGTACGTTCTCGACTTTGAAAGTAAGATATATGAATGGCATGATTATTTATATCCACTCTGGGACGGGCCGACGGGTCCTCTGAGGGTTTCGTAGCCTCTGGTGCGATTCCACGGATAATTTGGATTAACCACTCTGGGACGGACCGACGGGTCCTCTGAGGGTTCCGTAGCCTCTGGTGCGGTTCCACGGTTGATCATGTATGTATTGATGTGATGCTATGAGATTTAGTTATTCCGGAATACTAGTCTTCAATTGATGAATTGACGGTACATTTACTTTATTGTCGAGGAGTATTGTGTTTCATATTCGATATACTTGTACTAGCTATTCGACGGCTAACCCCTTTATGGGGGAAATACTTTTTATGTATTTCAAGTTCCAGGAGAGCGGATAGGCAGGTATCGGGTCGGCATGAAGATGATGGGCGAGCGTGATACTATGTTTTATCTCCGGTTATGTTTTGTGTTCCTCCATTCAGTGTTGTTGTACTGGAATGGTTATTTAATACTCGAGTATTGTTCATTTTCAGTCTTCCTTGATGTTCCGGCCTGTATTGCCGAGGTTTTGATTTTGTACTGTGATGTATTTGGATACATTGGACATGGTTTGAATACCTTTTGCATCGTCTTTCATTTCATTGTATTTGGACCTTCTCGGTCAAGTTTTATAGTTACGCGTATGATTAGCCTTGTGGGTCCCTCGGTGAGGTTCACGGCGCTGTAATATACCCTGAATAACTTGGGGGTGTTACAATCGGAGCCACGGGATTTGTTGTTTCGTGGTTGTTTAGTATCTCAATTGTAAGATGAAAGCCAACACAAGTAGAATGGTTAACTTGAATGGTTCGAACTACCACGTATGGAAGGGGAAGATGGAAAACCTTCTATATGTGAAGGATTATTATTTACCGTTTTTTAGCAAAGATAAACCGAAAGGCAAGTCCAACGCGGAGTGGACTATTTTGCATCGCCAAGTTTGCAGATATATTCGACAATGGGTTGATGACAATGTTTTGAACCATATTAGTGGAGAGAAGGATGCTCGAGAATTATGGCACAAGCTCGAGCAATTGTATGCTCGGAAGACGGGGAATAATAAGTTGTTCCTCATTAAACAAATGATGAATTTGAAATATCGAGACGGGACTCCTCTGTCGGATCACTTGAATGCATTCCAAGGCATAATTAATCAACTTGCGGGAATGGGCATTAAATTCGAAGAGGAGGTGCAAGTTTTGTGGTTGTTAGGCACATTGTCGGACACTTGGGAGACGTTCCGTACGTCGTTGTCTAACTCGGCCCCCGATGGAGTCATTTTGATGGAACTAGCTAAAGGAAACATGTTGAACGAGGAGGTCTGAAGAAAAGCACAGGGATCTTCGTCACAGTCGGATGTTCTAGTTACCGAAAGACGGGGGAGAGGTCAAAGTAGAGGCCCGAGTAATAGAGGGCCACAAAGGAGTAATTCTCGGGGGAAGTATGCCAATGTTGAATGTTACCATTGTGGTAAGAAAGGGCATACTAAGAAATTTTGCCTACAATTGAAGAAGGAAAATCACCAAGGCCGAGAGAATTCACAAAAGAAGGAGAACGGTAGTAAGGATAAAGCCGAAGTAAATATTACTACCGAAGAATTCTTTGTTTGTTGTGATTATGATATGGTGAACCTTGCGAGAGATGATTCGAGTTGGGTGGTTGATAGTGGAGCTACGTGTCATGTTACATCACGTAGATATTTTTATTCATCTTATACTCCGGGTGACTATGGTATAGTCAAGATGGGTAACGATGGGTTATCCAAAATTGTTGGAGTGGGAGATGTTCATTTGAGATTCGACACCAGTGTGGAACTTGTTTTACGGAATGTAAAACATGTTACAGATATGAGGCTTAATGTAATGTCCGTTGGTTTACTCGATGATGATGGTTATCATAGTGGTTTTGGCAAGGGATTGTGGAAACTCACTAGAGGTTCCTTGATTGTCGGTCGAGGAGAGAAGATAGGGAAACTATACGTGACACTTCCAAAGGTCACGACTAATTCCGTTAACACAATCGACAATAATGACATGGCCGAGCTATGGCATAAGAGGCTCGGTCATATGAGCGAAAAAGGGATGGTGCTATTGTCGAAGAAGGAGGCGTTGTCCGGGCTTCACAAGGTATATCTTAAAAGGTGCTCTCATTGTCTAGCCAGGAAGCAAAGGAGAGTTACTTTTAAGAGTCACACTCCTTCACGGAAGGAAAATGTGCTTGATCTTGTTCATTCCGATGTTTGTGGTCATATGAAGACTAGGACGCTCGGTGGTTGCCGATACTTTGTCATATTCATCGGCGATCACTTGAGGAAGGTGTGGGCATACACCTTGAAGACCAAAGATCAAGTGTTAGATGTCTTTAAACAAT
Source organism: Orobanche coerulescens (assembly GCA_033398695.1). Classification (NCBI taxonomy): domain Eukaryota; kingdom Viridiplantae; phylum Streptophyta; class Magnoliopsida; order Lamiales; family Orobanchaceae; genus Orobanche; species Orobanche coerulescens. The sequence continues at coordinate 47,364,801 of CM065805.1, read as the reverse complement.
TTCATGCCTCGGTGGAAAGAGAGACCGGGAAGAAGCTAAAGTGTATTCGGTCGGACAATGGTGGAGAATACACTGGGCCTTTTGATGAATATTGCCGAGAGCAAGGGATCCGACACCAAAAGACGCCCCCGAAGACTCCGCAACTCAATGGATTGGCGGAGAGGATGAACCGGACTTTGGTCGAGAGATCTCGATGTTTGCTCTCACATGCCGGATTGCCAAAGTCATTTTGGGGAGAAGCTTTGAACACGACGGTTCATGTGATTAATTTGTCGCCGTGTGTTCCTTTGGAATTTGATGTCCCGGATAAAGTGTGGAGCGGTAAATACATCTCATACCGCCACTTACGGGTTTTCGGATGTAAAGCTTTTGTACACATTCCGAATGATGAAAGGTCGAGGCTTGATTCCAAGACGAAGTCGTGTATCTTTATTGGCTATGGTCTTGATGAGTTCGGGTATAGATTGTATGACCCGATTACTAAGAAGCTTGTTCGGTCAAGAGATGTTGTCTTTGTTGAAGATCAAACGATGAAAGATGTTGAGAATGGAGAGTCGGCTCCACAACACGACTATGATCTTATTGATTTGGACCCCGTTCCTCCACAACATGTTGAGACACCCGGTGGAGAGGATGTCCAAAATGATGAACTACATGATGTCGGTGACAACGATGAGTTGAGACAAGATGACACCGATGGAGCTCATCCCGAGCTACCCGTGACGAACATGCCATCTTTTGTTCCACATAGGCGGTCGATGAGGGACCGTCATCCCTCCACTCATTCGGCCGATGAGTATGTTTTACTCATCGACGAGGGAGAGCCCGAATATTTTGCGGAGGCTATGGAGGATGAAAAGGAAAATGAGTGGATGGATGCCATGCAAGACGAGATGAGTTCCTTGTATGAGAATAACACGTACGAGTTGGTAAAGTTGCCGAAAGGCAAGAGAGCTTTGAGGAACAAATGGGTATATAGAGTGAAGTCGGAGAAACATACTTCGTTGCCCCGATACAAAGCTAGACTCGTAGTAAAGGGATTTAGTCAAAAGAAAAGCATTGATTTTGACGAGATTTTTTCTCCGGTTGTGAAGATAGGATCGATTCAATTGGTCCTTGGAATTGCGGCTAGTCTTGATCTTGAGGTTGAGCAAATGGATGTCAAGACGGCATTTCTTCATGGAGACCTTGACAAAGAAATTTATATGAAGCAACCGGAAGGGTTTGAGGTCAAAGGCAAAGAGGATTATGTTTGTAAACTCCGGAAGAGTTTATACGGGTTGAAGCAAGCACCACAGCAATGGTACAAAAAGTTTGAGTCGGTTATGGGGGAGCAAGGCTACCGGAAGACGACCCTAGACCATTGCGTATTTTTCTAGAAATTTGGAGATGATGATTTTATCATCTTATTGCTTTATGTGGACGACATATTGATCGTTGGCAAGAATGCCGAAAGGATTGCCAAATTGAAGAAAGAATTGAACAAGTCTTTTACCATGAAAGACTTGGGAGCCGCTAAACAAATTCTTGGGATAAGAATTACCCGTGATAGAGCAGCCCGGAAATTACACATGTCGCAAGAGCAATATATCGAGAAGGTGCTTAAACGCTTCAACATGGACAAAGCTAAAGTTGTTAGTTCGCCTCTTACTAACAATTTTAAATTGACGAGCAAGGATTGCCCTACTACGAATGAGGAGATTGAGATATGGATAAAATTCCTTATGCCTCGGCGGTCGGGAGTTTGATGTACGCTATGATATGTACTAGGCCCGACATTGCTCATGCTGTGGGAGTGGTGAGCCGGTTTCTACGGAATCCGGGAAAGAAGCATTGGGAAGCCGTAAAATGGATATTTAGATATTTACGGAGTACTTCCAAATTGGGGATTACATTTGGAAATGGTAAAGCAATGCTTGTTGGATATTCCGATTCGGATATGGCCAGTAACGAAGATAACCAAAAATCCACTTCCGGTTATTTGATGACGTTTGCAGGGGGAGCCGTGTCATGGCAATCAAGATTGCAAAAGTGCGTTGCCTTATCTACAACGTAGGTCGAGTATATTGCGGCGGTGGAAGCGAGTAAAGAGCTCTTATGGTTGAAAATATTTTTACGAGAGCTAGGCTCCCGACAACGACGTTATGTGGTTCTTTGTGATAGTCAAAGTGCGATTCATTTGGTTAAGAATGTGACTTTTCACAAGAGAACAAAACATATCGATGTGAGGTACCATTGTATCCGAGATGCATTGGAGGATGGTTTATTTGACTTGATAAAGTTCATACCGATGATAATGGTTCCGATATGTTAACCAAGGCATTGAATAGAGGGAAGGTGAAAGTATGTTGTTCGATTGTCGGGATGACGAATTCTTCCTATGTTCCAGAAAGGGGGAGATTTGTAGGATTCATTTCTGAAACATAGGCCTCGGCTGTACTCCGGGCCGCGGCACATGCCTACCGAGCCTCGGCCCACGGAAATCATCAAAACAAATTGGTGGCCGGAACTGCTGGGTCGCGGCCCCTGCCGGCCGGGCCGCGGCCCCTGCCGATGGGTCCAACGTCTGACCCGCTTTGTACTGCAGGCGCGACGCCCTTCTGCTGGGCCGCGGCCCCCTCGCAATTTCCTGGGCAGGATTTTTGAAGTGTGCCGCGGCACACATCACCCGGGCCGCGGCACAAAAAGTCAACAAGGCTGGATGCTGTCTTTTTAGCAGGTTTTCCTGCGGGTTTTCAATACATTATCACCTACACCTTTTAAGAGCACAACAAGAGAGATAGAGAGAGAAACAAGAGAGAGAAATACATTTCTTCAATTTTCCGGAGATTTATCGGTCGGATCGTCGTGATATTTTGACAAGAGCTTGGTAGCTATTGGGCAAATATTTTCACCGGAGTAGATCGAGGTTTTGAGTCCGGAAGTTCGGGTATTTCGTTAGCTTTTTGTGTAAGCTATTTACGGTGTGTTGTTACCCAAAATATTATCCGAAGATAATGTTGCTGGAATGATCGAGTAACCAACAAGTGCGGGAGCACGTCCGTGAGAAAGATAAATAACACAAGATTTGCCGGGGTTGTTAGTCCCGGGCTTGAATGCTCTCGCGAGATATTATTAATACCGATATTCGGGGATACAAGTACTAATGTAAGAATACAATTACAATGAGTGTAAAGTTTCTTGTTATCTTAGCTAGTGAGCGTGTAGATTGCCGGAAGAACCAGATTTGATGCTCTGTGAGTTCTTGTAACAAAGGTGATGAACAGTCGCGGCGGTGAGAGATCGACCGCCTCTCACGGCGAGTATTTAGGCTGGATGTTTGGGCTTCGGGCTTATGAATCCCTTGGAATCACTAGTGGAGACTTGTCGCTTCGCCGATCGTCTTACGGCGAGAGATTTGGAGAGAGAAGTCACGAGATGGATTCGGTGAGATAGCCGGAGCTTGATGATATGTGTGTTCTTGATATTTAGTGGATGTATCGGAATGTGAGAGAATGTGAACTTTTGGTGGAATGTATTTGGACGTAAGTCAAATGAATTCGAACCGTATATTATTCGATGAATCGGGAACCGTAGGTTGAGTCAATTCGAACCGTAAGTTGTGCGAAGTCGGAACCTTTTTCTGTAGGAGGAGGTTCTCTATTTATAGAGCTTGATACGCGGGCGATCGCCTTTTCGCATTATAATAATCGGGCGATCGTCTTTTAGCACATGGGCTGTCCCCTCAAAGCTGCAGGAGTTCTTTGGCGATCAACTATGCGGTCGATGGGGAGCTTACACGCGTCTGAGTTCTTTGTCGCGGGTGGTCCCACCGACAACTTTCGCGCGCATCTTTGGCGGTGAGGTAGGTGACGGTTGTGGTCAAATGTCTTGTCTCGACAAAGATCTTATCTGGCCGCGAAGATCTCGTCAGCGCCTTTGGTGGATCTCGCGTGGGTGCTTTCACGAGATCCACCTTGATGGTTTGACGGCGATCGTCTACTGCTCGCAGTCGATTGCCCTTAGCCGGTTAGTAGAGTAGATCGCCCGGTGCCAAGGGCGATCGCCTTGGGGTCGATCATTTGGGTAATGATGGTCTGATATCTTTGATTTGGCGAGCTAGCCATAGTTTGACTGGAGTTGTCTTGGTCGCTCGGCCTTATAGTCGATCGCCTGTCGGGATGAATAAATCGTGACACAACAATTGCCCCCCAGCTCGCTCATACCTTGGAAACGTGGGGTGAGGTGGCTTTCTTGGCGATCGCTGAATTTTTGACGAGCGACTAAGTGTTTTATTGAACTGGCGATCGTCTTTGAGCTGATATACTCTGGATTTGGACGACCTGGTTGGCCGCTGAACTGCGCGGGAAAAACAATGGGTGTTGAAAAGTCTCCTCGCACGTGTCGGGCTTCTATTGGAGGACGCCAACGGTCCTTAATGACTCCTCGGTTGACGCGTCCTCGAAAAGACGCGTACGCGGGTCTCGAGGGGTCAACCGTGCGCCGTTTGAGATTCGACCCACGAGGTTTTCTCTTATTGCAAACGGGTCCCTGCCTTCTCTTATAAAAAGGGCGCGAACAGATCTCACTCACGCGTGCTTTTTGGAGAAAGAAGGACTGCCGCCAGCTATGAATTTACGAAGATCTAAGAGCCGATCGTCGATCGATTTCACTTTAGGGTAAGAAAAATCCTTCTCTTCCTTTCTAACTCGAAAATGGCTGGAACCTCATCATCGTTTGGAGCGGGAACCGGTTCTGCCGCCGGGACATCGGTGCCAGGAGAAACTACTTCCGTCTTCCACCTGGATACGGCGGTGAAGCAATTCGAGCCGGAATCGACCCGGCTGAAGTTGAGGCTTTGTTCAATGAGGCCGATGTTGCTAGGAGTCGGCTGCCGAGGAGAGACGATCGCGATCGAGAGAGATCTGGCGATTAGGGCTTACCGGGAGCAACATAGCGATTTTGGACGGGCCTATAGGGCCTTTCCGAAATAATGGAGAGATTGGCGGTCTACTCCGCGATTCGATTTCCGGGATACTCGGTCGCTTATCCATATGTGCTCCCCAAGCGGTCGCAGATCGTGCCGCACGGCGATCGTTGTGGTCGCTCGGCCAAATACGGAGCTCGGCGTCCAGAGAGATCGGCCGTCTGGAGGACAAGATTCCATGTTCCTTGAGATGTGGACATGTTCGCGCCCGCGGAGAATGAACGAGCCGACCAGCCTCCGATGGGTATGGTCGCGGTGAGTGAGGCCGTTATGGAGGCCGGGTTGCGCTTCCCTCTGCCCTTTGCGGTCTCTCATCTGCCGCCGCTTGGAATGTGGCGCCACTCGCCGACGCCGAACGCCCGCTCCAAATCATCTCGCACTTTCACCCTATTCGGCGGTCACCGTACGCCTCCGTCGCCGTTGGAGATGAATCATCATTTAAACCGACGGCTCATAGAGGGTTGGTCGGCGGTTACCATATTCAAGGCCGATCTGGCCGGTGATTCATGGAGTTCGAATAAGATACGGGCGATCGGGACGAAGTGGTTCTCGGGGTCGCCGCAAGTGGAGAGCTTCGCGGCGACAATCCCACAGCGAACCAGAGATCCCACCGAATTTCGGGAGAGGAATCCTAAGGGTTTAGACTCTCCCTTCGCTTGGATGCGTTTTGGGTGATCTAATTTGATTACATTTGCAGGCTTTCATATTCCGCGATCGAGGAGCTACCTTCGACTTCCTCGTTGTTTGGGAGCGAATTAGGAGCTTGTCGGACGACGACCTAGACGCCACTCGGATCAACAAGGAGAGTCGCTGGTTGTCGGCTCGACTATTCCGCTTCCCGAGACATCTCGCGGTGCCAGGTATGTGGTCCTGCGATCTTCACTTACTAGGCGATCGCCTTATTTTAAGGACAGTGTCTGACCGTTAGTCGATCGTCTTTAACTGCAGAGGTTCGTTTCCCTCGCTTTTTGGAGCCTCCGGCGGAGATCGCTATGTCGAACCCAGGAGTCCTAGGCCGTCTTCACGCGAAGAGGTCGACTCGGGTTCCACCCGTCGCATTGCCTATAGTTCCGGAGGCGGGGCCTCGTGCGGAGCCGGAGCCTCGCGTAGAGCAGGTCGTGGTTGAGGAGGAAATTCCGGAGGAGGGGCTTCGGGCGAATCGCAAGAGGCCGAGGCCGGAAGCAACTTCGTTTCCTGCCCCGGGCGATGAAGTGCCGATCGCCGCGCCTCCGATCACCATCGTTGCTCCGGAGCGCGAGCCGCCCTCTGCGGCTTTTCTGCGGGAGACGGCGATCGCGGATGCAGAGATTCCTCGAGGGAAGCCGTTTTTTGGTCGGGATCCCGAGAAGGCTGAGAGGTAGATAGCATTTCTGTGTTTGACAATTGCATCTGCGTAGGAGTTGTACTAACTTAGCTGTTTTGATGCAGGATCCGTCGCAGATCCTTCTTGTCCACCGATGGTCGTAGATTTCTGGCGAGCCGATCTCCTCGCCATTCTGTGATATTCCTCCCTATGTTAGCAAGGCCGCTTCCGCCCTGCCAAGGCGTGGACAATCGATCTGGATGCGATCGCTCGGCGCGATCGTCGAGTTCGATGCATGCTGTTGTCGCCCTTTCTCTTCAGACGGCGACCATGGCCTTCCAGGCTGCTCAGGAGTTTGAGGGGAGGCCCTCCACTATTCGCCTTCAGGAGGATCTCGAGGCGGCTCGGAAAGAGAACGCCGAGTTTGCTGACAAGATCGTGGCGATGGAGAAGGACTCCTTGGAGGCGGCCAAGCGGGCGAGCCATGAGCTTGAGCTGGAGAAGAAGGAGACTGAGAAATTCCGAATGGCGGTCGACCGATTTCGGGACCATGCAGAGTGCCGTCTGTGCGAGGAATGTTCTTGAGGAGGAGGCCGATCGCGAGAAGGTGACGATCGCTAGCCGACAATGAGCCGGGCGGAGGCGAAAGAGAAGGTTGCCGCGAGGGAGGCCGAGCCTGTGGATCGCAACAGCGATGGCCGAGCCGAGAGGAGAGGTTGAGGCGACCAAGGCCGATCCTTTCCAAAATTTGGAGTATGTCGGCGAGTTCGCCTATTACTTGGCGTCGCCGACTCGATCCGAGCGGCTAAGAAGGGAGGCTTGGAGGTCGGTCCTCTAGCCGAGAAGTTCAAGTCATATGCATTGAGCATCCTCTCCATTCGGCTTTCTCCTTGCCGATCTTGGACTCAGCGGACATCGGCGTGGATTTGAGCCGGTATCCGTCTCAGGCAGTCTTGCTCATCCCGATGCTCCTAAGATGAGGGACCGCGCCGAATGCGATGGCGACCCGCAGGCCTGAGGCGCTTCCTTTACGCTTTTAGCTTACTTTCTTTGTAGTTTGTAGCTTTCTTTTTGTAGTACTTAGGCCTTCGGGCGACCGTGTACTCTATTTTTCAAGTAATAAAATGAGCATTTGGATTTCTGACTTATCACTTGAATGAATGGTTATTTTTGAGTCTTTGTTTGACTTTGTACAAATGCGTGAGGAGAGATCGTTGCGAGGGTAGTTCCAAATGAATTGATAAACTCATAAGACAACTTTTTACAACAAGTTCGATCACTGCACTACATCTGAAAAAATGACGATCTCCGTATGTGGTTGAATAGCGACGATCGTCGTGTAGGTAGTCCGCACTCTTCTTGCCCCTTGTTTTTATTCACTTAGTGGGAGTAAGGGGATGAAAATAATTCCTTGAGTGAGCGGTCTTTAACTTTGTCGAATCCCTGGGACGGTCGTCCATCTTGAGGAACCGTGCACGATCGCGGAGTTCAATGGGCCGACTCCTTGATCATGTCTTGATGCGCGAAGACATTGAGTGTCTCGTGACTCACTTTATTATGAGGGTCCTCCGTTAAGCTGCGCCGCCTCGTATTTAAACGAAAGGCGTGCGGTCTTGGTCTAGAGGAGTCCTTGCGCTGGCGGCGTCGGATGAATCGACTCCACGTCCGCGGCTTGTTAGCTCGCTTCCACCTCGGCCGGCCATGGAGATGGCCGACCTCGGCGGTGTACGTTGAGGCGGGGTTGTGGCACGTCGCATTGTCCGGGTTCACCATGTCGATGATGAACCTTTGAGGGCGGCGATCGTGTCCACCGATTTGTTTTGGAGGGCCTCGGACTACGCCGGCCTCGTATTTAAACGAAGGGCGGGCGATCTTGGCCTAAGGGACCTTGCATGGCCTAAGCAATGGAATTATCAACCACGGGACCATGGTCGCACTCTTCCACCTTGGATCGTCATGTAGATGCCGACCTTCGACGGTGTACGTTGCGGGGAGGCGATCTCGTGCCTTAGTCCATCGTGTTAGACGGTGAAGCTGAGATGGCGATCGAGTCCGCCGGTTTCTTAAATAAGGAGGGAGATCGGGATGACTTCCGTGGTCTCTTTCTCTTGATTTGAAGCATATAGAGACGCTCGCCGAGGTTGATCCAGGGGTCGGCTCGTATGAGCTTCCCAGCCAGATTTGCGTTTGACTCGGACCATCGTCTATAGAGATAGGCGGGGCTTCGGCTAAACCAATAAGTCATCAACTTGCCCTCCTCGAGCAGTCTCGGAGCATTTGAGGAGGTCGCGGCAATTGTTGGTCTTTGTGGCGGGACTCTTGTGGTAGGCACAAGATTGATTGTTGTCCAGTGACCGTGGTCCCTTATCGCCTTTGGCTTTTTGAGCTCTTCGTGCCCCTTGATGGCATAGAAAATATGTGCCGGAGTTACATTGAACGTATGGAGGAGATGGGCTTCCATGTCCTCGAAAGCCTTGAGATCTCCGGGTGTCTTGGCGATCGCCTTCTTTGCTTTGGCGATCGCTATCTTCCGGGCAAGAGGTGGCGTTTCCTCGTCTAAGCGGAGGGTGAGTAGCCTTTGCCTGGCCGGGAAGTTGGCGGCTTTAGCGCGGAAGATCGTGTAAGTTGGGGAATATCCTTGGAGAGATGTCTGAACATGGGAGAGTGACCGTGGAATCCCCCATGACCGAATAGAGAGCGAGCTCATCAGCGGGTTCGCGGTGAGGATGATTTCGTCTACCGGTCGATGTAATCTGCGTCGATTTCGTCCTTCCCAGCTTGATTTTTATCATGCGGCTGGGGCCTTACAGTCTGGCGACCTTCTTTGGCGAAGTATGACGTGAAGTCATCCGCCAGTTTCTTAAAAGAGGTGACCGATCGTGGTGGTAGTGAGACGTACCACTTATGGGCCAGCTCGCCCAATGTCAGCGGGAAGATCCGGCACTTGGTTGCATCAGATGCCCCACACCCAGTCATGTAAATTCGGAATTTACTCACGTGGGTTTCTGGGTCCGATCTCCCCTTATACAGAGGTGTTTTAGGAGGAGCGATCGTTGGTTGTATGGGGGCAAGCTCGATGTGGACCGCGAGTGGCTCGGTCGGCCCGGTGATCTTCTTGCTGGTGCTTGCCCCTGTGTTTAAGAGTGCTCTCATCTCGTCGAGCTGACGTTGCATGGCGGCCATCGCCGTGGCTTTGGCCCATTAGCGGCTCGCGATCGGAGCGAGGCCGAGGCGATTAGTCGAGTCCACAGCGATCGGGCGGGAGTCAGATGGCTGACATGCGTTCGGCTGTGAGGTGAGTAGGCCGAACTCCTGGTGACGGATTCGGATTCCGTCTTTTCAAGGTTGGAAACAGAGTGCCCCGGTCGCCGGGATGGGTCGCGTCCCAAGCGATCGAATATGGATCCGTCCGGTCGTGCGAGAGCCTTTCCTCGCGAATTGGGGCTTTTTGACGATCGCTCGTTCAGTAGCCCATTGAATTTCCGTTTTCCCATGTGGCGGATGATCGAGGGAGTTATCGCGGGTGGCGCGCATGCTCTCCGTCGCTCCTCCAGGATGGCCATAGCCTCCTCGATCTGTTCCTCGGTTTGGAATTGATCGAGTGAGAGGTTGGGGCCATCTCTCGGATGCGGGATCGAGAGTCCCGCGTTGCCGCTTCCCTGTCGTCGGCTGGGGTTCGGATTGAGCCGGGATATGGTGTCCGGCGGTTCGGAGAGCAGCTTGCTCCGATGTACCGGCGGATGTCATGATTCTGAAGGTTTTCTTTGAAGCGCAGTGAGTGTCACTTCAAGTATATGCCCCGAGAACAGTGAGTGTTCTTCGGGACGGTAGAAGTAAAAGTTTGAGGGTTCGAGCCCCCCTTCTTCTAGCGCCAATTGTTGTTACCCAAAATATTATCCGAAGATAATGTTGCTGGAATGATCGAGTAACCAACAAGTGCGGGAGCACGTCCGTGAGAAAGATAAATAACACAAGATTTGCCGGGGTTGTTAGTCCCGGGCTTGAATGCTCTCGCGAGATATTATTAATACCGATATTCGGGGATACAAGTACTAATGTAAGAATACAATTACAATGAGTGTAAAGTTTCTTGTTATCTTAGCTAGTGAGCGTGTAGATTGCCGGAAGAACCAGATTTGATGCTCTGTGAGTTCTTGTAACAAAGGTGATGAACAGTCGCGGCGGTGAGAGATCGACCGCCTCTCACGGCGAGTATTTAGCTGGATGTTTGGGCTTCTGGGCTTATGAATCCCTTGGAATCTGTCTAGTGGAGACTTGCCGCTTCTGCCGATCGTCTTCTGGACGAGAGATTTGGAGAGAGAAGTCCTGAGATGGATTCCGGTGAGATAGCCGGGAGCTTGATGATATGTGTGTTCTTCAGTATTTCCGTGGATGTATCGGAATGTGAGAGAATGTGAACTTTTGGTGGAATGTATTTCGGACGTAAGTCAAATGAATTCCGAACCGTATATTCAGTGAACTGGGAACCGTAGGTTGAGTCAATTCCGAACCGTAAGTTGTGCGAAGTCGGAACCTTTTTCCTGTAGGAGGAGGTTCTCTATTTATAGAGCTTGGATACGCCGGGCGATCGCCTTTTCTGCATTATAATAATCGGGCGATCGTCTTTTAGCACATGGGCCTGTCCTCAAAGCTGCGGGGAGTTCTTTGGCGATCAACTATGCGGTCGATGGGGAGCTTACACGCGTCTGAGTTCTTTGTCGCGGGTGGTCCCACTGACAACTTTCGGCGCGCATGCTGGCAGGTGAGGTAGGTGACAGGCTGTGGTCAAATGTCTTGTCTGTCAGCAAAAGATCTTATCTGCTGGCGAAGATCTCGTCAGCGCCTTTGGTGGATCTGCACGTGGGTGCTTTCCTGAGATCCAGCCCTTGATGGTTTTGACGGGCGATCGTCTCTGCTCGGGGCGCAGGTCGATTGCCCTTAGCCGGTTAGTAGAGTAGATCGCCAGCTGCCAAAGGGCGATCGCCTTGGGGGTCGATCGCTGGGTAACTGATGGGGGTCTGATATCTTTGATTTGGCGAGCTAGCCATAGTTTGACTGGAGTTGTCTTGGTCGCTCGGCCTTATAGTCGATCGCCTGTCGGGATGAATAAACCGTGACACAACACGGTGTTTTCTTTTCTCGATCTTGTTGTTATTGTGTATTCCAAATACTTGAAGTTTGTTTATTACCAAGTATTTGAAGATTATTGGTGTATACCCCTAGTTTGTATTAGGGACGAATCGTTTATTGTGTATTGTTGATAGTGGATTTAAGCGGCTTCGGTCCCGTGGTTTTTACTCTCATCTTGAGGGGGTTTTCCACGCTAAAATATTGTGTCTCGTGTTTATTGTTTTTCGGATACCATTTGTATTGATTATCGAGTTGTAATTGATTTGCTCTACTCGTCGGTAACCACAAAATTACAATTGAAGAGTGGGAAGTTGTCAAACGAGAGGCTCCGCATTTTTCGTTTTGACGTGACTATTGTCGGTGTTTTTCCCAACAATTTGATGGCTTACCTTGCAAGGACGTGCAGTTAGAGGTAGACCTGGCAATTCGTTCGTGTCGTGTACTTTCGTGTTTCGTGTACCAAATGTCCAAAACCATACACGACACTAAATGAATTCGTGTCATATCGTGTACCGTGCAAATTCGTGTCGTTTCGTGTCGTATTTTCGTGTCAGGCACATAATATAAAATAAATATTAAAATATTATAAAAAATAATAATTTTAATATTATAATATTATTTTTATAGGTTTGAGTAGACGAAATGAAACGAATGACAACGAAAACACGAATGTTTACACGAAATTTATAAAAATTCACATTATATTTTCAAATTTTAAAGTTTAGTATAAACAGAATTCATTAAATATATATTTTTATTAAATTAAATATAAAATATTATATTTATTTATTTATTTATTTATTTATTTCGTGTACCTCGTGTCGTGTCGTGTACCCAAAGGGTAAACACATAACCGACACTAAATCTCGATCGTGTACTTTCGTGTTCGTGTATTTTCGTGTCGTGTACTCAAAATGCAAACCCAAACACTAAATTTTCGTGTCGTGTGGTAAATTGCCGGGTCTACTTAGAGGGCATGTAATTTCCATCTTTCTGAAAATCGGGGAGATTTATTGAGATGATAAATGTTATTGGAAAGATGAATGAAACGATTGGGAACATAGTCTTAGAGAAAGCTCCAAAACCTGCGAAATATGCTTAACCACATATTCAGATAGATATTCGGAATGTTCTTGCCAACCAAGTCCGAGATAGGAAGCGATGCAAAGTTCTGCATATTAGTTGATGAAGCAAGATATATACATCAAACCAAGAACAAATGACTATAATATTAAGATTTGTGGATATTGATGGCTTTATACAAGAGCGATTTATTTCCGGTGGCCAAGTTGATGATACGACTTCTGCAACTCTCAAGAAAAAACTATCTAATGCTCTTGGTCGCTACAACATGCATATATCCACAATATACGAGGACAATGATATGATGGCGTCATGACGCTATTAATACGTGCGGCTCTTGGATGGAGTACAAGGTCTTTTCATGTGCATATTATGTACATTGCTTCACTCGTCGGCTTCAACTTGCACCAACTGCAGCTTCTGAAAAATAATTAACCCTTTGGTTATTCTTTTAAAAATTGAATTCTATTTGTAATCTTATTAATGCATCTCCTAAACGTAATGCTGAGTTGCAATCTGCTCAGAAAATAGAAATTGCTCATATGGTAGCTACCGGTGAACATGATACCGGTAGAGAATGGAATCAAATTGGAACGGTCTGGGTAGGAATTCTAATTTTAACTCTATTTGTAGTATGATTGATATACATAGCTCTGTGGTTACCGTGTTGCAAAACGTGGTAGATGAGGGGTCTTCTAACGCTAGCTATCAGTGTTGAAGCTAGTGGTTTGTTAATTGCGATGAAATCTTTTGATTTTATATTCATAAGATATGGTGGGGATATCAAATCTTTGCGTAGCAAAAAAAATCTCCTGATAATTCAATTGTAATGGACGACTATGTTTCAACTATTAAAACTTTGCTTCAAACTTTGAGAGAACGCGAATTTGTTCTTCTACTCAGTTATGTCGAAGAAAGTATCACATTTAGATACCTCAAACGGAAGCTCACATATGTCTTCATTATGTCGAAGATTAGTTGAGACAAATAAGTCAAAAATCTACAATTTGATTGATAGGTGATTCTCATTTTTTTTCTATAGTTCCATGCATTATTGCTACCTTATTTAATTTTCTATCCATTATTTTTCTTCAGTTGACATGTTGATTTGCCTTATTTTGACTCTCCCGGTTTCTAGAGCGATAACGGAATGAGTATTTTCAGCCATGAAACATGTTAAAACAGCTATATTTGAAACAAGATGGATGGACTGTTTTGGAGGACTACATGGTCATCCACATTAAACTCGAGTTAGTTGATAAAATTGTTAGATGCAGTAATAGACGACTTTACCACAAAGTTATAGAGAGTACAATTTACCGGTGTTTTAAATAGTGCGCTATAGCGCGACCTTCAGCGCGTCAAAGTGCAGCCTAAATAGCGTTTTGCACAAATCGTGGCTATTTGCTCATGTAGCGCTATTACGCTGTTTTTTGACAAAAACTTGCGCTATTTGTTCAAAAAATTGAGAGGGTCGAGAGGCAAATATTTTTTTAATAATTCTCTCAAACAAATATAGTCAATTTTCACATTGATCGGCCGAAACAAAGAACACATCCACTTATAAAAATAAATGGAAATGAAACCCTAGGATATGGCTGCCCATGCGTAGAAGGTCCGACATTGAGACTTGCAATTTTTGGTGCGTCTCTGAACTCAAAGAGTTACACCTCTCTTGGTATTGCACGATAATTTACTAGTGTAAGTATATTTATATTTTTTTATTGTTTTATGGTTACTAATATAAGTATATTTTTTTTATTTTCTAAAAATTAGCATTTGACATGCTGGAATAACTTACACTATGAACAAAAGCCATGTACATGTAAAAAGTATTATTTAAAACACTGCAATTTACATAGTGTTTTTAATAGATGACTGATGTATTAGTTGTAACTTACGATTATAAGGCATCCGAGCTAAATCTTAAGACATGAGCAAAGCTATAAAATACTTTTCTTCATGGTGGATTTCATCAAAGCACATGAGTTTCAGACAGGCTGAAACTATTATATCCTAAATTATTGAACTTTTTTTGTACTTGTAGCAAAAGACGAAATCCCTCGCCCCCAGAGCCCCCACCCCGGCCCGACAGGGATTGGTGAACTTTTTTTTGTACTTAGTTTGGTTCTAAGTGGCGCAAAGGCCTCCTAACCACATAATAAAATCTTCTAACCACGAGCTGGTGCAAAAATAAAACCGAGGTTAAAAATAAATAAACAATATGTCAATCAAACATATAATGTTTAATGAGGAACCCTTTGTTGGAGATATCTTTTAGAGAATGAGCTCTTGGGAGTCAACGCAGGATTTTTTGAAAATATTTGCTCAAAAATCTTGAGATGAGCGGGGCTTGCTTATTGAAACTATTCAAGTTGCTTTACTATTCACTTGGAACAAGCATAGCTAATCCCACGTGGTTGAATTGATTCAATTACTTTGCTATTCGCTTGGAATAGGCATAGCTAATTCCATGTGATTGAACTTATTCGAATCGCTTATTCGCTCGGAATAAGCGTGGCTAGCCTTGCAAATTAATATATTTAAATCTTTTCGCCATTCACTTAGACTGAGAAACAAATATTGCAAGAATAACCCTTCTTCCTTGATTAGGGTTGTGTCTGTGTTTACTTGTATGTGTTAGTTATATTACCATCATTTAGAACCTTGACCATCTCTAGTGAGGGTTTGGTTTCGATAAGAACGAAGAGTTGATCTTAGAGTATATCTGTCACACTCGGAGAGCTAATACCATAGAGACTCGGATGAACTACCGGAAGAACGGAAGATGGGCAGATATAGATCATGCTTCAATTCTTCACTTGGAGACCGGACTAGAATTACTTCACTTGCTGTGGTTGAACGTATTGATCCAGATGATTGGTACTGGTACCGTTTCTGAAGAGAGCCCATCCCATCATATTCAGACCCTAAAGGTAGAGCTGCCACATGCATGATAGGATGCCAACGCTCATCGCCACCAGAGGCACGGGGTGCCACTTACATGCTGAGTGAGAGTTTTGTGGAATTGTAATTCACCGAGTGTATCACCTTAGAATTAAAGGCTTGTGAATCTTTGTTTGGTGGAAAATCAGGAATACTGGGTATGCCGATAAGCCGATTGGCATGACACGTAACAAGCTCCACTTGGTAAATCAAGTTTCATAAGGTTTCTACTATTATAAGAAACTAGGATTTACTTCATAAGAATATTGAAAAATAATATACCTTGAATAAATAGAACTAGCTATTGTATAAGCATAGATACCTCAGGTTCATTTATTAAATCTACGGTATAATTTCACTATTCCTTAGAACTGAAGGGTTCCTCAGTTACCACCTCAAAGATCTCACGCAAGCATCTCTTCGCAACAAGATCCCTTGTAGACGATGTCAATGAGTTTGAAAAGATTAAAGTGACGAGCATAAGACTCGGTGCGCTTCAAAACTTGATTATAACTAGCAAACCCTTCTTAGGCAATCCGAGAACTGATATGCATCTTTGGAGTTTGCAGCAAATTAGTCATCACAATTCAGGCTCCACCTGCACTATTTTTCGCTTCAAAGACAGCTGGCTCAAACCCCTTAACCAACATGTATTAACAGGCTATTAAGCCACTCAGTTCTCCATTATTGTTAATGAGAAGGTCTTGCTAGTGACTTCGTTAAGAATATGTAGAAATAAAAATTGGATCAATGTAATGCTTCAAAGTTACCTAACATTTGATCTATGCATTATGATGAGCACATAAAAATTGGATCAATGTAAAATAACATTATTCGGATATGGAAGTAGAATCGCAGTGACAAGCTTCACAATCTTGAACATAATCATGGTACGGAACAAATAATTGGTATTTCCAAGGTATATACATCTGTTTCTGGTGTCAAGGCAATGTCGAGGCAAAATTTACCCCGCACCTCAAAGTACCTTGCCCCGCAATACCTAGCAAGGTGCTTCTTTTACCATATTGAGAATGATGTAGTATATAAGAAATTTTGGATGTAGAATAAATATGGCAAGTGTATATCTATATAACAAGTTAAGCACTTCGCTAGATCCTCTTGGGGTGCGGGATACAATTCTTCAGTATCATACACAAAGGTGACACACATGTATCAAACCAACCGGTGTTTTATTCACTTATTACGAGCCAGAATACCAATATTGACTAAAACGTTATCCATTTAACAAGTACTACTTTCTCCATTTTCTTATTATTGCAACGTGTTGACTATTACAGTATTCACATACTCTCTTTTGACCATCTTTTGTGATTTATATATATAAAAAAATATAGTCATATGAGATATTGTTAGATTCATCTCGAAATATACTTTCAAAATATCAACTTCTTATAATTTTTAAAAATAAAGAATTGAAGATATTAATAATTGAAATTGTGCATTGACAAGCGTGAAAGTCCAGATGTTGCAGTTATAAGAGAATGGAGGTAGTATAAAATAGATTGAAATAACACCGAATTCGTGGTAAAACTTTAAATCTCATACAAAAAGGTGTGGTGGACTCACAGCTCAAAGAAAAATAATTAGATCAAAACTGATTATCCCGACTCATACACCAATGTATATATATTAAAGTAAGCCAAGGCAGATGAAAATTAACAGGTCTCATATTAAGGCAATATCTCATAAACAAGAAAGTGTGGATCACAGGATCTTCCACTTTTTCTCCAACGCGCAGGATATCCGTCTAACACAACATGCAGCAGTCAATGGAAATTCAGAAACTGCAAGAGAAAAACATCAGCAAGAATTATAAATTACATCCTGAAAGCTCTAAACGAACATCCATGTCACAACAATGTAAGAATGAAAAATTAAATGCATTAGAAGTTTTAAACTTAAATATATATAGATAAAAACAAAATCAGGAAAGTACAAGAAGCATGTAAAAAAAATCTCAAAATATAATATAGGGATATCGAAACTGAGAAAGAAGTCTACTCATAAGCAACGTCTGACATGAAGTGTGCAAGTATTAAAAATGTTTCCCCACCTCATTTGTAATAAGCATCTCTAGCTGCAAATGTATATGTATGCTTACGCACTCGCCTACGTTATTCGAAAGGACGGACTTGTATAGTTTACATGTTCGGTAATTTAATTACAACCATATGTTCCCTCTTTCCTACATATTACCTGACTAGTTGGTCCCGTAGAAAGACGGTAGTATATGCTCTTGCAATTACTCTCATTTTCCCATCTCATTCTATCTATATAACATTGATATATACCACAAATAGACACAGTTCAAAAGAGTATTACCAGATACAACTTCATCCGTGTAATCGCAATTGATCTTCCCATGCGCCATTGCACCAACCTGAATATAAGTTATTCGTCAATGATAGAATATATTAGTCAAACAATATATTCTAAAGTAAATATTTTGTAATGATGTATAATAAATTCTGTCACCTAATTTGTAGCTTTATTGCTTGATTCTAGGCTAAACATCAGCTGGTACGTTTGTATATAGGGCACTTTGTCAAACATAATCAATCAAGGAATTATCTTCCAATATGGTATCGGATTGACTAGGGTTCTTTTCCTTCTCGCTTCCGCAGCCCTATCCGAATTCCTTCCTCTTTCTTCTTCTTCTCTTCTGAAACTCACAAATTTCATCCTGCTCTGGCTATCACCAATGTGAAATCTCTCATCCCTATCACATTGGATATGGAATCGGGACAATATCATTCATGGGCAGCTTTGTTTAAGGTGCAAGCTCGAGTACATGACGTACTTGAGCATATCATTCCTCCAACAGACGACAAAGAGAAGGCAGCATATGACAAGGCAAAAGCTGCTGATCTCCCTCTGTGGAACCGTCTTGATGCAGCCGTACTGCAGTGGATATTGTTGTTGCCCAAAATATCTATCCGAAGATTAAATACTGCTGGAGACGGACAACAAACAATAATTGCGGGAGCACTTCCGAGAGAAGGTAAATAAAACAAGATTTGCCGGGTTTGTTAGGCCCGGGCTTGAATGCTCTCGCGAGATGTTATTAATACAAATATTCGTGGATACAAGTATTAATGAGAGAAATCTAAATACAATGAGTGTAAAAAGACTCTGTTGATCCGGCTCTTGAGCGAAGCTCGGTGTTCTTCGTCCCGCCGGTAATCTGCTCGAGGAGAAAAGGCCGGGAGAAGTAAGACCGAAAGAAAGCTGTTGCCAAGAGTTGGATGTTAGCCAAGTGTAAGTAATTTGCTCTTGTATCGTGTGTAATGCGAAGGAAGCTGAAGAATTTAGAGAGTCAGAATCTCGGTTCTGTGCAGAAGAGTTTCGGTCCCTTTTACAAGTGCCTGCTGCCTTGTATATATAGAGGCTGAGGGGCCCTGTCCCCTAGTGGGCGATCGCCTTTCGGCATTTAATGTAACGGGGCGATCGTCCTAAAGGGCACGTGGGCTGCCTGCCAAAAGTCCATAGATCCAGCCGGCAGCTAGCTGAGTGGCCCAATGAGGAGCCGGCACGCGTCCGGAAGTGCTGTCACAGGAGGTCCCACTTTGCTACTTTCGGCGGACTTTGTCAGTAGGTGACAGGCTGTAGTCACATGTCTTGTCCGCCAACTCGTTTCGCAGGTCTGGGCCATGCTGGTAGATGAGGTAGGTGACAAGTTTGTCAGCGCCTTTTGTGGATCTGCACGTGGGTGCTGTCCTGCTTGCTCGGCTTTGGCCGACTGGATGGCCATCGGTCAGTCACTGAAGGTTGGCAATGGTCGGTCACCAAGGGTCGGTCGGCAGATGCCCAGAGAGGTCGGTCACCAAAGGTCGATCGGCAGATGTCGAGAGAGGATCGTCCGCTAGTCGATCGCCAGGAGTCGGCCGCCGAGTACCGAGTGATGATCGTATCTGAGGTCGATCGCTCGGCACCGGGACTTGTCCTGGGACCTTCATCTGGCCGATTTAGCTGGTCCGCTGGGTTGAGGCTCGGCAGACCTGCCTTGGCCGCTCGGCAGAAAGTCGGTCGCTCGGCCTCGGAGGCGATCGCCGGTCGGAAGGTGTTAAATCTTGACACAACAATTGCCCCCCAGCTTGCTCCTATGTTGAAGACATGGGGCGAGGTGGTTCTTGCTGGCGATCGCGTCTGGATGAGGACGGGCGATCTGAGCCGACTTAGGACTCGGACTTGGGCTATCATAGTCGATTGGCTTAGCTATCTTTCGGTCTTGTACCTGCAAAAACAACATTGGCCGATCCCCCATGGAAACTTGGTGGTTTCGCTTTGTTTGAGGAATCGTGCACAGTCGCGGAGATCGATGGACCGACCCCATGACCGTGTCTTGGTGCGCGAAGACATTGAGTGTCTCGTGACTCACTTTATTATGAGGGTCCTCCGTTAGGCTGCGCCTCGCCTCGTATTTAAACGAAGGGCGTGCGGTCTCGGTCTAGAGGAGTCCTTGCGCGGCGTCGGATGAATCAACTCCACGCCGCGGCTTGTTAGCTCTGCTTCCACCTCGGCCCGGCCATGGAGATGGCCGACCTCGGCGGTGTACGTTGAGGCGGGGTTGTGGCACGTCGCATTGTCCGGTTCACCATGTCGGATGATGAACCTTTGAGGCGAGCGATCGTGTCCACCGACATGTTGGAGAGCCCTCGACTACGCCCGGCCTCGTATTTAAACGAAGGCGGGCGATCTTGGCGAAAGGGACCTTGCATGGCGGCGGCCCGGTTCCATCATTGCGGGACCATGGCGTTATGATGTGCGGTGGAGGCGATCTTATGCCTTAGTCCGTCATGTTATATCTTTGGGCGTAGATGGCGATCGTGTCCTCGGATGCGGATGATGTAAGCGTGATGATCGGCGATCGGGCGGAAGACGTCGATCGTCGCTCACGCCGATCGCTTATTCGTAGGTCGATATTGGCGATCGGGCGGGAGATCGTCGTCCGGGTGCCGATCGCGTTGCTCACAGGCTAAGAAGAAACCTTTGCACGGCCGGAAAATCTGCGGCTCTTGCCGGAAAGGCTGCGTGAGTCGTAGGTTGGGTCTTCGTAAGATGCTGAACATAGGCGAAAAACCACGAAAACCTCCTAGGACCGCGTAGAGGCGGTCTCATCGCTTATGGGCTCGCCATTGAGGATGATTACGTCTACCGGTCGATGTAGTCGAGTCGGACTCTTCTTCTCCACAGCATTTGCATCATGCGAAGGGGACCTTGGCGGGACGACCACAGTGGCGAAGTACTCGGTGAAGCCGTGAGCCGGCTCGTTAAAGGAGCGATGGACCGAGGTGGCAATGAAGTGTACCACCGGTGGGCGAGGTCGTCCGGCGTCGGCGGAACATTCGGCATCGGTCGCGTCGGATGCCCGCACCCGATCATGTAGATGTTGAACTTCCTCAGTGCACTTGGGGTCGATCGCCCCACGTACGGGTGTTTGCGGGGAAGCGATCACATGCCGCACGGGGCGAGCTCGATGTCGATCGCGAGCGGCTCGCTTGGCGGCGATCGTCTTCTTAGCGCCGCCACAGATTCGAGGCGCCTTCATGTCGTCGAGTTGACGTTGCATCGCGGCCATCTCCGTGGCTTGGTCGCTTGCCGTCGGCTTTGGGAGCAGAGGCCGAGGCGATCGTGTACCGATCTCGGGCTCAGCCGCCCGACCTCGGCAATTCGGCGAGGAGCAGGGCGGCTAGGGCGCCTTACGGGAGTCGGGTAGGCCGAGCTCACGGTGACGGACTCAAACTCCGTCGTCTCGTAGTGAGGCCGGGCGCCCGGTGGCAGTCGGAGTCACCGCCCGTGCGATCGAAGACAGAGGTGCCCAGTGGCGAGCGCCTCTTCTGCGGACGGAGCCTCTGGCGATCGCTCGGCAAGAGTGCCTTGAGCTTCCGCTTGATCTTCGGCGAGAGGCAGGGGCGTAGGCTGGAGCGCGTCGAGAGCACTCCGTCGCTCTGTGGGGCGGCCGGGGCCCCTTCGATCTGTTCTTTGGTTCGAACCGATCGAGCGAGAGGCTGGGCCGCCGTCGAGGGCGGGATCGAGCGTCTCGATCACGGCGGCTACCTTCCACCATCGGCCGCGGCTCGGACAGGGCGGAGCAGGGTGCAGCCGCAGTGGCGGCTTTCTTCGACGCGGAGGCGGAAGACATGATTTCAAAGGATTTCTTTGAAGTGCAGTAAGTGTCACTTCAAGTATCTGCCCCGAGAACAGTGAGTGTTCTTCGGGACGGTAGGTATAAAAAATCGAGGGTTGGATCCCCTTCCTCTAGCGCCAATTTGTTGTTGCCCAAAATATCTATCCGAAGATTAAATACTGCTGGAGACGGACAACAAACAATAATTGCGGGAGCACTTCCGAGAGAAGGTAAATAAAACAAGATTTGCCGGGTTTGTTAGGCCCGGGCTTGAATGCTCTCGCGAGATGTTATTAATACAAATATTCGTGGATACAAGTATTAATGAGAGAAATCTAAATACAATGAGTGTAAAAAGACTCGGTGATCGGCTCTTGAGCGAAGCTCGGTGTTCTTCGTCCGCCGTGTCTGCTCGAGGAGAAAAGTAGGAGAAGTAAGACCGAAAGAAAGGCTGTTGCCAGAGTTGGATGTTAGCAAGTGTAAGTAATTTGCTCTTGTATCGTGTGTAATGCGAAGGAAGTCAAGAATTTAGAGAGTCGAATCTCGGTTACGTGCGTAAGAGTTTCGGTCCCTTTTACAAGTGCTGCGCCTTGTATATATAGAGGCTGAGGGGCCCTGTCCCCTAGTGGGCGATCGCCTTTCGGCATTTAATGTAACGGGGCGATCGTCCTAAAGGGCACGTGGGCTGCCTGCCAAAAGTCCATAGATCCAGCCGGCAGCTAGCTGAGTGGCCCAATGAGGAGCCGGCACGCGTCCGGAAGTGCTGTCACAGGAGGTCCCACTTTGCTACTTTCGGCGGACTTTGTCAGTAGGTGACAGGCTGTAGTCACATGTCTTGTCCGCCAACTCCTTTCGCAGGTCTGGGCCATGCTGGTAGGTGACGTAGGTGACAAGTTTGTCAGCGCCTTTTGTGGATCTGCACGTGGGTGCTGTCCTGCTTGCTCGGCTTTGGCCGACTGGATGGCCATCGGTCAGTCACTGAAGGTTGGCAATGGTCGGTCACCAAGGGTCGGTCGGCAGATGCCCAGAGAGGTCGGTCACCAAAGGTCGATCGGCAGATGTCGAGAGAGGATCGTCCGCTAGTCGATCGCCAGGAGTCGGCCGCCGAGTACCGAGTGATGATCGTATCTGAGGTCGATCGCTCGGCACCGGGACTTGTCCTGGGACCTTCATCTGTCCGATTTAGCTGGTCCGCTGGGTTGAGGCTCGGCAGACCTGCCTTGGCCGCTCGGCAGAAAGTCGGTCGCTCGGCCTCGGAGGCGATCGCCGGTCGGAAGGTGTTAAATCTTGACACAACAGATATATGCCACAATTTCTACTGATATAAACTCCATTCTCATTGACGACGACTCGGTCGAACATGCTTGGGAAAGTGTTGCTGATCTTTTCCATGATAATAAGCATTCGAGGGCGATGTATCTCAATAATGAATTCACCACCACGAGGCTTGACGATTTCCCACCACCGGCGCTTATTGCAACCGCCTAAAGAGCTTAGCCGATCAACTTGCCAACATCGGGGCTCCCGTCAATGATCATGCTTTGGCGTTGAAGCTGCTTTAAGGCTTAAATGAGTCTTATAAAGACTTTGCCATGGTTATACAAAATAAGAGGACCTTGCATACTTTTGCAACGGCGCGTTCGAAGCTTGGTTTGGCTGAGAAAAATCTCCAGGAAAGGGCGAAATATGAGTCCGGGAATGCTGCTCTCGTCGCCCACGATCAAGCTGCTGCTGATCGTTCCCAAACCATGCCTACTCGTGATCCCTCACAGGGTAACCGTTCTCGTCATAATAATAATAACAATTACCGTGGTAACAATCACACGAAAGACAGCAAACACGGTGGCCGGCACTCCGGCAAGGGCAATCGGGGCGGCGGCTCCGGCGGAACCACAGGCGGGAATGCTGGTGGGGTCAGAATGGTGGTGGGGGTCGTGGACAACAATGGCAGCGGCCTGCTTTCTCTTTTCCATGGGCTCCTTGGGCATGTCCACCTTGCCCGTATCCTTCTTACAACAATTGGGCCAGGCCCAATCTTCCCACTAGGCCAATGCAGCAGCAGCAGGGCATTTTTGGCCCAAATCTACACCAATCAGCTTACCAGGCTATTGCATCTAGCCCAGCAGACATTGAGCAGGCCATGTATACCCTCGGGATCACTCCACCGGATGCAAATTGGTACATGGACACCGGGGCCACCTCCCACATGACTTCCGCGCAAGGTAACCTCTCGTCTTATTTTAATATGAGCAAAAATCGTGGAATTATTGTCGGTAATGGTCATTCAATCCCAATTCATGGTTATGGTCACACAAAATTATCATCCCGAACCCCCCTCTCACCTTCAATAATGTTCTTCATGCTCCTAAAATTGTGAAAAACTTGGTGTCACTTAGAAAATTTACTACTGATAACTCAGTTTCCGTGGAATTTGATCATTTTGGGTTTTATGTGAAGGATTTTCAGACGGGGATGCGCCTAATGAGGTGTGAAAGTCGGGGTGACCTTTATCCTATCACCACAAATGAAGCCAACTCACCATCTACCTTTGCCGCTTTATCACCTTCTTTGTGGCATGATCATTTGGGGCATCTGGGAGATCCTGTTCTTGCCTCCCTACGGCATAACTAGAACTCAGAATAATGGTGTTTGTTCCTCATGTACTCTAGGAAAACATGTTAAATTGTCTTTTGTTTCTTCTAATTCTAGCACTTTTATGCCTTTTGACATTATCCATAGTGTTCTTTGGACTTCTCCGGTTTTGAGCTCAATGGGCCATCGTTATTACTACATTTTGTTTTTGGATGATTTCTCTAATTTTTTGTGGACATTTCCATTATCGAAAAAATCTCAAGTTTTTACAACATTTACACCAATTAGAGCTTTCATCCGCACTCAATTTGAACGGGAGGTAAAGAACATTCAGTGTGATAATGGGAGGGAATTTGATAATGGGCCTTTTTGGGATTTTTGTAAACTTAATGGTATTTCTTTTCGCCTCATCTCCACAAAATGGGAAAGCCGGAAGAAAAATTCGTTCCATTAATAACATAGTGCAAACCCTTCTATGTCATGCTTCCCTACCTCCCTCATTTTGGCATCATGCCTTGCAAATGGCGACTTGTCTCCTAAATATTCTTCCCATTAAGAAAATGGCCTACCAGTCTCCTCTTCGGGTTCTATATCAAAAGGATCCGTCTTACTCTCATCTCCGGGTATTTGGGTGTTTATGCTATCCTCTATTTCCTTCCACTACCATAGATAAGTTGCAACCCCGTTCTACACCGTGTGTGTTTTTAGGATACCCTCCTAATCATCGTGGTTACAAATGTTATGATTTATTGTCCAATAAAATCATTATTAATCACCACGTAAATTTTGATGAGACTTGATTCCCGTCTGCCAAATTACAAACTCCTCAAGATCACACATGATTTTTTGGATGATGGTTTGTCACCTTATGTGATCCAACAGTTGGTTTCTCCCTCAAACCAACCTATGCAAAATTGCCCAATCTTGCGGCCCACTACAAAACAACCAAGCTTCCAATCCACTCTTCCTTCGACTGGGCCAACCCAGTCAGGCCCATATCCCACGCCTAACACCTCTCAGCCATCTAATCCAATTCCATCTAATCCAATTCCACCACAGCCCAATCCCTCTCCTCTCCATAGGCCGATTACACGTAATCAAAGGGGTATTTTTAAACCAAAACGTCTACGGTTTCTAAATCTCCTTTACCACGTAACCCCGTGTCTGCCCTTCGTGACTTGAATTGGAAAATAGCTATGGATGACGAATATAATGCTCTTATTAAATATAAGATGTGGGAGTTGGTGCCCCGTCCATCTGATGTTAATGTGATTCGGTCTATGTGGATTTTTAGTCATAAAGAAAAATCTGACGGTTCGTTTGAGAGGCATAAGGCCCGTCTTGTAGGTGATGGTGCAGGTCAACAGGTTGGCGTGGATTGCGGAGAGACTTCTAGTCTGGTGGTTAAACCGGCAACCATTCGCACTGTTCAGTCTAGCTCTCTCCAAATCATGGCCCATTCACCAACTTGATGTGAAAAATGCTTTCTTGCGTGGAGAACTCAAGGATACTGTGTACATGCATCAACCAATGGGCTTCAAGGACCCAGATCGTCCTTTTCATGTCTGCCTATTGAAGAAGTGTCTTTATGGCCTCAACCAAGCCCCTTGAGCTTGATATAAGTGATTTGCTGATCACTTATCCACGATTGGGTTCACTCGCAGCACATCAGATCACTTTCTATTCATTTTCTGGCAAGGTACTAGTATGGCTTACATTCTTTTATATGTGGATGATATTATCTTGACAGCTTCCTCAGATGGTCTTCGTGAGTCAATCATCTCACTACTTAGCTCGGCATTTTGCTATAAAAGATTTGGGGCCTTTAAGTTACTTCTTGGGCATTGCTGTGACTCGCCATGCAGGTGGATTATTTCTATCCCAGAGAAAGTATGCCGCCGAAATTGTTGATCGGGCAGGCATGTCATCTTGTCAGCCATCTCCTACTCCGGTTGACACTAAACCGAAACTTAGTGCCAATTCTAGCACTCTGTATGAGGATCCATCTCACTATCGAAGTCTTGCAGGGGCTCTTCAATACTTCACATTCACGAGACCCGACATCACATATGCTGTGCAACAAGTGTGTTTATTCATGCATGACCCCCGAGAGGAACATATGCATGCACTCAAACGCATAGTCCGCTACATTCAGGGTACTCTTGATCATGGGTTACATCTATACCCATCTACGACATCCACCGGATACCAGACAGTCCACATTGGGCTATTGTGTGTTTCTTGTTGATAACTTGGTATCTTGGTCGGCAAAACGCCAACTGAATTTGTCACGGTCGAAAAAATATTGTGTTTCCTAGGCTTGTGAGATCAGATGGTCCGGAATGTGGACACACTTGTATTGCGCACTATTGGTAGCTCTACCTGCGCGGGGTCGGAAAAATGACGGGGGTGTAAGAGCGTGTATAATCATGGGCCATTGTGGGAAACTCAACATGCGGGAAAATGCAGCGGCTGAAGGGATGTCGTTCAACTAAGGCACTAACGCCAGGTGAAGGTTGGTGTCGACCGCTGAATAGCCATGATCGTTTTGTGTGCGACAATACAGTGTGCAGAAGGAAACATTCTTCCCCAGCACGAGGGCGTGCTGTGATTTGGGAGGGGCCGTGGGGGAGAATGTCACGACCCGAAATGTCGTGATCGTGTTGACCGACCAAAGGAGGCGTGCCTTCTGGTTAGCTTGCCACAAAAGGGGTAAAGGGTGCGACATTAGCGTTAAGGCGTTGTCTACAGGGATGCATCGGTCTGGCCGAGTTAGGCATGCCGAACCGGTTTAGTCCGGGGAGCTTGTCGCTGGTCGAGGACTTAACTATGAAGGGGATCGTCGCGGGTAGGGCACAATTGGTTGGGGGCTACTGCCGTCTCCCAGATGAGCCCATGGCAAGGCGAAACCAATTGGCATGCGTATGTGGGATAGACTGGTCTCGGGGCGTGATGGGCCCCGGAACGCCGCACGGGCTTCGGCACTCCCGTCCCGTGACAAATGGTATTAGAGCCAAAACATATCTCAGTACGGCATGGTTCGTGTGTGGTCAAGTTCTGCCGAATCCGATGAGGGCGGGGAGTGAACGCCGATGCAATGAGGGCACGGTCAAAGAGTGGCTCCTGACAAGGCTTCTAGGCGGAGAACATGAACCGATTCGATGCCGGATGAGAGGTGGTCCTAGGCTTGTGAAATCAGATGGTCCAGACCGTGGACACACTTAATACTGGTAGATCCATGATATGACCTCGGGATATACTTCGCGTTACGGGCCTTTGAGAAACAAAGTTAGAAGCAACGCTGCTATTCTTCCCAATTTTGAAAGAATAACACAGGAGAGAAAAAAGGAGTTGGTAAAAGAAACTTTTTTATTCAATTCCAACTTCAGCTCTCTAATGAAAGCCAGCAGCTATTTAAAGGCTTCAAAAGCTATAAAAATAGGAAATACAATAATTGGAAATATTCTGCTAGAAATAAAAAAGATCTTCAGGATTCTAATTGCTGGAAATATTCTGCTAGAAATAAAAAGGATCTTCAGGATTCTAGTTGCTAGAAATAAGAGTAATTGATACTCGTGAATGATCTGCCATATCAAATGTTGACCTTGTGTTTCCTTCTATAATATTGTTTCCCAACAAATGCATCATCACTCCCCTCCTGGAGATCGGGCTTGTCCTCAAGCTTGAAAGACTGGAAACGGTCACAGAAGTGATCCAAGGATTCCCAAGTTAGTTGGCAACCCTTCCCAAAGAACCAGCATCTCCACATTTCCCCTATTTTTGCGTGTGGACAGAATTGAGGCTGGGTATAGTTCAAAACGCCCATTAACAACTCGTGGCAGAATTGGTGGAGAGTTCGGAGTCAGACCATTGTAAGCTTTCAGTAAGGAGACGTGAAAAACATCGTGTACCTTGCAATCACTTGGCAGATCCAACTGATACGCCACCTTCCCAATTCGTTTAATAATCTGAAACGGCCCATAAAACCTGTGAGATAGCTTGTGAGTGTGCTGCTTAGACAGTGAATGTTGGCAGTATGGTTGCAAGCGAACCCAAACCCATGCCCCTTGTTCGTAGGAAACATCCCTATGCTTAAGATTATAGGTTTGTTCCATACGAGACTGTGCAAGCTGCAGATGGTGTCGCGCATCCCGAGTATCTCATCCCTTGTCTTCAAGGCTTCACCAACTGCCGCCAATTTGGATAACCCCGATTCATAAGTCAGCAGTCTAGGAGGATCTGGGCCATACACCAGTTTGAAGGGAGTGGCTTTCAAGGCGGAATGAAATGAGGTGTTACAACAATATTCAGCCCAAGCTAGTGATTCAACCCATTTGCGGGGGTGATCAGCAGTAAAACACCTTAAGTACAGCTCTATTGTCCGATTAACGACTTCCGTTTGTCCATCATATTGCGGATGATAAGGTGAAGACCGTGCCAGTTTTGAGCCACTCAAACGGAACAACTCGCTCCAAAAGCCACTGATGAATATTGGGTCTCGATCACTAACAATTGACTCAGGTAAGCCATGTAGTTTGAAAACCTGAGAGAAGAAAGTATGCGCTACTGATGTTGCTGTATATGAATGTTGCAGCGCCATGAAATGCGCATATTTGGACAAGCGATCGACCACCACTAAGATCACCGATTTTCCATGAACATTCGGTAGACCCTCGATAAAATCCATGGACACATACGCCAATACATTGCAGTATTGGTAAGGGTGAAGTACCCCTATTTGGTGGAGATTATCCCATTTGTGCCTTTGGCACCTTTGTCTGATGCCGAATGAAGTCCCGAACCTCCTGTATTAATTTAGGCCAGTAGAATTCCCTTCGTAGACGATGCAACGTCTTTTGGACCCCTTCATGAGTTGCATTGTGGATTGCTTCAATGATCCGAGACATTAGTGTCGAAACTGGTGGTACCACAATTTTTCCATTGCAAAATATAAGGCCATTTTGCAAACTCCAACCTGTCGTGGAATATCTGCCAGTTTGTTCTTGACCTCCTCCAGCTTACAAAATTCCACTGTGTGTCCGAATGGCAGTTAATAATTCTGAATATGGCCCAGAAATGGCGACCTGCATCGGTTTGGTCTCGTCGAGAGAGAGCATCTGCAGCGTGTTCAACCTCCCGTGTTTGTATTGAACCTCAAAATCAAAGCCCAATAGTTTGCTCATCCAATCTTTGCTTTGTGGAGATGTCGTTAAACGTTCTTTGAAGTAGATATTTGAAATCGAAATGGTGCATCCGAATGATGAAGGACCTACCCCACAAATAATGCCTCCACTTAGGATAGCTTGGGCTAAACAATTAATTCTCGTTCATAGGCCGGCAATTTCATGTGACGTTCGGCTAACTTTTTCTTGTAAACGCCACCGTTGGCCATTCCGGTGAATCACGGCCCCAATACCCTTTGCACGATGCATCGCATTCCACCACAAATTCTATAGCAAAATCAAGTAACCGAAGGACCGGCGGATGCATAAAGTCAGTCTTTAATAAATTGAAGGAGTCCTCTGCCTCGGTGTCGAATGAATCTTTGTTTACGCAGAGGCTCGTTAGCGGAGCGCAATAATGCCATAATTTTTAATAAAGCGATGGTAGAAACTGCAAGGCCTAAAATCCCCAAGAGTACATTGTGGAACCTTGTTGAGGCCATTCACGCCGCCTGCACCTTCGTTTTATCTACGGCCACCCTTGGGGTGAAATAACGTGTCCCAGTAGTTGACATGGTCGGGCCGAAAGTACACTTGCTCTTCTTCAAAACTAGACTGTCTTTACGCAAAAGAAGAAAAACCCACCTTATGTGTTGAAGGTGTTCCACCCAAGATTCTTGTAAATTAGGATGTCGTCGAAAAATACCAAGACAAAACGCCTCAAATATGGTCCAAAACCTCGTTCATCGAGATCAAACGTGGGCGGGGCATTGGGCGGCCAAAGGCATAACTATAAACTCGAAATGTCCATGATGTGTTACGAAGGCGATCTTTTCAATATCATCGAGTGCATCCTAACTTGGTGGTATCCGGAGCGTAAATCGATTTCGTAAAAAGTGAGTCATTTAACTCATCCAACAACTCATCAATAATAAGGATGGGGAATTTGTCCTTTACCATGCGCGCATTCGGTTCCTCGTAGTCGACCTGCAGCGCAAGAAGCATATTGTTTTCGAACTAACAGCACGGAGACGAGAATGGTGATTTACTCGGCCGGATAATGCTGCGCCAACATTTCAAAGACACTGCTTTTCTATCTCATCTTTGAGCGATTGAGGGTACCGTAGGTCGAACAACTCTTTGGGTCGGTCAAGACTTGAGAATAATTGGATGATCACACACTCTATGTGGCGGCAGTGAAGCAACTTCTGCAAAAATGTCTGTGAATTGTGAGAGAAGACCTGCTAAGACTTCTTCATTTAAGCTCGATGATCCTAAGGAATAAAGTTTCGGTCCCAAGGATCCTTCCTCTATTGTCCACTGGACTATTTTTCCGTCAACAGAGAACGCCATCTGCATGGTGCTAAAATCCCAAAAAATTGGCCCTAATTCCCGCAGCCACTCGACCCCAAGCACTATCTGAAAACCAGCCAAGGGAATCACAAAAAAAGAAGCCGAGAACGACACATCACCGTTAGAGAAACACATTGCCGAGCAGGTCCCAATTGCGGCTAAATGTTCTCCATTTGCGACCCGAACCCTCAGGTTCTTTGACGGCTCAATTTGGAGGCCTAGTCTCCGAGCTGTGTCGGCATCGATGAAGTTATCAGTGCTCCCGGAGTCCAGTAGTGCTGTGAGTTCCATACCGCCTAGAAAAATGTGTACTATCATCATGGTATTCTTCGTGACTCCTGCAATGGCGTTCAAGCTAATCGCTGGTTCCTCCTCGACATACTCCTCAAAATCTGGTAGTGTGTCACCTTCATCCCAGTCTAGAGAAAAAATAAATGGCAACATTTATGCCCTGGAAAGAATTTTTCATCGTAATTATAGCATAGGCCTTTGGCAATTCTCTCCGCTTTCTGATCTTGAGTGAGGAATTTAAATTTGGGCCTAGGGTTAGTTGTAGGAGTCCGAATTGGAAGAGAGACACGGGTTGGGGTATTATTCAGACTATTATTCAGACTGGTAGTATTGGGTTGCTTCGGTTTAGAAGACAACAGGCCCAATAAATGACACTTCCGTGAAAAATCTCTTGCTGTGTTAATTGCTTCATTCAAGGTATGGGGTTTTGTTCGCTCCACATCAATTCTAATAATTTCATCGAGACCGCCAGTAAATAAATCTACTCTTTGATTTGGTTGAACCGTACCAGCACGAACTAGTAGAGTCCGAAACTCTTGGACATAGTCATCTATGTGTCGGCCATTTTGAAAACATTGTTTCAATTCCCCTAACGCATTTAAAGTTCTTGGTGGCCCGAAACTTAAGCAGCACTCTTCTTTGAAAGCGGCCGGGAAGAAAATTTCGCCACTTCCAGGCTCGGTGGTACCACGGTTGTGCTTCTCCCACCATGTGATGAGAAGCAAAATCAGTCGATCATCGCGTTGCGAAAATAGGACTCACATCTTAGTAGCGAACCATGGGGTCACCGTCACGGAGAATAGCGGGAAGTCCATTTTGGCGTAGCGCATCGATGAATGGGAATGGTCTCATGGCTTCCGGTCGGGATGATTCTTCTTCGGTTCGTGGATTCACGGATGATGTGTCCTCCCTACTTGAGTCTTGCCTTTGTCTAGCAACAATTGTTTTATCATTTGCTCAAGGTTGTCTTTGTGAAGCGAGATAAAGATGCCATCGTGGTGGATAGGTTGTCGATTTTGTCTGCCTTGTCCTTGGGCCAGTTCTGGAGCGCCGAAATGCGGGATCGTCACTTATGGTAGAGCCCATAACACCGGCAACGGGAACCAAGTTGATATGACCTCGGGATATACTTGGCGTTCGCCTTTGAGAAACAAAGTTAGAAGCGTGTGCTATTCTTCCCAATTTTGAAAGAATAACACAGGAGAGAAAAAAGGAGTTGGTAAAAGAAACTTTTTTATTCAATTCCAACTTCAGCTCTCTAATGAAAGCCAGCAGCTATTTAAAGGCTTCAAAAGCTATAAAAATAGAAAATACAATAATTGGAAATATTCTGCTAGAAATAAAAAAGATCTTCTGGAAATATTCTGCTAGAAATAAAAAGGATCTTCAGGATTCTAGTTGCTAGAAATAAGAGTAATTGATACTGGTGAATGATCTGCCATATCAAATGTTGACCTTGCGTTTCCTTCTATAATATTGTTTCCCAACAAATGCATCACTCCACCTGCGCGGCGACGAAAAAATGACCGAGGTGTAAGAGCGTGTATAATCGTGGGCCATTGTGGGAAACTCGACATGCGGGAAAATGCAGCGGCTGAGGGGATGCCGTTCAACTGAGGTACTAACGCCAGGAAGCGCGTAGGGTGAAGGTTGATGTCGACCGGTGAATGGTCATGATCGTTTTGTGTGTGCGGAAAGACACATTCTTCCACAGTACGAGGGCGTGATGTGATTTGGGTGGGGGAGAATGTCACGACCCGAAATGTCGTGACCGTGTTGACCGACCAAAGGAGGCGTGCCTTCTGACATAATCAATCAAGGAATTATCTTCCAATAGTCAAAGAACTCCCTGATTTTGAAGTTTCAAGAAATACTTGTATTGAAAATTTGGTACTTGTCATAGCAAAAAGAGGGGGAAAAATTGATTCGAAAGGTCAAACATACCACAAACACTAGGTTGACATCATCGTTCAAGGCACCAAAATAGTCCTTTAGACGAACCCTCTTTTCCGAACTATAAGAAAGTCCTGCAGATCCAAAAAATACATTTATTTCACGTTTATATGGAAAATAAATTATCTTTGTGTCAAAACCAACGCTAACCTATTTTATAACAGTTGGGAGGTAAATGCTGAGTTACAGGGTTCGCAATCAAACGCAAAATCTTTCCACGCTTCCCCGTAGCTTTAACACTAAACTTCTGCAACAACTGCACTGCAATGTATACACAAATATTAAGATAAACAGAGAAACAAATAAACATAATTGTTAAAGGCATGTTGAGGCGATCTACTCATGGCCCGCTTCGAGGTGAGAGGTGTCGCCTTAGGAGCCGCCTCATGAACGTAAGGAGAGAAAGTGAAAAATAAAATAAAATAATCAAGCAAATATTTGAGTTCAATTCGCAAGTTCTACTCCTTCCATGACCAGAATATCACATAAAAGATTCAAGAAAGGAAAGTCAACCTTTAATCCACTATTTCAACACAAGAAAACTACTAAACATTAACAGCTAATAGAACATTAAAAACTGGGGGGGAAAAGAAAAAAAAAAAAAAAAAAAAAAAAAAAGCAAGCTGCCCTACAAAGAAAAACTAAAAACTGAAGTAAAAAAGAAAAAACAGAAAAATAAAACCAAGTAAAACAACAAAAAGGCACCAATATAAGCAAAAAAAGAAAAAAGGCAAAAGAAAATGCAGAGAAGAAAACGAAGAAAGATAAGTGCACGGGGGACATAAAGTCTGGAAGCAGCAGCCGGTGGCTCGACTCAATTTGAAGTGGGTCAATATAGTTTTTGTCTAATTTAGTTTTTGCCCTAATCTTTTGAGTTGTGAAGTTGCATTTCTAAATTACCTTAACAATTTAAGGTCAAGAAATATGAAACATAAGATGTACGATGAGGTGCGGCTCGGAGGGCCTGAGGCGAGGCGAGAGGTGCCCTGAGACGCCCGACTCGGCCACCCATACCGGCCCGAGATCCGGCGATTGGCGATCCGGTTTTTCCGATCGCCTCTGCAGCCCATGCCATGGGGGTGCCTTTAGCAAGTATGAAAACAAATAATCAGAATAACATGTCAAAACTCATTTCCTATGCATCTACACAGACTTACACATCATAGCACAAAATCTTTGATAGGTTTCAGGTATGAGCACGTGTGGTTCAATTTTGATAAGTAATCCTTCATCAGTTTTAACATAAATAGCCTGCACGTGCCCGCTCTTATAGAGTTTGCTATCAGCAACTTCAAGTAGAGCCTGAACATAACATTCAATTGAATAGAAAAGTCATAAAGATAAGAACTTATCAATTCACGAAGAGTATAAGTACATCGCAACCAGAAAATTTGGATTTGGAAATTCGCAAAATGTTGAATAGAAATAAGTAGATGTACAAGTACTATTGGAAATTTTACCCACTGTACTAGTCCTAGAAATATATTCCCCATAGATAATCTCCATAGGAAGGGTATGATTTTAATTACAATTATTTATTTTGATTCTTTTTTTAGTGAAACATAGAATTCATTAAATAGTGTGGAAGTATCACACTAACTCAGAATACAAGAAATGCAAGCTGTAAACTTGCTCAGAGTACAGGAAAGCTAATGTCCTCCTATCTCAA
This sequence comes from Orobanche coerulescens, assembly GCA_033398695.1. NCBI lineage: Eukaryota > Viridiplantae > Streptophyta > Magnoliopsida > Lamiales > Orobanchaceae > Orobanche > Orobanche coerulescens. The sequence goes on along the minus strand of CM065805.1, from coordinate 47,330,205 downwards.
CATAAAATCATCTAAGCTAATGCCACTCATAGAGGGCCTGAAAAAGAAAAGTTTCAGGCCAGCATTTTAGCAGTGTTGATGATCTGCCTCGGTCTATTTGTACCATGAAAGACTCTTCTATTTCTTTCACTCGAAAGACCCGCATGAAACAACTTCCACACCAATATAGCCACTCTAGACAAGTCTGCAAACTTCCAGTTACAAAGTATACGATGAGCCCCTCATTCCTGTCAATAGAACTCTTAAACTCGCTAGTCAAGAAGTCCGAAACAGCTGCAACCACCCAACAAAACCTGAATAATTAATTATTTAATTCACTCAGCTTCAGCAAAACACCTAATGCACCTGTTCACCATGGGAAGACTCCTCCTTTGCAAGGAGTCAACTGTCAGCACCCTTCCCCAAGTGAGCACCGACATGAAGAAAGAGATTTTTGTTGAGACATGTGAATTACAAACTATAGGGAACCCATAGAAGGCTAAGTGACTGTTGAGTTCTAGCCTCCTCCAAACGAGCATACATAGAATTAGCAGCGCAAGAAACCTCTTTTCTCATCTGAACTGTTAGGTTCAGAATTGATGACTGTTTGGCAAGAAGATCAACCAGTTGTGAAACTTTATCAAGTTCCCTATCATAGAAGCATCTTCTTAGATACAAGTTCCACACCCTCTCACTCCCTGCCTGAATGTGTCATTCCTGAAAGAATTATCCGTATTAAACAACTTCTGAAAATTCATAATCCATTTCCACAATGAGCACCCATAAGTGTTGGTCTGTCTACTAGTGTACCCGTAAGTGTTAGTTTTGTTGAGTTTTTATATCATGGACCCGGAAGCAATACACAAGGCTTGGGGATGAATTGAGCAGGGTATTTATGACATTTACTCATTTATCTTTTATATATTCATCATGTTTCCAAAATGCATCATGGACCCGGGTCCATCATGTAAATTGCCAGCTTTTTTCTGTAATTTGGAAGGTATTGGAAAAAAAAGGAGTCGACGTGGCCTATATCAAAACGATAAAGGATATGTATGCTGGAGCTACGACGACAGTCAGGACATGGAGGGGAGAGCCCATTTTTCTTTGCAATGGTGATGGATGAACTTACCAGGGATATTCAAGATGATGTACCACGGTGCATGTTGTTTGCAGACGATATTGTCTTAGTGGATGAGTCAAAACAATGAGTAAATGCGAAGTTGGAATTATGGAGAGAAACTTTGGAGCAATGTTTGAAAAAACGCTCGAGGCGTACGCCTCGAGGCGCGCCTCAAGGCGAGGCGTGGAAGAAACACCTCAGGGCGTTGTACAATAAGCGTGGATTTGAGACGAACGCCTCTCCTCACCGAGGCGCTGAAGAAACGCATGCCTTGAAGCGTTGTGTTTGAGGCGCAAGAGGCGCTCGATGCTTGAACGGCGTCGTTTTTTTTTTTTTAATACGGGTCAGTTTTAAAAAATCAACTCCTGCTGTACGACCTGTACTAAAACCTAACCCTCAACGACCTACTGTACGGAAAGGAAACTCTCAGCCTCGGCGATTCTCAGCGGTGATTTTCGGCGAATCTCAGCGGAGATATCCGGCAACTGTGCACAGAATTTAAAGAACCCGAAGCGGCGACTCACGGTGAGCCTCTTTCATCTTTTCTTTAAACTGGGATTTTACGTTTTCTTTTTTCAGTTTAATTTTATTTTAAAAAAAAAAAAAACATTTTTTCCTATTTGGGAGACGTTTTTTAAATGTGTAGTGATTTGTTTATTTTTCAGTTTTGCTTAGATTTTTTTTTTAGTTTATCATAATTTACTGAATATTATTTTTAATTGTAGTGATTTGTACTTTAATTGTGGTGATTTGAGAGAGTAAGTTTTTTAAATTTTTAGTGATCTGTTTTTTTTTCAGGTTTGCTTAGTATTCTTTAGTTTGTCATAATTTGCTGAATATTGTTTACATGGATATCATGATGTTTTGATATTTTAGTTAATTTTTTTCTACTTTAATTGATATTGTTTCTAGTTTTTCTATTGGTTTGAATTTTCTAGTAATTTCCATGGATATTACGATATTTTAATAAGGTTTTTTTTATTTTAATTGAGGCTTACGCCTCGATGCGCTTCGAGGCTTACGCCTCGCCCCGTCCGGCCAAAACGCCTCAAACTCGCCTCACGTTTTTTTAAACATTGCTTTGGAGAATAAAGGTTTTAAGTTAAGTCGTAGTAAGCGCGGGCCTGTAACCCAAGCGGGGACCACGAGGCGAACAGGTCATGCTGGAAAACTTACCTCTAGATCGGGGTGAGGTCGAGCCTCTAGGGGGTATTCAGGACATGGGACAATCCTCCTCTTCCATGGGGAAGTAAAAAAAGAAAAAAGAAAAAAAAAAAGTTAAGTCGTAGTAAGACCGAGTACATGGAGTGTAGATTCAGTAAAACGAGAAGGGCAAGTACTGAGCATGTGATGGTAGGCATGCACAAAATAGCGGAAAAGGAGGCTTTCAAATATATGGGGTCAACGATTCAAAATACCGAGGACGTGGATGACCATATTAGACATAGGATTCAAGTAGGATGGAATAAATATCGTAGCGCCACTGGGGTATTGTGTGACAGAAAGGTCCCTCAAAAGATTAAGGGTAAATATTCCAAAATGGCAATAATACCAGTGATGTTATATGGATCATGGATCAGGGAAATATTAACATATCCAAAGGATGTCGATGAGGATGCTAAAGGAATTGTATGGCGTGACACGAAGAGATAGAATTAGAAATGAAGTAATCCGGGAGAAAGTAGGGGTGCCCCAATTGAGGAAAAACTGAAGGAGAACAGTCTAAGATGGTAGCGGCATGTAAAAAGACGTCCAATAGGTGCACCAGTTAGAAGGTGTGAAGCTATGATAGTCACAGATGAGCGGAGGTAGGGGTAGACCGAAAAAGAGTTGGACGGAGACTATTTCGTAAGACTTAGAGCTCATGGGCTTATAGAAGGGATGACCCAGCACAGGGTAGAATGGAGACGTCATATTCATATAGCCGACCCCACCTAGTGGGATAAGGCTTGGTTTGGTTTGGTTTGGATCAAACAACCTTATAGATATCCCTTGAAACTACTTTCATCAAACAATTCCAACCTGCCAACTTTTTTCCTCGATAAAAGGAAATCTCATTAGTACAAATCATCGCGATTTCATTAAAGACCATGGTTGTTACGGCGGTAAGTCGAGTCGAGTCGACGGAGGTCCGGCATTGCGAGCGGTAGACTAGTCGAGACTAGTCGACTAATTATATATTATATGTTATATATTATGCATACTAAATATATTGATATATATTATATATTGTATACTGATATAGTGATATATATTATATATTATATATTATGTATACTAAATATATATATATAGGGGCGCGTTCTATGCAGTACCAATATTAGATGCAATACTTTACAGTACTAATTTATGCATGAGTTTTGTACTAATTATGCATGAAATATATGCATTTCGTGCATCAAAATTTCAATGCATTAAAATATGCAATATATTTGATGCATATAATCTAATATTTTAATGCATCGATATTTTGATGCATATATTGCATATTTTAATGCATTGGAATTTTGATGCACGAAATACATATATTTCATGCATAATTAGTACAAAACTCATGCATAAATTAGTACTGTAAAGTACTGCATCTAATATTGGTACTGCATAGAACGCTCCACTATATATATAATACATACACATATATAATATAATATAATATATATCGGCTGAAGTTTCAAAGGGAGAGGTACAGCAAAATCAAATCGGCGTGCAGTTTTAGAGGGGAATCAGAAATCAGCCGAAGAAAATATCGGAAATCGAAAGAAATAAAAAAGAAAGAAGAAGAAAGAAAAGTAGAGGATTCTCCAAGTCCAGGAAATCGACGGACGGCGGTGGGCACGATGGCTGCTACTGCTGCTCCTGGTCTTTTGGCCTTTTTTCGACGGGACCGAAGTGGAGATTTCTTCAGTCGGCTGACTCGCTTTGCATTTAGGTTTGAGGTTGACGATTTTTTTTTTAAATATTTTGCCTCGGGTCCAAGTCGGACCCCAGTCGTCGCCCAGTCGACCCAAGTCGCCGACTAGGCGACCCATGTCGTTCAAGTCGGGCGACATATTTACACAAGGGGAGTCGGAGTGACACGGCGCCGATCCTCCACCGCCTGGTCGACTAGTCGACGACTAGTCGCTACTAGTCGATCGCCGTAACAACACTGTTAAAGACTCCAAAATCTTCGTGGCCAGCAACTAAAGGATTACCTTATTCTTTAAAAGACCTCACTAGAAAATTTAAAACAGCAACGAAAGGATTACTTTCATATCGTCCTAATCCAAAATAAGTCTCACTCAATTCATCAAAATCATTCCTTCACCATCTTTATTACCACACCAGTGCAGTACCACTAGAAATAAATAATTGGAACAATGCCAACCACTTGAAGAAAAAAAGGCGCCTTCGATTAACAAGTTGGACCAATTATAAAAGCAAGTTTCTCAATTGCTCATGCACGTGGTGCTACAGAGCATTGAAAATGAAGGCTTTTCTGAATCCCGATAATATGGTTTATAGATTAGTACAACAGCACTGTTCCTGCAACTTTAAAATAATGCACATACCTGGTGAATAATTTCAGGTCGATAATCATATGGATTCTTTTTATGCCTCCGCAGGAAATTTGCATGATCATCTGGATTCAAAATCTGAAAAGTCTGTAACATTGAAATAGATAATAATTAGAGACACCAGCAAGCTAGGAGATAAATATTACAACGAAATGCCACTGGTGCTAATCAGCGATCGCGCTTTCCATGAACAGCCAGGTTGATCGTACAGGCACCGGACTCAAATTTCAAACGGATAAAAAATTGGTAATCTGACAAAAGTGATTGTGCACATGCAAGTATTTTTTTTAAATGTTAGTGACAGGAAAACACTAATAAGTAAGAGATATTAAAAAGACTAAAAGAGATAGGAAATAGGGGTTTACAGGTTGTAAAAGGCAGTCGACGTGAAAGTATTGTTATATTGCTCTCTTATGTTAGTACCTCATGAAGCCCACATCTCATAGAGGGTAAGGTCGTAAGGATGTCTTCACTTTCAGTATTAATGAGATACCTTTTATAAATTAGAGAGAGAGAGAGAGGATATTCGAATTCATGTCTACCCTTGCAAACACATCCAAATCCTCTGTTTTCAGCCTTTCCTATCTCGTTTAAGTGATAACATACATTGTACTTAAGAAATAATCTTTCTAATAATCTGATCAACTCCAACAACTAAAAAGATAAACTAATTATGTAAATCCATTTTACACCAATAGTTAACTAAGTAGAAAGAATTCACTTTATCATCAGTAGTCATAACAACTTGATCCAACAAAAGAACTAACCGCAAGACCTCTGCACAAACAATTACAAAATCAAAAATGATTAAACACCATACCTTTCCTACCAAAGCAGGTACCAAAGAGGCCATCTCAAAAATAAAAATGATCCCAGACTTTGTACTGTTATTGGAAGGTATCCTAGGTATTCCAGGAAGTTCGTGCAAGACTTCCTTGATATTCATTTCATCCTCCATTAGCAACATTTTCTCCTTTCTTTCCTGTTCCATCGATACTTCTCCAACATTTGTCTGCTCTTCCTTTGTACAGCTAGACATTTTAACTGAGCAAGGTCGTAACATCAATCCCTTCTGCTCTTTCTTACTAATGCTGCCATCGAAATGACAAAAGGATCATGAGGATAAAGTTGCAGCAATTATATTGTGGTCATTATGGTCGTTCAAGATATGCGTGTTTACCAAACAAATATTAAAACATAGCAAACATCCCCCTGAACACAGCATGGCAAAAGAACTACGTGTGCATGCACACGTTGCTTAACTTTAACACATAATGAGGGATGATATTGGTAAGCATACAGAAAATAACAGATAGTGGTGATAACTAATATTAATGACAAGAGAAATGTTCCAAACCGTTTGTGGCATGCCAATGCCATAACATCAGATCAAAGCAATAAGCACCATCAATTTCTAAAGGATATATTATACCCCCACCGTCCCACTTGAGGATGGTGATTTCAGAATATGGTTTTGTGCCACTTGAAGAGGATACATTCAAAATAAAATCTTAATATCTAATTAAAATTTATATAATATTCCTTAATATTAAAGTTTTTCGTTATATAAATTACAATATTAGTTATTTGAAAAAAGAAAAAATCAAAGATGAGTGTGAATAGATGGTTTGAAACGAATTGTACATTCGTTAAAATGACCAAAATAAAAAATTATACCTTAACCACATTACCCTCTTCAAGTGGGACGGAGGGAGTATGTATTTCCTACATGCAATTGATTACTTGCTTTACAAGTCCAGTGATTCTTTTCTTATTGATTTAGATTACCTCTGCAGTCAGTGTCTCCACCCTCTCCCAATTAATATAAAATATGGCTTATGTTTATTTCGCATCACAAAAAAAAAACCAGTAATCCATGAACAAATGCCTTAATCTATGTTGTTAATTTTTAACCAAAACCTGAGCATTTGATAAGAATATATTCTAATGATATCTACTGTTGTCAAATGCTTTTTTAACTTATTATTCAGCAAAACTCTGTCCCTTTTATTACTTTTTCTAAGCAAGGTTTAACCCTCAATGACAATACTACTTGTGTGGTCAATGTTTGAGAGACTAAGGGGTATGGGATTTATTACCGTATGTGGATGGTGTTTGTTGTAATACCTAATAAGATTCTCAAACCATGACTTATAATTCCTTTAACAACCAAAAAACATATATATTACTCCCTCCGTCCCATAGCAGTCTGCACAGCTGACTGGGCACGGAGATTAAGAAAATACACTTTTTGAAGAGTTGACCAATTTAAGGGAGGTTATAAAAGGTAACTCATGTGTAAGTGAAGTAAGAAAAAAAGTAAAAGTGTGTTAATTGAGTTAAAAAAGTAATGGCAATTGTGTAAATAATTGTGTATAGTGAGGGTGTTAAAAACAATTTTTTTACCATTTATGGGTGTGCAAACTTCTGTGGGACGGACGAATAAGGCAAGTGTGCAAACTCTTGTGGGACGGAGGGTATTTTTTACAACAGTTGGATATTTATAAGTCAATTGCCATGGATTCAACATTGGACTTACCCAGGTCAGCATAATATTGCTTATTGCTTCAACCTTGGACTTCTACAGAAACCTTTTGCTTGTTTATTACTTATTCTACACAATTAACTTTTTGTTGATACACAGTAGATTCTTAATATACAGAAAGAATATCAAACCAATCTTTTTGTTTACACAGTAGATTCTTAATATACAGGAATAATATTAAACCAGACAGATCTTGGTGTTTACTAAGAAGAATCGATTCCTGATTTCTTGATGTACGTGATGATTTTACAATATTAATCACATAATGTGACATGACAATAGCAATTATCTCAATTAATCACCGTCTCATGATATTTTCCATGTAACTGGAAAAACCTGTGATGATGATGGTTCTAGAATTTCATCTCATTTCTCCTTCATATGAAGGTTGCGATAGGAAGGGCATCCGGCATAAACTTTGCCACTTTATTTTTGCATGAATTATAGTGTTACCTAATTTTAGACAATTAATTGACACTATATTCTTCATGTCACTAACCCCGACATAGCTAGGATTAAGGTGCAGTTGATAATGATGATGATTACTAGGAAACAGCCTTAATAAGAACATCCACACCAAACTGACTTAAGAGGGGGGAAGGGGGAGGGGAGGGAGGGAGGTGTACTTGGATCTCTGTTGCCGCAGGCAAAAAGAATTTTTCTTCCCACTAAAGATAACGCGTAGAAGCGGCGACCGCCCCACAAAGATTGGAGCACGCAGCCGATGGTGGTGGTGCGGTGGTTTTTGGCGGCACACCATCTGCAGATGCGAAAAATGTTTAACAAGGGAGATAACTAATGGACCAAATAAGACGATAAAAAGTAAACTTTCACATGTTCCTAACAAATATGTGTAGTGAACAACTTCACTCAAGAAGGCCCAAAAGCGCAGAACTGATATTACTATAAGTGAATAGAAATTGCGCTGAACTGATATTACTATAAGCGAAATAGAAATTTCATTTAAATCAAAAAATCAGCAATACCATTATGAATTATTATGAACAAACAAAACATCAGGGTACAGAAATAGTCACCGAAGTACGTTTGATGTCAGTATAATTCTTTTAGTAATAACATCACATAACTTTTCCATGTCTCGACTTTTCATAATAAATAAAAAAGACATAACTTTAGACCAAGCGAAAGGTATGTCTTTTACGGATAACAATGGTATGGTAAATAAAATTGGCATTGAATTAAAAAGCTATTGTCGATTGTCTTTTACCCTCATGTCTTAACAGATTTGGGGAAGAAGGCCCTTCGAACATTCTAGGCCGATCTTATTGATGTTGATATACTTGAGTTCGAGTGAGGAGCCGATCTGTGGCTACCCACTCTATTGATTTGATACTCATTTTGCCTTCATACGAGAGAGTGGCCGACTTGTGGTTGTCCTCATTTTGTACCGGGTTCATCCCGGGGTGATTTTTCACCACCAATTTTGATCAATACATATTTATTTACTGATAAAAAAAATGAAAATCAGGAATCTTTAACATCTGTCACTTATATTCAACAGGTGACTGATTTATATACGAAAAAAACACTGGCCGGAAACCCGCTAAGAAGTTTGACAGAAGAGTAATGATTGAACAAGATAAGCCGAAAACGCAGTAAAAATGACTTTTCACGTATCAAATCGAACATCGCAATAAAGAATTAAAGTCCACAAGCGACATAAAAAATGAGATTAAGGCATATGCAACATTTATGCTCAGTAAACATGCAGAGAGAGAAAAGGGAACAGAAGACCAACTCTGAGAGGGTGGAGACCGGCCTTGAGATCGAGGGCTACGCGCTCCCTATCTTCGTCGAAGGCCTGCGGCGGCTGAGTGTTACTGTTGTCGTCGTATTCTTTTTTACCTGCTGCCAATTCCATTTCGATGCTATGTCTCAGCAGTCACCTCTTGAGCCCTAGCCCCTACAGCTTTCTTCTCTCTTTTTTCCGTTTTCTATTTGGGGATGGAGGTATTCGATTATTTATTTGCAGTTGTTGTAATGTCCATTTTTATTAGTATCTTTTTTAACATAATGTTTAATACAACAATATTACTCCAGTAGCGGCTCCCGCAAAAAGCGGGGTAGGGGATTTGATGTACGTAGTCTTACCCCTGTCTTAACACAGGGAGACTGTTTTTGGATGATTCAAAATGAAAGTTGCATCGAGAATTGCATGGAATGATTAATATTTCATGAGAAAAAGAAGTGCAGTCAGTTTAGTGAGTCATTTTGTTTTATTCCATTACAATCCATAACCAAATAATGAGTCTTTGGCTCCATTGGAAACAATGGAAATTAGTTTTTAACATAATGTTCCATACTTTTAATAGGAATACTAGAGGCTCGTATAACCTTATTTGTTTGTTTTCGATATGAATGACTATGACATAATCTTGGGTATGGACTGGTTATCAAAATATCATGCTACTATTGACTGTCGGAGGAAGGTTGTGACATTCCATCCACCTGGGTAAGAACTTCTTTATTTTGTCGGGGTTGATAAGAATTTTATATTTCCAGTAATCTCAGCAATGAAGGCACAACGTCTATTAAACAATGGTTGTGAAGGCTATCTAGTAAGTATAATGAGCATTGAAAAGCAAGATTACTTAAGCGCCAATGAAGTACCCGTGGTGAAAGAATACCCTGAAGTGTTTCCCGATGATCTATGGGGACTGCCACCCGATCGTGAAATAAAGTTTGTGATCAACTTGCAGCCGGGAACAGTATCAATATCAAAGTCACCATATTAAATGGCACCAGCTGAATTAAAAGAATTAAAGACCCAGTTGCAAGAGCTGTTAGATAAAGGCCTCATTTGGCCTAGTTATTCACCATGGGGAGCACCAATATTCTTCGTTCGTAAGAAGGATGGCTCCTTGAGGATGTGTATAGACTATCGAGAGCTCAACAAAGTCACGATCAAAAGTATCCTATGCCTCGAATTGATGACTTGTTTGATCAACTTCAAGGCGCATCTGTCTTTTCAAAGATTGATTTGCGATCAGGGTACCATCAATTGAAGATAAAGGAAGAAGACATCCCAAAAACGGCATTCAGTACGAGGTACGGACACTATGAGTTTTTGGTGATGCCATTTAGCCTAACAAATGCCCCCACCAACATTCATGGATTTAATGAATAGGGTGTTTAAAGACTTCCTAGATAAGTTTGTTATTGCGTTTATTGATAATATTCCCATATATTCAAAGACCAAAGACGACCATACAATGCATCTAAGGAAAGTTTTAGAAGTTTTAAAACAGAAGCGGCTATATGCTAAGTTTAAAAAGTGTGAATTCTGGTTAGACCGAGTGGTATTCTTTGGGCATGTTATATCTGGAGCAAGGATTTCAGTAGACCCAAGCAAAGTTGAAGCAATCAATAACTGGCCACAACCCACAAATTCTACAAAAGTACGCAGCTTTCTTGGGCTAGCTGGATATTACCGTCGATTTGTAGAGGAATTCTCCAAAATTGCCTCTTCATTAACATAATTGACTAGAAAGAATTTTTCCTTCAAGTGGATAGAATCATGAGAACAGATCTTTTAAGAACTGAAGAAGCGGTTGACATCGGCACCGATCTTGAACATTCCAGTGGGAACTGAAGGTTTCAAAGTCTATAGTGATGCTTCAAAGAACGGTCTAGGTTGTGTATTGATGCAGAATGGTAAAGTAATAGCATATACATCTAGACAACTGAAGGAGTATGAAAAAAAACTATGTGACACATGATTTGGGACTTGCTGCAGTTGTGTTTGCACTTAAAATATGGAGGCATTACCTATATGGAGAATGCTGTGAAATTTATAGAGATCACAAGAGCCTGAAATATTTCTTTACTCAGAATGAATTAAATATGAGACAGTGAAGATGGTTAGAACTTGTTAAAAACTATGATTGTGTTATCAACTACCATCCTGGTAAAGCTAATGTGGTAGCAGATGCCTTAAGCAGAAAATCAGCACAATCTATTGCGGCCATGACTTTGATCCAGAAGCTAGAGTTACACAATTTGATGAATATGGATGCAGAAATTATCCAACATGGATGGCTCGAAACAAAATTGTCAGCATTAACCATTCGACCTACTTTAATTGATAGAATTCAGCAAGGGCAAAAAGATGACCAAGACTTAGATAAAGAAAAGAAGAACATTGAATTAGGAACATCTCCAGATTTCTAATTGTGAGAAGATGGTATTATTCGATTTAGAAATCATTTATGTGTACCTAATGCTGAAGATGTTCATAAAGAAATATTACTAGAGGCGCACTCAACACCATATCTAGTACATCCACACTACTACAAAAACAACATTTACTGACACTTAATTTCTGACACTTTATCAAAAGTGTTAGTAACTTCAGACATTTGACTCATTTTTTTTAACATAATTGTGTCATAAGATACTGACACTTAACTATCAGTAATTTGAGTGTCAGAATTTACTGACACTTAAATATTAATAATAAAAAAAACTCAATTTATTTAAAACATATTATTTATTTATAATACTTAACCCTACTCAATCAAGAGAAGTCTCTCTCTCCCATCCTCACATTCTTCACTAACGAGTGTTCTGGTTCGATCTCCGGTGGGTTCCTTCTCTCTCTTCCGCAAAATCTTTCTCAGGTAAACACTCTGTCTCTAACCCTTTTCATCTATTTCATTCTTCTTCAATCGAATATACATAAACTTGTGATTTCAAAAACATAATTTAGATCTATTTTTCCTTCTCTTTCTTCCCGCTTTCTTCCCACAGCCTCGCCCCTTTCTCGAATCCTTTCTTCCTTGTCGGTTCGGATTCTAGTAGCCACTCCACCGCCATCGGTCATCGTACACCTAGTAGCCACTATTTATTTTCCTTTATGTTATTAGAGAAACCTGCTTCGGAGAATCTCTAGCCGTGCGTCAACACTACCGCGAAGCTCTGCCGTGTGTTAACACTACCGTCGCGCCAAGGACGTCTGTTTGAGCAGCCGCGGTGAGAGGTGGTGGAATAATCCAGAATTTGGTATCACGGTACAACGCTTCTAGAATTGTTGGTTTGCCATCCCTCCTCCTTATGCTTTTAGTGTATTGAACAGAATATCTAAGTCCATATTTGACATTTTCAAGTTGTGGCTGGGCAATTTCAGTGGAACAATTACGCAAACACTTTCAATTGTTGTTGTTCTCCTTTTGTCCTTCTGATTTTGTTTTTATTTTTTCAATCACCTTCATTGTGTTTGTGCTTATCAATGCATGAAAATCTATTTGTGTCACTCATCACTAGTGTAGGTTTTTGTTTACTTTCTCTGTACCACTGTTTTTGTACAAAGAGAAAAAAATAGATTTATAACAAAAGAATATTCAGATAGGAGAATGTTTAAAAGATTTATAATAAGAGAATGTTCATATTTATTATCAGTGTAGGATTTTATTATAAGTCTGTTTTTTTTTCTCACATTTAAATGTACAAATAGACGTTTGTTAATCATCACTTCTAGTTTTACATGACATCTAGGTTGTTTAGTGAAGGTTTGAGGTGGATTAACTTGATCTTCTCTTTGCACATTATGTTATAATATGTTAGTAGACATATTGAGTTAGAGATGTCCTTCACATTATATTACAATATGGAGTTTCATAAGCTTTAACTAGTAAAGCTTCATTTATTTCAAAATGTTTTGTATGCAACCTGACACTGAATATTTTATATGCACAGGTAAGGGTATTTGAAATGGACAAAACTTGGATATCTTGTGATGGAAGGTCTTTAGAGTATAAAATTGGTGTTGCTATTATATTGCAATATGTTATCGAAATTTACTCTATACTATGGTGTAGCTCTCCGTGACGATAGGAATCATGCTATCATATCTGCTGGGACTATTTGTTAATTGGAGATTGCTTGCGGTTCTTGGTAATTCCATGCATATTTTGATAATTCAAGTTGTATATAGTACTAATAGACTAATTTACTCCATTCATGGAAATTTGTACATTATGTTTCGAGTTTTTTCCTTTCATGGTGATGGATCTTAGGATTAGAACCTCTTTTTTTTTACGATATGATTGGAACCTCTATAAATGAATACTCTGTAAATTTATTACCTCCAATTTAAATTTTTTATAGTCCCGAATTGGCATCGGAATGGAAATTATCACTCCATAAAATAAAATCTCTTTGAATTCATAGATATATGTGGTCTCGAGGCTATTATATTATAGAGGTTTAACTGTATTCATCCATTTTAAGTCATTTGTTTTTTTTATTCAATTATTATATGGCTCTATGATATGAAGAGTTTAGCTTTATGGGTCATTCCGCTCCGTCACTTGGGAAAAAATCACTGAAAACAAATTTATTTTGGTTATATTAAGGCTTCTGTAGAGCTACTAATATTGATTTCATGCACAGCATTATTGCCTTGTTTAACATTGATATCTGGACTGTTCTTCATCCCGGAATCTCCTCGGTGGTTGGTGAGGCTACAAAGAAGCTTTTCTACTCTTACTCCTCCATTTTTTTCAAAGAACAAGTACTAATATATTTTCACTCTGTTGAAAAATTAAGGCTAAAATGGGAATGGCAGAGAATTTCGAAGCATCTCTTTAAGTTCTCCGAGGTTTTGACACTGATATTATCCATGAAGTAAATGAGATCAAGGTACGGTTTTCTCGCGTAGATTCATAGGACCTGAAACATAAGGCACGTCATTTGTCTTTTTATGTCGAGGATGCTTTTATTAGTTTCTTCAACAATGCTCAGGTGAGACTTCATATGCCTTTTTTTGGCAGGGATCTGTTCAATGAACTAGTTGAAGAACGAGAATCCACTTTGCAGATTTCAAACTGAGAAGATATTGGTTACCATTAATGGTGATTAAGTTATCTGATCTTGTTTTAGTTTCCTTACATTTAATGTTTTTTGTTAAATCATTTTTATCGTGCAGATAGGAATCGGGTTACTTGTTTTCCAACAGTTATCCGGAATTAATGGTGTTATCTTCTATTCCAATAATATCTTTGAATCTGCAGGTGGGGGTTAGAAGTAAAGTAACATTCCTATAATTTGATTTCGGTTTTAGCATTATAGAAATTACTATTACTATTAATATATTTCAATCAAAGTTATCACGACGCCAAGTTGATCCAAGTCGCTCATGTACGGTCAGGACAAGCCAGACAAGTTGTCCGACTAGTCATGTCAAGTCGACAAGTAGATTTAGTACATAATATAACTAACTACACAACAATTTCATAGTTTTCATCAAAACTAATAGAATATAAAGTTCAAATTCAACCCATATCCATAATAGATCGTAATCATTACATAATGAAGAGACTCTAAACCTACTCCGACGGCATCTCAGGCCCCGAAGCAGTCAGCTGTTCAGAATCAGGCCACTCAGTTCGCATCGTTTAAGATGACGGGAGAAACAAAAGACGGGGCTCATAATTATCAGACGGGAGCCGGTTCAGGGGCCTGCAAGCCCTGAATTTATGAGATGAAGAGGACCGATGATCCGGAGGCCCGAATGATCTCAGGTACACTCGAAATTTTATCTCAACCTGTGTGTACCCTTTTTGATACTGGTGTATCGCATTCATTCATTTTCGAGTCATGCTTGAGTAGACTTCATCTGGATAGTGCTACTAGTTGTGAACCTTATGTCATTGGTCTACCAGACGGTAGAAGAATTATCGGGGATCGTGATGGTGTTCAAACTCGTAAAAGATCTTTAGAATAGTTTAATAATTTTGCCTTTGTATTCGAAGTTGAACCCAAGAATATTTGAGAAGCTCTAAATGATGAAAATTGGATAACGGTTATGCAAGAAGAACTTTCACAATTTGAGCGAAACAAAGTTTGGAATTTGGTTCCCACACCGGTAGATAAATCTGTGATCAGGATAAAATAGGTTCATAAAGTTAAGT
Organism: Orobanche coerulescens; assembly: GCA_033398695.1. NCBI lineage: Eukaryota > Viridiplantae > Streptophyta > Magnoliopsida > Lamiales > Orobanchaceae > Orobanche > Orobanche coerulescens. The sequence goes on along the minus strand of CM065805.1, from coordinate 47,315,070 downwards.
GTGACGAAGACGGCTATCGAGTGAAAAATAAATCACGTCTTGTCGCCTAAGGCTGCAATCAAGAAGAAGGCCTTGATTATGAAGAAAGCTTCTGTAATATCCGCATTTTTCTTTCCCTTGTATTTTTATTTTTGGTGTATTTCTCGATCGTAGTGACCCTCGTGTACCTTTCAGTGTGTCCTTCCTGTCAACTGTTGAACTGTATTCTCGTTATTGTTATGCGGAACTGCCGTTTCGGGGTTGCCGTGGATCCATTTTGTGTTATTGGTTCCCAAATATTGATTCCTATCGTTTTATTCTCTTTCCGGATCATTTTTATCATTTTGGGACCCAAAAGGGGGTGTGGGCCGCGGCACAAGATGTGTGCCGCGGCACACAAATTTCTTCAGTTTTTGGTCGAGCGAATCATCGTGTGCCGCGGCACACCCATCCGGTGCCGCGGCACAGTGCCAAGTCAGTGCCGCGGCACACCCGTCCGGTGCCGCGGCACACTCGTATGACTTCCGCGACCAAAACCCGACTGTACCGAGTGCCGCGGCACACGCAGTGTAATACCCGGTTGTAATTCATTCATTTTCATTCAGTAATTATCAGTCTGTAATTGTCACTCAGTGTATTTTCACTCAATTATAATCATTCATCAATCATGTTCGTTCACCGTGTTCACCATTCGGAAAAAACTTCGAGTTGTGTATCGTTATTGTTCATTGTTTCAATTTTCCTCATATGAGTTCGACTTTGTTAGATCACCATTAATTTTTGGTAACTCCAAAAATTCTAAATCTTTGCAATATTATAGAGCATCGAGTTATCTTTCCAATGGTTCAAACGGTGAGTCAATCGGAGTCCGGACGAGAGAGTTATGGTCGTTTTAGCTCAACCGCTCATTTTTCGATTTTGGCGATCATCGCCGAACGAACTGGCCGTGTCGTCCGACACGGTCCGTGCCGTACTCGTCCGGAAAGTGCCGAGGTGTTCGCCTCGAGACCCGACCGTGTCGTCAGCACGGCCGAGTCGAACTCTTCCGGATTAGCCCGATGCGATCGCCCGAGGCCCGACCGTGTTCGGGACACGGTCGAGTCAATGCCGAGCGCCGCGGACGGTCACTCGGTAGGCCCCTTCGCGCCGCGACCGTGTCAAGCGGGACACGGTCGAGTCCTCGCTGCCACCAGCGCCCACGACCGTGTCGGGCGGGCACGGTCGAGCTGTCACCGAGTCAACCCCTATAAATTGGTTTTGAGCATTTCACTCATTTTTTCCAACATCATCACCTGCAACCGAGAGAGAATAACTTGTGGGAGAGATTTCATAATCAATAATCATAAGAATGAGTAATATTCATCACCTTCAATCGTTCGTGAAGCTTGGATAGTAGTTTATACACGTTTTCATCGGATCGGATTGGTTGGATATTCAAGAGGTAATTTCTTGACACCTTGGACTTGATTTTGTGTTGAGATATGATGTTTTGGATGTTATAATCATGTTATATGAAGGGATATGTATATGATTATGAGTTTGTATAAGGATTCATTGATTATTGAGGGATTATTCAAGAACACTTTGAATATCGAGTTGAAATTGGGGGTTTTCGATTAATTGTCGTTATAATCACGTTTTCGGATATTCATTTCGGATTATTGATCATTTGGAAGATGTTTTGTTGGTTTGAAACACTTCTTCGGGATTTGATATTGGTTGTTGAGGTTTAGTTGTAAACAATCGGAGTTTGGCCACAACGTATTCGATATAATGCCCCAATGAACTTAGTTTAATCGTATCGACGTTTTGAGTTCGTTATATTCGTGTTTAATTCGTATATTGATCGGATTGTCGGTAATTGTATTGAATTAAGGTTGTTCGTGCGACCGACACTTCATTTAGGACATTTGTTCGTGGAAGGACTTTCTTCATCGGTATTTTGTAAGTTAATTCTTACTCGGTTAAAAGGATATTCATACCTTTTGTTGTTGTTCATTCATAATCATAACTCATTCATCATTATATTAACCGTATCAAAACTTGTTGTTATCAATTAATCATTTCAGTCATAAGGAACGACGGTTCCAATCTTTTCATTGAGCTGTCATTTATTTCGTTACCATTCCACCTCGGTGAGTCATTATTCATTTTCGATGTCACTTTTGTTATATCGTGGCATTTCGGGTCATACTGGCGTGCCGGTTGGTATGTGTTGGATTTTCATGTCGGGCACATTATAGTCGTGTGTTGGTTGGTGGCCTCACATTGGGTGTGCACACACGATTCATATTGTCTCGTGAGACTGATTAGGTACAAGACCACACATGTATTCGATCGATACTCGTTGGTGGCTTGTGCACGGACACATTTCCATCCCGGGCGTAGTGTGGTGCCATTTCCTTTGAGCCGTACTGTTAGTTGATTCATATAGCATGTTTGATTGCGTATGTTTCGGCTGGATATTTCATAACTTGATATAATCATGATTGTGTATTTTCAACTCTTGAGGATTGTTGTTACATTTAATCGACCCGTTTGGGGATTTTGTTTTTCGTGTCATGGCAAGGCAAACGCACGGGAATAGCATGTTGACGTCGAGGAGTTCTAGTGATACTAGTAGGGGGCCCCGATCCTTCAGTTATTCATGTTATTGTCCTTTATTTTCCGCTGCAGACTTTCATTTGAATACTCCGTTTCATTCAGTGTTGTGTATTTTATCTTCATATAAAATACACTAGTATTCGGTATTGTCCTGGTGTATTGTAACAAAACTCCTCATCGGAGTAATTATTGTTGTAATGTAGTTCGGTACTACATTTATCTTGTGTAATTCATTCATTTCATTTGCCTGGTGGGTCCCAGTCAGGGATCTACGGCACTGTAATATCCGCCTAGTTTGGGGTGTTACAGAGTTGGTATCGGAGCGTGGTTTTGAATACTACCTTCCGAGTCATGTCTTATTTGAAATCATCGTCATCAGACTAGTATCATTGGACTTTCGCGTCACGTGTGACCTGTGCAAATGCCGAGCCAATCAGACCGGAAGAACTGTAAGATTTCTAACGCCATGGTATAATTTCTGGCAATAGTCATTCATTCATCATTCATCAATTAACAATCCTCAAACATCATCATTCATTGTGATTAGGACGATCATGTTAACTCATTAATCACTTAATTCATTTCATTACTCAGTTAATAATCAGGACGATCATGTTAACTCATTAATTACTCAATTCATTTCATTACTCAGTTGTCAATTTGGATGATCATATTATCAATCTTGTTAAGTTATTCAAGATAATCATTTCAAGAATTTCATCGATAATCATGTAACTTCAAGAAATCATTCATATAATCATTAAGTTAGAGCATGTATACTCATTTTCATCATCTCATGACATAATCATAACGTCTTAATCATGCGGGTAATATAATCATTATGCGACCTTCCTACTTCGATATGGAGAGAGGCTGTCGAGGATGCACGGAGAGAGACGCGGTGCGGACAAACCCGAGAAATAATCACTCATTGCCGGGAAATCGTGCCCGAGGACTCGACTCGATCGAGAAGATATTCGGGTTGATCCACTCACTTTTATGCGAGGCCATGATGACCCATGTGCGATTGCTCAATCATCATTGCGCCACTCGGCCGGATTAATCGAGAGAACTCTCCGTCACGAGCCACCGCTAAGGAAATTCTTTGGCGACAACATGCATATGTCAACAGAAATCAACGGCGTAATCAATCCGAAGGCGGTCATTCAACCTTCAAGAAGCCTCGTGTGAGTCCTATTGTTTCGGCGACCTCTACGGCGCATAATCGTGCGGGATCTCGATCCACGAGCGGTTCGGCCATCACCTGTTATAGCGTGGGGATCTTGGTCATGTCGGCACCAAGTGTCCGAGACATCTGTCACGTGCTATAATTGTGGGAATTTTGGACATAAGGCCCGTTTTTGCCGAAAGGACTCCAAGTCGGCTCCGGCGGCATCTCGAGCTTCAAGCAACCAGCGTTTCAGAATCAGACTGCTTTGTCATCGTCGTTTAAGACAATGGAAGCAAAAATAGTTGGAGCTCGTATTTATCAGACGGAGCGTCCGGTTCGGGGCGGCAAGTCCCGATTCATATGATGAGGAGGATCGATGATCCGTGGCGAATGATTTCAGGTATACTCGTAAATTTATTTCAACTTGTGTGTACCTTTTGATGCTGGTACACCGCATTCATTCATTTTCGAATCATTCTTAAATGGACTTATCTCGGGATAGTCCTATTGCTTGTGGACCTCATACCATCGATCTACCTGACGATGGAAGAATTTTCGGAATCATACCGAATTAAGTTTAATGACCGCGATTGGTTGATGGATCTAATCGTGGTGAATTTATCTTAGGACGATTTAATTTTCGGTATTAGTTGGTTTGATCGTCTTGATACTATCCTCAGTGTTTGTTAGCGTTTGGTCGCTACCTTTCCGTCGTTAGTTGTCGAATGTGTGCTTCAAGGAAGTAATCCCCGTTATTCCAGTAGAAATTTTATTATGGCGGAAGCAGAGAAATTCCGCAATCAAACTATTCAATCATTCATTGTATCATTCTCATCGATTGGCCTTTCTAAGGCAATCGAGTTATTCAATCATTCTTTGTATCATTTTCATCGATTGGCCTTTTCTAAGGCAATCGAGTCATTCAATCATTCATTGTATCATTTGCATCGATTGGCCTTTCAAAGGCAATCGAGTTATTCAAACATTCCTTTTATCATTTTCATCGATTGGCCTTTCAAAGGCAATCGAGTTATTCAAACATTCCTTGTATCATCTTCATCGATTGGCCTTCCTAAGGCAATCGAGTTGTTCAATCATTATTGGTATCTCTTTTTATCGATTGACCATTCTAGGGCAATCGAAATGTTCAATCATTCATGGTATCATTGTCATCGATTGACGATGTATTTCCAGACGAGTTATCTGGTTGCCTTCACATAGAGTAAGGGAATTCAGGAATGAGTGGGAGCCGGTACGTCCCATTTATCGAAGGCACCGTATCGGATGGCCCCGACCAAAATGCAGGAGTTGAAGATTAAACTTGAGGAGTAGTTCGATAAAGGTCATCTCCGACCGATTGCGTCCCCGTGAAGAGCACCAGTGTGATCTGTCAAGGAGAAGGATGGCTCGTCTCGTGTGTGTATTAATTACCAGGAGTTGAACAGGGTGATGATCAAGAGTAGTATCCTTTACCTCGTATTGATGATCTTTTAGATCAACTTCAGGGAGCTTCAGTATTTTCCATGATCGACTTAAGATCTGGATATCACCAGTTGCTAATTCGAGAGTCGGATATCGTGAGGACATCGTTTCATACACGCTATGGTCATTATGAGCTCGTAGTTATGCCGTTCGGGCTAACTATTGCACCTGTGGTATTCATGGGGGTTAATGAATCGGGTTTTCATCGACTTTTTGGATCAGTTTGTTGTTGTCTTCATCGACGACATTTTGATTTATTCTCGTAGCCAGCAGGAACATGAGGTTCATCTTCATCAGGTTCTCGACGTGTTGAGACGAGAACAACTTTATGGAAAGTTTTCCAAATGTGAGTTCTGGAGGTCCGAGGTGACTTTCTCGGACATGTAATTTCATCTGACAGAGTTCGTGTCGACCCTCAGAAGACGGAGACTATCCGAGATTGGCAACCTCCGAAAGATATTAAGTAAATCCGATGTTTCCTCGGATTAGCTGGTTAATTATCCAACCCACGACCTGGAGCTTGCAGCCGTGGTGTTCGCTTTGAAGATTTGGCGTCATTATCTTTATGGCGTTACCTGTCAGATATTCACCGATCATAAGAGTTTAAAGTATATATTTACTCGAAGGAGTTAAATATGCGGCAGAGACGGTGGTTGGAATTAATCAAAGATTATGATATCGAGATCCTTTACCACCGGGAAGGCGAACGTTGTCGCCGACGCCTTGAGTCGTAAGTCCGTTCAGAGCAGATGCTTGCTCGTTTAACAATTCGAAGGAGCTCCAACAGAATTCCTTAGACCCGAGATCGAGGTCTGGCTTCAGAATTCGGGACACTTTGTATGTTAGAGATTTCATCATCTCTTGAGGATGCAATCGGGAGAATCGGGGTTCGTACCAAGCATTGTTGCGCATTAGTGAGGATGTGGCTCAAGGGAAAGCCCCTGGATTCGTGATCCACGAGGATGGACTTTTGAGATTTATGAATCGGATGTGTGTACCGGCGAATGACGAGTTGAAAAACTCTCTTTCGAGAGAAGCTCATGCTACCCCTTATTCTGTTCATCCGGTCCAAAGAAGATGTACACGGACTTTAAACAAAATTACGGGTGGAGTAATATGACGCGAGAAGTCGCAGTATTTGTTTCTAGATGATTAACCTTTCAACTAGTCAAGTTTGAATATCATCGTCCGGCGATTATGCTGATACCGCTCCCTATTCCGTAATGGAAGTGGGAAGACATTTCTATGGAATTCATCACGAATTGCCGGCCAGTCGTCGTGGCATAAATACGATCTGAGTGATCGCGGACTGCTTTACTAATTTAGCTCATTTCCTTGAAATCAAGGATATGTGGAGTCCCAAGAGACTGGCCCAGTTGTTCATCAAGGAGATAGTGAGACTGCACGGTACTCCTAAGAGTATCGTTTCCGATCGTGACGGACGATTAGTATCCCATTTTTGGAAATCAGTTCATCGTGCTATGGGAACTCGGCTTAATCTCGTCGCCTTTCATCCTCGGTCCGTGGACAATCAGAGAGAACTATTCAGGCATTAGAGGACATGTTGAGGGCATGCGTCCTCGATTGGAAGGACGATTGAGAAGCCCAACTACCACTGATCGAGTTCACGTATAATAATAGTTGGCATGCCTCCATTAAGATGGCACCTTACGAGGCCTTGTACGGTCGTCGTTGTCGATCTCCTTTGTGTTAGGATGACTTGTCAGAATCAATCGGCACCGAGCCCGATATGCTTATAGCCGCCCGGGAGAAGGTAGCTTTGATCAAGAGTCGTATGTTGACAACTTAGAGTCGACAGAAATCATATGCAGATAATCGTCGTCGACCACTAGAGTTCGAGACGGGTGACCATGTTTTGGTCAAGGTATCCCAGAGTCGAGGTATTTTCCGTTTCGGAAAATAGGGGAAGTTGAGTCCAAGATTCATTGGACCGTTTGAAATTTTGGATCGAGTAGGCGAGTTAGCTTATCGATTGGCTTTACCTCCGGCTTTGGGCAGGATTCTTAATGTGTTTCACGTCTCTCAGTTGCGGAAGTATGTTGCCGATCCGAGTCACATACTTCAGTTCGACGAAATCGAGATCGCGGATGAGCATTCGTACGAGGAGTGTCCTGTACGAGTGTTGGAGCGGCGAATCAAACAGTTGAGGGATAAGACGATCCCTTTGGTCAAGATTCAGTGGTCTAGACACGGAGTCGAAGAGGCCACTTGGGAAACCAAGAATAGTATGCGGGAGAGTTATCCCGAGTTGTTTGACCCTTAGTTTCGGGGACGAAACTCTTTTTAAGGGGGGGAGTATGTAATACCCGGTTGTAATTCATTCATTTTCATTCAGTAATTATCAGTCTGTAATTGTCACTCAGTGTATTTTCACTCAATTATAATCATTCATCAATCATGTTCGTTCACCGTGTTCACCGTTCGGAAAAAACTTCGAGTTGTGTATCGTTATTGTTCATTGTTTCAATTTTCCTCATATGAGTTCGACTTTGTTAGATCACCATTAATTTTTGGTAACTCCAAAAATTCTAAATCTTTGCAATATTATAGAGCATCGAGTTAGCTTTCCAATGGTTCAAACGGTGAGTCAATCGGAGTCCAGACGAGAGAGTTATGGTCGCTTTAGCTCAACCGCTCATTTTTCGGTTTGGCGATCATCGCCGAACGAACTCGGCCGTGTCGTCCGACACGGTCCGTGCCGCACTCGTCCGGAAAGTGCCGAGGTGTTCGCCTCAGACCCGACCGTGTCGTCTCGCACGGCCGAGTCGAACTCTCCGGATTAGCGATGCAGCGACGCTTGCAGGCCCGACTGTTCGGGACACGGTCGAGTCAATGCCGAGCGCCATGACGGGTCATCTTGTCGGTAGGCCCTTCGCGCCGCGACCGTGTCAAGCAGACACGGTCGAGTCCTCGCCGGCCACCGCGCGCCACGACCGTGTCGGCGGGCACGGTCGAGCCTCACACCGAGTCAACCCCTATAAATTGGTTTTTGAGCATTTCACTCATTTTTCCATCTTCTTCACCTGCAACCGAGAGAGAATAACTTGAGGGAGAGATTTCTTCATCAATTATCATTTGAGTGTGTATTTTTCATCACCTTCAATCGTTCGGGAAGCTTGGATAGTCGTTTTTACACGTTTTCATCGGATCGGATTGGTTGGATATTCAAGAGGTAATTTCTTCGACACCTTGGACTTCGATTTTGTGTTGAGATATGATGTTTTGGACGTTATAATCATGTTATATGAAGGGATATGTATATGATTATGAGTTTGTATAAGGATTCATTGATTATTGAGGGATTATTCAAGAACACTTTGAATATCGAGTTGAAATTGGGGGTTTTCGATTAATTGTCGTTATAATCACGTTTTCGGATATTCATTTCGGATTATTGATCATTTGGAAGATGTTTTGTTGGTTTGAAACACTTCTTCGGGGATTTGATATTGGTTGTTGAGGTTTAGTTGTAAACAATCGGAGTTTGGCCACAACGTATTCGATATAATGCCCCAATGAACTTAGTTTAATCGTATCGACGTTTTGAGTTCGTTATATTCGTGTTTAATTCGTATATTGATCGGATTGTCGGTAATTGTATTGAATTAAGGTTGTTCGTGCGGCCGACACTTCATTTAGGACATTTGTTCGTGGAAGGACTTTCTTCATCGGTATTTTGTAAGTTAATTCTTACTCGGTTAAAAGGATATTCATACCTTTTGTTGTTGTTCATTCATAATCATAACTCATTCATCATTATATTAACCGTATCAAAACTTGTTGTTATCAATTAATTATTTCGGTCATAAGGAACGACGGTTCCAATCTTTTCATTGATTTGTCATTTATTTCGTTACCATTCCACCTCGGTGAGTCATTATTCATTTTCGATGTCACTTTTGTTATATCGTGGCATTCCGGTCATCTTGGCGTGCGGTTGGTATGTGTTGGATTTTCATGTCGGGCACATTATAGTCGTGTGTTGGTTGGTGGCCTCACATTGGGTATCGCACACGATTCATATTGTCTCGTGAGATCGATTAGGTACAAGACCACACGTGTATTCGATCGATACTCGTTGGTGGCTTGTGCACGGACACATTTCCATCCGGGCGTAGTGTGGTGCCATTTCTTTGAGCCGCATCTTGTTAGTTGATTCATATAGCATGTTTGATTGCGTATGTTTCGGCTGTGATATTTCATAACTTCGGATATAATCATGATTGTGTATTTTCAACTCTTGAGGATTGTTGTTGTTTAATCGACCCGTTTGGGGATTTTGTTTTTCGTGTCATGGCAAGGCAAACGCACGGGAATAGCATGTTGACGTCGAGGAGTTCTAGTGATACTAGTAGGGGGCCCCGATCCTTCAGTTATTCATGTTATTGTCCTTTATTTTCCGCTGCAGACTTTCATTTGAATACTCCGTTTCATTCAGTGTTGTGTATTTTATCTTCATATAAAATACACTAGTATTCGGTATTGTCCTGGTGTGTTGTAACAAAACTCCTCATCGGAGTAATTATTGCTGTAATGTAGTTCGGTACTACATTTATCTTGTGTAATTCATTCATTTCATTTGCCTGGTGGGTCCCAGTCAGGGATCTACGGCACTGTAATATCCGCCTAGTTTGGGGTGTTACACGCAGGCTGTGCCGCGGCACACTGCCGAACCCTGGGAGTAAATTTTTGGCCTGTGCCGCGGCACACAATGCGGTCAACCCTCTATAATTGCGTTGTTTTGAGCGTGAACAGCTCATTTCCCCTTCCTTCTTCCATTGACGCGAGAGAGAGTGAGAGAGGAGGAGAGCTTCTCATCCTTATCAATTGAGGGGTTGATTTTTATCATTTTTCTTCGGTTGTGAAGCCCGGGCAATCAATCCAACGCGTGTTCTACGGATCTTAGTACTTGAATCTCCAAAGGTAATATCTCTAGAACCCTATTTTTGAATAATTTGGGGGTTTTGGGATTTTCTTCCGATTCGTTCCGTTTTGTCGGTGGATTCATGATGAATATGATTAATATTGTTAGTATCTTTAGCTTTCCTACGGATTCATGGATATTTTGTGGATTTTTACGGAATCGAGAGGGTTTGGTTGTGGTCCGCCCTCGTTGTTATTTTTGTGCGAATATACATGAATCGTAGGCGGGTTTTCGGGTGTATTCCATTTCCGTATTCGGCTAGAGTTGGTTGTAATTATGTTCTTCGAATCGTTAGGTTCGGTTCCGTTGATTCCTAGTGTTCGTCGGTGATTATCCTTTCCGCTTGTTGCGTCATCAAAATATTCAAGGCAAGTAGTTCTTGGAAACCTTTATGCTTAACGTGAAATGGTAATGTATTTTGTGTGTGCTTTACTCACCTCGGGAGGGTCCGACGGGGCCACTAGGGAATCCATGGCTTCGTCCTGGATTCATGAGTTTGATTCGCTAGCCAGCTCGGGAGGGTCCTTAGAGGCCTCGAGTGGGATTCGTGGCTTCGTCCCGGTCCTAGGTGACGTGTGGTGCTTGGTTTGTTTTATGAATGTGGCCAGCTCGGGAGGGTCCTTAGAGGCCTCGAGTGGGATTCGTGGCTTCGTCCCGGTCCTAGGCAAATTAATTGTGACTGTTTGTTTCCGGAAAAGACATGTCTGGTTTTGGCTTTTGAAATTGATATTGGTGCATGTACTATGAAATGTGTAAGCGATTGGTTTGCCTTGATTACTTGTACTAGCGTAAATGCTAACCCCTCTGGAGAACCGTTTTGGGGAAATTCTTGTTTTGGATTTCAGGTTATGATTATCCAGACGAGCGGGCACCTGGACAGTACGAGGACGTTGGCCAGGGTCGTTGACATGTGCATTTGGGTCTTTCTATTTCTTTCGTCCATTTCGATTTGGTTGTTCTAATACTAATAAACTTATAGAGTGTACTCGCGAGTACTTAGGCTTTTCATTTCAAACTCCGTATTGTACTACTTTTAAATTGTTACATCGTTGGTTGGTGATCATTTCGCCGGTTACTCCGGGCGTAACTTTTATGTCATATAATTAAGTGTGTGTCCTCGCTAACCGGGATGGTTGGTCGAGTGGAGTTTTCCTGTTTGTAGCCTGGTGGGTCCCATATGGGGGTCCACGGCGCTGTAATATACTCTGAATATCTCGGGGTGTTACAGAAAATGGTATCAGAGCTCTAGGTTTATGGATACCTAGGCTTGTTGGTTATTTGGGTCTAGTCGTGTTTTGTTCTCGCATGTGTCACACCGCCGCCAAGATCCCAAGACTTTCCAAAGGCTCGTAAGTTTTCTTATTCGGCTCTTTTGTTTCTTGCATTATATTTCCACTTTTGAGTCGTAGTTGCTTTTCCTCCCTTACTCATCATCGATATACTTCTGTTATCTCTCAACATCAGTATGGATGCCGGAGGAAACCGTGGTCGTGGTCGTGGTCGTGGTCGTGGACGCGGCCGAGGACGTGGGCGGTGGGGCGGCCACGCCGCATTCTTCGAGCCGGCAGCATCGGTGACCGTCACGATCATGCTTCTTCTCGAGAGCGCGCCGATCTTGTTATTGCGGCCAGGCATTAGAAATGGTTAACCAGATGGCGGCTATAGCTCAGGTGGTCCAGAACCCCGATCAGGCCCATGCTAATTGGGGCGGAGCGGATCATTGGCTTCAGGATGTCATCAAGATGCATCCTCCCCAGTTTTCGGGAGCTTTGGACCCGATCGGCTGGGAAGGGTGGATCAAGGAGATATCCAAAGTCTTCACTGCTACCAACTGCCCCGAGGACTGTAAGGTCCCTATTGCTCAATACTTTCTCACGGGAGATGCTACGGATTGGTGGGAGGCCGTTGGTCCCAAAGATCATGTTGCTTCATGGGCCGAATTTCAAGAATTGATGGAGACCGAATATTGTCCGTGGCCGGTCGATGTGCTCGAGTGCATGCTTTCTATGATGCTCAACCACGGGATATCCCCGTATCTCAGGCCATTGCCGACTTTAACAAGGAGTTGGGTTATGTGAAGACCCAAGTTGTCGAAGAGAGCGATAAGATTTTCCATTTTTCCAGGAGGATGAAACTGTCCATTCGGGACTATATGTCTGGGCTCGTCTGTACTACCTTGAAGGAGTATCAGAGTCGAGCTCTTGCTTATGATATGTCGGTGACCGCTAGCGATTTGGCTCGTGAGAGCAAGAAGCAGAAGTCGGTCGGAAATTTTTCTGGTCCCAAGAGTGGAGGCCAGCAGAAATCTCAGGCTGCAAATATTTCTACGGGCGGTTCGGCTCGTTTCGCTGGGAGCTTTCGGAGTGCCGCCGGAACCATCGTCCGGGACCCCAGATGCTTTAACTGTGGCAAGCCAGGCCACGTGAACCGGGATTGTCTTCGTCCACCTTTGACTTGTCATACTTGTGGTCAGTCGGGCCACAAGGCTTCTTTTTGCGAGAAACTCAGACAGTTTCGCGGCGCCCGTTCTTCTCACCCAGCACCTATGGAGCCGAGTGTGAACCAGGGCTCATTTGTTCCGCCGCCTCCACCGAGTGCCTACGAGGTAGGGTCGGGTCAGCCCGCTAGAGGGGAGCTTCGGTGTCGGCTCGCCCAACCGCGTATCTACGAGATGAGGAGGACCGATGATCCAAAGAACATCGTGGCGACAGTACCGTTCATATCCATTCCCATCCTGTGTGCTTTTGATTCGGGTGCTACGCATTCATTCATTTCTCTAGAGTGTGTACGCCATTTGAGTCTCGACTGCTTGTCACCTTGCGAGCCTTTCATCGTTAAACTTCCTAGCGGTGATATAATTGTCGGTGATCGAGAAGTCCGGGACTGTTCTGTGATTATTTGTGAGAGGGCTTGGCTCTCTAATCTTATTGTCGTGGGTATCGAGGGTGAGGATTTGATTCTCGGGGATGATTGGCTCGAGCGGCATGGTGCAATCATGAACTACCGCACGAGGATCATTACCATGTTAGCCGAGGACGGCACTGAACACTCTTTCGCGGGGCGAAAGAGAAACCAGAAGTTTGTTATTAATGCCTTGAAGGCGGTGAAACTCCTGCGAAAGGGGTGTACTGGTTATTGGTGCTACGCCTTGAAGGCGGAGAATGGTGGAGTCGAGTCTTCGTCGATTCCCGTCGTTAGTGAGTTTCCTGATGTTTTCCCTGACGAGTTACCGGGATTGCCACCGGATCGTGAGGTCGAGTTTGTTATAGAATTAGAGCCAGGCGCGGCTCCAATTTCGAAGGCGCCGTATCGCATGGCACCTTCAGAGATGGCCGAGTTGAAGAAGCAGTTGAGTGAACTTCTTGAGTCGGGGTATGTTCGACCGAGCGCCTCGCCTTGGGGCGCACCGGTCTTGTTTGTGCGTAAGAAGGATGGTTCACTACGTTTGTGTATTGACTATCGCGAACTAAACAAAGTAACCATCAAGAACAAGTATCCTTTGCCGAGGATTGATGACTTGTTCGATCAGTTGCAGGGAGCCGCGTTGTTCTCGAAGATTGATTTAAAATCGGGGTACTATCAGCTCCGGGTAAGGGAGTCCGACGTGCCGTAAACAGCTTTTCGGACGAGATACGGACATTACGAGTTTGTAGTTATGCCTTTCGGGTTAACTAATGCGCCGGCGGTGTTCATGCAATTGATGAACAAAGTCTTTATCGAGTATTTGGATAAGTGTGTCGTCGTCTTCATTAACGATATTCTTATTTATTCGAGGAACGAGGAAGAGCATGCCCATCATTTGCGGGTAGTGTTAGACATTTTGAGGACCGAGCAACTCTATGCGAAATTTTCGAAATGTGAGTTCTCGTTGAAGGAAGTGATGTTTTTGGGTCACGTGATTTCATCCGAGGGAGTTCGAGTGGATCCGCAGAAGATTGAGGCAGTGTTGGATTGGGCACCGCCCAAGAGTGTGAAAGAGATCCGTAGTTTCTTGGGATTGGCTGGATATTATCGTAGGTTCGTCGAGGGTTTCTCAAAGCTAGCTCGGCCACTTACACAGTTGCTCCAGAAATCCGAGAAGTTCGTCTGGAATGACGAGAGACAGTCCAGTTTTGAGGAGCTGAAGAAGCGTTTGACTTCAGCTCCGGTTTTGGCGTTGCCATGTGGCAACGAGGGATTCGCCGTTTATAGCGATGCTTCGGGTCAGGGTCTTGGGTGCGTATTAATGCAGCACGGCAACACCATTGCCTTTGCGTCGAGACAGTTGAGGCCATATGAGCTTAACTACCCCACTCATGATTTGGAGTTAGCGGCAGTCGTTTTCGCGCTCAAGATTTGGCGTCACTATCTTTTCGGCTCTGCATGTCAGATTTTTACCGATCATAAAAGTCTGAAATACATATTTACTCAGCAGGAGTTGAATATGAGGCAGAGGAGGTGGTTAGAGCTAATTAAGGATTATGACTGTAACACCCCCATGATTTACGGAGATATTACAGCGCCGTAGATCCTTTTTGGAGGACCTACCAGGCTTAGACCCAAATAAAACACATTAAATACGACAAACATAAATGTTCATACATTCAAAACCAACTTCAATTTCAACATAACATACATCACAATACCAAACAACATATCATCCCGAGGAATCATAACCAATATGACCGTTCACCACGGGAATACAACAACATCATTAACCATTAATAATGACATGACATACAACACCGGACAGGACCCGCGCGAGTACAAAACCAAAACACGACTTTGACCATGACCATATGACCATCAACTCAAAATAATGCACGATATCAATGCTGCCCACCAAGCTCGTGTCCGTCCTGTGCTAGTCCTCCCACTGGACCTGTACCTGAATACACAAAGTATATCCACCCCAAAAAGGGGTCACAAGAAGCCGGTGCAAGTACAATGATTCTAGAATATGTACAACAAGTGAATAATCAACAAAAACCACAGAAAATCATAGTGCCATCACAGATATTCCGGAATACCACATCACAATCATCATCACAAAACAACCTCCCGAGCTATACTGGCCCTGTACCTCTCAAGCAAGATACACACCCTGCAGACACCTCGTCAGCCCTCCCCGGTGTATAGCCCAACCGAGTGATCCGTAGGGATACGCAGCCTACCGACCCCAGGGGACCCTCACAGGTTTTACTCGGCTCACACACACTCGATCCACAATTAGGCACAGATTCCATTATTACAAATTCACACGATGTCCAAGAAACACACACAAAGTACTAGCCTCAAATTCAACGACACAAGAAACGGCGAACGGCTGATTGTACGGTCCGACCGTGCTTCATCGCTTCGATGCTAACCCCTCGATATTTGGATTCTAAACCCAACTCCACGGAAATGGAAGGGTTTCCCTTCAAACTCTACTCTTAGGGACAAACTATCAACCCCTACGAAGGCGGAGTTGTTCATACTCAAATCAATAGGTGGGAACTCCAAACGAAACCGTAGACTTCAAGAAAAACAAGGGATTATGGTTTCACAATCATAATCGACCCAATTCAAGGTTTAAAACGGACTAGAATGACGAGATCTAAACAAAACCCTCAAAATTCCAAAAACTAGGGATTGAACAATCTTACCTTGATTTGGATGATACACTGGATGAAATCTTGTTAGATTGAGCTTAGGAACACGAAGATGTTGTTGGATGGTGAAAACTGGTCGAAAAACCACGTCTAACTACACTCCAAATCGCCCGGCCGAAGGAAGAGGAAGAGGTGAAAATGACGTTTCGAACCTACCCCCATATATATCGGGAGGTATTAGCGCACGCTACGGCTACAGCTTAGCGTGCGCTAACGAGCCGAGGGCGGTGCATCGTTGAAGAAAAAGGCGCCCGTAACTTTCTCGCCAGCTCGTAGCGTCGCCGAACTATCTATTAGCGTGCGCTACCGATTGATACTAGCGCGCGCTAACTCCATACGAGCGCGTCGCTACTCGCAAGTACCGCAGCCCGTAAACGCTTCGTCCTCATCGACTGACATCCTAGCGCACGCTATCATACAAGTAACGTGCGCTAGTACATCGAAATAGCGTCGTTAGTCCGTCCATAGCGTACGCTAACGCCTCATTCCGAGTCCGAAGCTTATCCGCCGGGCCTAACGCACGCTATTGCACAAGAGTAGCGTGCGCTACTCGAACCTGGTTAGCGTGCGCTAGACATACGATCTTAGCGTGCGCTAACTACTATTTTCCAAATTTAAATTCGCAAGAAGTCCGGCTAAAACGAGCACAATCCGAGAATCACGGAACCCAACAATAATCACCATCAATATTCAAATGTCAATCATCAATATATACGGTCCAAATAACCACAATACCATAAAATACATCCAATATAACACTCACAAAATACACGGGTATTACACCCTTACACCCTAAAAAGAAGTTTCGTCCCGAAACTTAAGATACAAAAAGTTCGGGGTATCGGGCACGCATACTCTCCTCGGTCTCCCACGTGGCCTCCTCAATTCCATGCTTAGACCATTGGACCTTTACTAACGGAATCACTTTCCGTCGCAATTGTTTCACTCGTCTCTCTAGTATGGTTACCGGTTGTTCTTCATACGTAACATCATCACTAATCTCAATCTCTTGATAATCAATAACATGGCTGGGATCGGGAACATACTTACGCAGTTGTGAAACATGAAACACATTATGAACATGACTAAGTGTCGGAGGTAATGCTAGTCGATAAGCTACATCGCCTACCTTGTCCAGGATCTCGAAGGGGCCAATATAACGAGGACTAAGCTTCCCCTTCTTACCAAACCGAAGAACTCCACGAGTCGGCGACACTTTCAACAACACATGGTCTCCCGCCTGGAACTCTAACGGTCGACGACGAACGTCGGCATATGACCTTTGTCGACTCTGAGCAGTCAACAACCTTTGCTGAATAATTGCGACTTTTTCCCGTGTTTGAACCACCAAGTCCGGTTCTACTCCAAGTAACTCGTACGGCTCGTCCCAACAGATTGGCGATCTACACCGTCTTCCATATAATGCTTCAAACGGAGCCATCCCAATCGAACTATGCCAACTGTTATTGTACGCAAATTCAATCAATGGTAAATGAGTCTCCCAATCTTCTTTCCAGTCTAACGCACAAGCCCTCAACATGTCTTCCAGCGTTTGGATTGTCCTCTCCGACTGTCCGTCTGTCTGGGGATGATAAGCGGTGCTGAAATTCAATTTGGTACCGAGTGCTCGATGTACTGCTTGCCAGAAATGCGACACAAAACGCCCATCGCGATCAGACACTATACTTTTTGGGGTACCATGGAGTCTCACAATCTCTGCAATGAATAACCGAGCTAACCTCTCCGGTCCCCAAATATCTCTAATTCCCAGAAAGTGTGCGGATTTGGTTAGCCGATCAACAATTACCCAAATCATATTCACTCGAGTTCGCGTCTTTGGCATTCCCACAATAAAATCCATCGCTATATCTTCCCACTTCCATTCCGGAATTGGTAGCGGTTGCAATTTACCGGCGGGTCTCTGATGTTCCGCTTTAACCTGCTGACAAGTCAAGCATTTCATCACGAACTCTGTTACATCTTTCTTCATGTTCGGCCACCAAAAGTTTTTCTTCAAGTCCTTATACATTTTACTCATACCCGGATGAATCGAGTACGGAGTAGAATGTGCTTCATTCAAAATTACCTGTTTGAGATCATCCCGATTAGGTACACAAGTTCTGCCTCGAAATCGAAGAACTCCGTCTTCATCGATTAAGAATCCAGGAGCTTTTCCTCTAACACTGTCTTCCCGAAGTTGCACAATTGAGAGATCATCTAACTGCTTGGACTTAATATCTTCCATTACGGAGGATGTAATTTCAAGGAAACGCAACTGTCCTTGAGTTCTGTGAGGCCAAACTTCAATTTCCATATCAATCAACTCTCGTCTAAGCTTCGGTTGAATGGTAAGTAGTTCCAACTTTTGCAACACGACTGACTTGCGGCTTAACGCATCGGCAACGACGTTTGCTTTACCTGGATGGTAAAGAATGTCAAGATCATAATCTTTAAGCGCCTAACCATCGCCGCCGACGCATATTTAGTTCCTTCGCGTAAATATGTACTTCAAGCTCTTATGATCCGTATACACTCGACAAGAAGAACCATACAAGTAATGCCTCCAAATTTTCAACGCAAACACCACAGCGGCTAACTCAAGATCATGAGTAGGATAATTCATCTCGTATGGCTTTAATTGTCGAGACGCATAAGCCACTACTCTCTCATTTTGCATCAATACACATCCTAATCCTTGTTTAGAAGCATCACTATAAATAACGAAACCTTCCGTTCCTTGTGGTAAGGATAGGATCGGAGACGTAGTCAACCGCTTTTTCAACTCATCAAAACTCTTCTGACACTCATCACTCCACTCAAATTTCTGTGTCTTCTACAATAATAGGGTGAGCGGTCGAGCAATTTTCGAGAATCCTTCAACAAATCGACGATAATAGCCCGCTAATCCTAGAAAACTCCGAACTTCCTTAACATTCCGTGGAGGCTCCCAAGCTAAGACTGCTTCAACCTTTTGAGGGTCTACACGAATACCATCTACCGAGATGATGTGTCCTTAAAAGAAACTTCTTTAAGCCGAACTCGCACTTAGAAAATTTAGCATAAAGCTTATCACCTCAAAATACTCAACGTGATTCTCAAGTGTTCGGCATGCTCCGTCTCACTTTTGGAATAGATTAATATATCGTCGATAAACACCACTACAAATTTATCGAGATATTCGATAAAAGTTTTGTTCATAAGTTGCATGAAGGCCGCGAGCATTTGTTAAACCGAATGGCATAACTACGAATTCGTAATGCCCATACCTCGTCCGAAATGCCGACTGGGAATATCCGAATCTCGAATTCGGAGTTGGTAATATCCCGACCTCAAATCAATCTTGAGAAAACCGTAGCCCCTTGTAATTGATCAAATAGATCATCGATTCTTGGCAACGGATACTTGTTCTTAATAGTGAGTTTATTCAACTCACGATAGTCAATACATAGCCGTAAGGACCCATCTTTCTTTCGTACAAACAATACCGTGCACCCCATGGAGACACACTAGGCCGAATATAACCTTTGTCCAACAATTCACCCAATTGTTTCTTCAATTCTAACATTTCCGATGGGGCCATTCTCAGACGGTGCCTTGGATATTGGCGCCGCATTGGGCTCTAGTTCGATGACGAACTCTACTTCACGATGTGGTGGCAATCCCGCAAATCATCCTAAATACGCCCTGAAATTCATTCACAATCGAACAGAGGATAAGCGTACTCCGCCAACTACCGACTTTAATGCGTAACTCCATTAACTGGTACAACCTTGTCGCAATAATTTCATTGCTTTCTTGGCTCGAATAAACTTCCTGTATACCGTGTTTTTGCCCTTCAAAACGTGTTCAAGACCATCCCGCGCGACTATCGAAATTATCTTCCGACGATAATCTACTATCGCTCCATGCCGATTTAACCAATCATCACCGAGGATTAAATCCTCTCCCATCATATCGATCACAATCAAATCGGATGACCAATCTTTACCGCCAATGGTTACAGACAATTGGCGATCTCTTGATCCCCAACTATCCTTTCCCCACTTGGCAACCCAACAATAAAAGGTTCACATGTAGAGAGACCGTCTAGGCCCAAACGATTCACACAAGATAATGATATAAAAGAATGAGTAGCTCCGAATCAAACAATACATCTACCGGTGCATCGAAATATAAACAATACCGACGTAGTGGCGCCCTACGTCATCGGTCCGCCTCATCTCATACAATCGGGGTGGGGCCGATCCAATGCTAGATGCATCCTTATGCTCGGTTTTACCTCTGCCGCCGCCACGTCCAACACTCGGAGTTGGGCCGCCCAGAATCGTGCCAACCGGAGTAGGGACTGCTTAGAGAAGATTTTGCCCATCGACTCACAATATAATGCGCGATGACCCTGCTTCCCACACTTAAAACAATCAATGGGGCGAAGTGCAACGAGAACTGACATGTCCCGGATTTCCACAATTAAAACAAACTCTCGGCACTCCTCCACTAGGTTGAGGGGAACCAACAAGATTGCACGTAAGATTGAGCCCTACGCGATCCACCGCCTCTAAACTACCGTAAAATTTTAGTTTCTTCGAGCTCAAAGCTGCAGGAACCGAACCGACACCATCTCATAAGCAAGTGCTCTATCCCGATATTCTCTCAAAGTAGTACACCCAAGGCCCGCCATATACTTTCGACCTCCTGGTTTCATCCTTGCATCGAAATGAAGTATTTTGTCTATCTCATCCTTAACTCGATCTTGGACATACACCAACCGCTTGTTGTATGTCTTGATTGCTTCGTAAATAGGAACATCTTCTGTTGAGCTCAAGAACTCACCGACTCTTGCTAGCCGAACTGCTACTGACAATACCGAGCTTCCATCAATTCTTTAAATTCTTCCCAAGTGACATCACGGTCCTTGGGCTTAACATTCGCCACCACCAAGCGTCATCAATCGGATATTGAGCAATCGGGACTCTCTTGGCTTCAGGACAACCAATACCGTCAAAGATCTTCTCCAGCTCAACTAACCAATGATCCCAATTGTTCGCATCACCGGAACCATCGAATCTGGGAGGGTTCATCTTCATAACTTCTTGAAGCCATCGATCCTCAACCGTCCTGCCAGTATTAATATTCGGCACCACTTGTGCCAGTTGGTGCACTTGTGTTACAACTTGTTGAAGAACGTTAGGCACCTTGGTCTCCGAGCCTCCATTCGAACCTCCCGAAGGAATCGGGTCCGACCTAGTCGCAGAGCGAGATGCCGATTCTGAAACGGACCTCTCGGACTCAGACACTACCACTCTGCCACGGCCTCTACCACGACCACGCTGACGGATAGCTCTACCTCTCGGCATACTGAAGAGTAAGAATGATTCAACAAGGAAATGATTACAATAATAGATTGCACAATATTAAGGTAATTATTTCCGAAGGAAAGAAACAACCAACATCCGAAGAGTCTTCCAACACAGGCAACACGAGGTGGTAGCATGCCAATGATATCGTGGATAACAACTGACTCAATTTAATAGACCCAGAACACCGACAGCCTAGGTATCCATAAACCTAGGCTCTGATACCATATTCTGTAACACCCCCATGATTTACGGAGATATTACAGCGCCGTAGATCCTTTTTGGAGGACCTACCAGGCTTAGACCCAAATAAAACACATTAAATACGACAAACATAAATGTTCATACATTCAAAACCAACTTCAATTTCAACATAACATACATCACAATACCAAACAACATATCATCCCGAGGAATCATAACCAATATAACCGTTCACCACGGGAATACAACAACATCATTAACCATTAATAATGACATGTCATACCACACCGACAAGACTCGCGCGAGTACAAAACCAAAACACGACTTTGACCATGACCATATGACCATCAACTCAAAATAATGCACGATATCAATGTCGCCCACCAAGCTCGTGTCCGTCCTGTGCTAGTCCTCCCACTGGACCTGCACTGAATACACAAAAGTATATCCACCCCAAAAAGGGGTCAAGAAGAAGCCGGTGCAAGTACAATGATTCTAGAATATGTACAACAAGTGAATAATCAACAAAAACCACAGAAAATCATAGTGCCATCACAGATATTCCGAATACCACATCACAATCATCATCACAAAACAACCTCCCGAGCTATACCGGCCCTGTACCTCTCAAGCAAGATACACACCCCGAGACACCTCGTCGGGCCCTCCCAGTGTATAGCCCAACCGAGTGATCCGTAGGATACGCAGCCTCACCGACCCTGGGGACCCTCACCGGTTTTACTCGGCTCACACACTCGATCAACAATTGGCACAAATTCCATTTTTACATATTCACACGAAGTACAAGAAACACAATCAAAGTACTTGCCTCAATTTGAACGACACAAGAAACGGCGTACGGATGAATGTACGGTCCGAACTTCCTTCAACGATTCGATCCTAACACATCGAAATATGGAATCAAAACACACCACCACGGAAATGGAAGGGATTCCTTCAAACTCTACTCTTAGGGACAAACTATCAAACACTACTAAGGCGGAGTTGTTCATACTCAAATCAATAGGTGGGAACTCCAAACGAAATCTGTAGACTTCAAGAAAAACAAGGGATTATGGTTTCACAATCATAATCGACCCAATTCAAGGTTTAAAACGGACTAGAATGACGAGATCTAAACAAAACCCTCAAAATTCCAAAAACTAGGGATTGAACAATCTTACCTTGATTTGGATGATACACTTGATGAAATCTTGTTAGATTGAGCTTAGGAACACGAAGATGTTGTTGGATGGTGAAAACGGTCGAAAAACCACGTCTAACTACACTCCAAATCGCCCGACCACTAAGGGAAGAGGAAGAGGTGAAAATGACGTTTACGAACCTACCCCCATATATATATGGGAGGTATTAGCGCACGCTACGGCTAAAGCTTAGCGTGCGCTAACGAGCCGAGGGCGGTGCATCGTTGAAGAAAAAGGCATCGTAACTTTCGCCAGTTCCGTAGCGTCTGCCGAACTATCTGTTAGCGCCGCTACCGATTGATACTAGCGCGCGCTAACTCCATACTGAGCGCGGCGCTACTCGCAAGTACCGCAGCCCGTAAACGCTTCGCCTCACCGACTGACATCCTAGCGCACGCTATCATACAAGTAACGCGGCGCTAGTACATCAAATAGCGTCGTTAGTCCGTCCATAGCGTACGCTAACGCCTCATTCGAGTCCGTAAAGCTTACCGTCTCCGGGCCTAACGCACGCTATTGCACAAGAGTAGCGTGCGCTACTCGAACTCGTTAGCGTGCGCTAGACATACGCCTTTAGCGTGCGCTAACTGCTATTTTCCAAATTTAAATTCGCAAGAAGTCCGGCTAAAACGAGCACAATCCGAGAATCACGGAACCCAACAATAATCAGCCATCAATATGCCAAGGTCAATCATCAATATATACGGTCCAAATAACCACAATACCACAAAATACATCCAAAATAACACTCACAAAATACACGGGTATTACAATGACCTTGAAATCCTTTATCATCCGGGCAAGGCGAACGTCGTGGCCGACGCCTTGAGTCGGAAACCGATTGCGTTGCGATCGCTTGAGATCCTTACGTCTCAGTCTGAGCTTCGGCGAGCTTTGATCGAGTTAGATGTTGAGGTTCTGTTGCCGGGAACTGTCGGGCAACTTTGTGCTTTGGAAATTTCGTCGTCTTTGATCGATGAGATTAAGCTGAAGCAATTAGAGGATCCGATGATTACTCAAATCCGAGGGAATATTCTTAAGGGAAAGTCTTCTGGGTTTGTGATTCACGAAGATGGTGTTTTGAGATTTCGGAGTCGGCTTTGTGTGCCGAATGACTTAGAAGTGAGGCAGAGTATTATGCGCGAGGCCCATGCTACACCTTACTCCGTTCATCCTGGTTCGAGTAAGATGTACAAGGACCTAAGGAGGAATTTCTGGTGGAATGATATGAAGGAGGAGGTCGCGCAGTTTGTAGCGAAATGTTTGACTTGTCAGCAGGTCAAAATCAAGCATCAGCGACCGGCTGGGTTATTGCAGTCACTTCCCGTTCCGGAATGGAAATGGAAAGATATATCGATGGATTTCATTACGAGTTTGCCGAGATCGAGATCGGGCATGAATATGGTTTGGGTGATTGTCGATCGCCTGACCAAGTCGGCACATTTTCTGGGCATCAAGGACACTTGGGGCCCGGAGAAGTTGGCTCGTATATTTATCGCACAGATTGTGAGGCTTCACGGTACTCCGAAGTCTATTGTTTCGGATCATGATGGTCGTTTTGTATCACACTTTTGGCAGGCGGTGCATAAGGCGTTGGGTACCCGTTTGCATTTGAGTACCTCTTTTCATCCCCCGATGGATACCAACGCACTATCCAGACGTTCGAGGATTTATTGCGCGCTTGTGCTCTCGATTGGGGTAGTGATCGGGAGGAGCATTTGCCATTGATCGAATTCACGACAACAATAGTTGCACGCGTCAATTCGGATGGCACCGCATTTGAGCACTTTATGGACGGCGATGTCGATCACCGATTTGTGGAATGAGGCGTCCGATTTGGTCGGATCGAACCGATGTCGTTTTAGAGACGAGGCGGAAAATAGAATTAATTCGGGAACGGATGTTGACGGCCCGTGAGTCGATGTAAGTCATATGCCGATGTCCGCCGTCGACATTTAGAATTCGAGGTGGGAGACCACGCTTCTTGTGGTGTCGCCGACGAGAGGAGTTTTCCGTTTCGGGAAGAAGGGGAAGTTGAGTCCGAGATTTATTGGACCCTTTGAGATTCTCGAGCGAGTCGGTGGGTTAGCATACCGATTGGCGTTACCCGACCTTGAGTCATGTTCATAGCATTTTCATGTTTCCCACCGAGGAAATATGTCCCGGATCCTAGTCACGTCATCGATTATGGCGAGATTGATATTGCTGAAGATATTACTTTTGAGGAGCGTCCTTTGAAGATTTTGGAGCATCGTGAGAAACGACTGAGGCATAAGACCATTCCTTTGGTCAAAGTGCAGTGGTCGAGACACGGTGTCGAAGAGGCAACTTGGGAAACCGAGGATAGCATGCGTGCTAGGTACCCTGAGTTGTTTGTTTCTTAAGTTTCGGGAGGAAACTTATTTTTAGAGGGGTAGAATGTAATATCCTCATTTTTCTTTCCCTTGTATTTTTATTTTTGGTGTATTTCTCGATCGTAGTGACCCTCGTGTACCTTTCAGTGTCCTTCCCACAATCGTTGAATCGTATTCTCGTTATTGTTATGCGGAACCGCCGTTTCGGGGTTGCCGTGGATCCATTTCGTGTTATTGGTTCCCAAATATTGATTCCTATCGTTTTATTCTCTTTCCGGATCATTTTTATCATTTTGGGACCCAAAAGGGGGTGTGGGCCGCGGCACAAGATGTGTGTGCCGCGGCACACAAATTTCTTCAGTTTTTGGTCGAGCGAACTGTACTGTGTGCCGCGGCACACCCATCCGGTGCCGCGGCACAGTGCCAAGTCAATTCCGCGGCACACCCGGCCGGTGCCGCGGCACACTCGTATGACTTCCGCGACCAAAACCCGATCAGACCGGTGCCGCAAGACACGCAGCCGTGGCCGCGGCACACTGCCGAACCCTGGGAGTAAATTTTTGGCCTGTGCCGCGGCACACCTCAGCTGTGCCGCGGCACACAATGCGGTCAACCCTCTATAATTGCGTTGTTTTGAGCGTGAACAGCTCATTTCCCCTTCCTTCTTCCATTGACGCGAGAGAGAGTGAGAGAGGAGGAGAGCTTCTCATCCTTATCAATTGAGGGGTTGATTTTTATCATTTTTCTTCGGTTGTGAAGCCCGGGCAATCAATCCAACGCGTGTTCTACGGATCTTAGTACTTGAATCTCCAAAGGTAATAGCTCTAGAACCCTATTTTTGAATAATTTGGGGGTTTTGGGATTTTCTTCCGATTCGTTCCGTTTTGTCGGTGGATTCATGATGAATATGATTAATATTGTTAGTATCTTTAGCTTTCCTACGAATTCATGGATATTTTGTGGATTTTTACGGAATCGAGAGGGTTTGGTTGTGGTCCGCCCTCGTTGTTATTTTTGTGCGAATATACATGAATCGTAGGCGGGTTTTCGGGTGTATTCCATTTCCGTATTCGGCTAGAGTTGGTTGTAATTATGTTCTTCGAATCGTTAGGTTCGGTTCCGTTGATTCCTAGTGTTCGTCGGTGATTATCCTTTCCGCTCGTTGCGTCATCAAAATATTCAAGGCAAGTAATTCTTGGAAACCTTTATGCTTAACGTGAAATGGTAATGTATTTTGTGTGTGCTTTACTCACCTCGGGAGGGTCTGACGGGGCCTCGAGGGAATCCATGGCTTCGTCCTGGATTCATGAGTTTGATTCGCTAGCCAGCTCGGGAGGGTCCTTAGAGGCCTCGAGTGGGATTCGTGGCTTCGTCCCGGTCCTAGGTGACGTGTGGTGCTTGGTTTGTTTTATGAATGTGGCCAGCTCGGGAGGGTCCTTAGAGGCCTCGAGTGGGATTCGTGGCTTCGTCCCGGTCCTAGGCAAATTAATTGTGACTGTTTGTTTCCAGAAAATACATGTCTGGTTTTGGCTTTTGAAATTGATATTGGTGCATGTACTATGAAATGTGTAAGCGATTGGTTTGCCTTGATTACTTGTACTAGCGTAAATGTTAACCCCTCTGGGGACCCGTTTTGGGGAAATTCTTGTTTTGGATTTCAGGTTATGATTATCCGGACGAGCGGGCACCTGGACAGTACGAGGACGTTGGCCAGGGTCGTTGACATGTACATTTGGGTCTTTCTATTTCTTTCGTCCATTTCGATTTGGTTGTTCTAATACTTATAAACTTATAGAGTGTACGCCAGTACTTAGGCTTTTCATTTCAAACTCCGTATTATACTACTTTTAAATTGTTACATCGTTGGTTGGTGATCATTTCGCCGGTTACTCCGGGCGTAACTTTTATGTCATATAATTAAGTGTGTGTCCTCGCTAACCGGGATGGTTGGTCGAGTGGAGTTTTCCTGTTTGTAGCCTGGTGGGTCCCATGTGGGGGTCCACGGCGCTGTAATATACTCTGAATATCTCGGGGTGTTACAGCTTCACTCCAGTAGCTCGTCTTGAAGCCATTCGCCTACTCTGTGCCTTTGCATCTCATAAGAAGATTAAACTCTTCCTAATGGATATTAAAAGTGCTTTCTTAAATGGCATTATTCAAGAAGAGGTCTATGTGAAGCAACCTACAGGTTTCGAGGACTATGAATTTTCGGACCACGTCTTCAAGATCAACAAAGTCTTATACGGTTTGAAGCAACTGCCCCGAGCATGGTATGATCATTTAAGTGTATTTTTAATTTCAAATGACTACAAACGAGGTAAAATAGACAACACACTTTTTGTTAAAATCGTAAACAAAGATATACTCGTATGTCAAATTTATGTAGACGATATAGTATTTGGATCAACTAAGGATTCTTTATGTCAAGAATTTGCAAATCTTATAATGGGGTAATTCGAGATGAATATGATAGGAGAATTAACTTTCTTCCTCGGGCTGCAAATTAAGCAATACAAGGATGGAATCTTTATTCATCAAACTAATTACTCAAAGGATCTCTTCAAAATGTACAAAATGGAGAATAACAAGGTCATTTCTACACCGATGTCATCTACTCTGAAGCTTGATAAAGATGAAAGTGAAAAACCTGTCGATCAAAAACTTTTTCGAGGTATGATCGGTTCAGTGCTCTATTTAACTGCTTCCAGACCTGACATAATATTTGCTACATGTTTATGTGCTCGCTATCAAGCAAATCTAAAGGAATCTCATCTTATTGTATGTAAGCAAATTTTTCGCTGTTTAAATGGAACATTTGGACTAGGCTTATGGTATCCATCCTATCTAGACTTTAATATCATTGCCTATAGTGATGCCGATTTTGGCAGTTGGAAAAGTGATAAAAAGAGCACGAGCAGAACTTGTCATTTTATAGGCTCTTGCTTAATCTCATGGGGTAGCAAGAAACAAACGAGTGTATCTTTATCTACAGCTGAAGCTGATTATGTCGTTGCCGGTAGTTCATGTGCACAGGTATTATGGATTAAGAATCAACTGAGGGATTATAGCATAATTATTGAGAACGTCCCCATTCTATGTGACAACACCAGTGCTATAAATCTGAGTAAGAATCCGGTATTACATAGTAGAACCAAAGACATTGATAGAAGACATCATTTTCTTCGAGATCACGTTCAGTGTAATATCCGAGGGTGATTTTTTTTCCGTGTTACTGTTGAGTTGTACATGTTCATTTGGAATTGTACAAATGCCGCTGTATTATATCATTCGTGTTTGTTGAGGTGTGTTGGTTTTTGTTCGTTCATTTCGGGTTGAGATTTGTTGGAACAACTTGGTTGTTCACTTTGTTGAGATAACGTACGTTAGCTTGTGCGCTTAACGTATGTTAGGACCTCGGTATTACATGCGTTATCCTATTCATGTTACGTACGTAATGAGTGGTAGGTAGAGGGAACCTTCCTTGGACTCGAGTTTCGTACGGTGGGTCCGGGGCATCTTTGATCAGATCTTACTATTGCAGTCAACGGATCCTTACGTACGTTAAGAGGTGAGCTCTACGTACGTAATCCAAACAGCTTGTTAACGTACGTAAAGTTTTATTGTTTACGTACGTTAAGGCCTTCACATTTTTCGGTCAGTTAGTTCTGGACTAGCATTACGTACGCTAAGTTATTGATATAGCGTACGTAATGGTCCTTATGTACGTTATGCTGGTTGTATAGCATACGTAATGTGTTTGTCACGTTATATAACTTGGTTTCGTATTTCATTTCTTCACGAACCAAAATCATTTTTCTCTCCCTAGAATCGTCCTTCTGGACTTGTTCTCGATATTTAGCCTCTTCCAACATGATTTTGATCATCCTAGCTTAGATTGAAGCTTGAAGTTGGAAGCTTGTTGGTGCTCTTTTATTGTTTGGAGAGTTCTTCTTCTTCTTCATTGGTAAGTTCTCTTCATCTCTTGTTCTTCAAGTGATTTTCGAGTATGATGATGTTGTTATTGTTGTTTTCTTCTTCCGTCCTTCATAGTTAGCGTGTGCTAACACTTTCTTGTAGCGTGCGCTAATCATGCATCATTGCATGCGTCACATATCCGTTTATACTTTTTGACTTGTAGCAGATTCTCCCCAACGGATTGATTGACTAGATTCAAACTTGATGTTTAGCGTGCGCTAGGTATCATTTGTTGCGTGCGCTAAGATGACTTCATTGCATACGTCATTCTGTGTTTGAATTCTCTTCACAATGGTAATATTGACTCGATAGCGTGCGTTATATTGCAGTGTGTAGCGTGCGCTATCCTCATCAGGTAACTTCACTTTAGGTTACTTCGAACTCGTCTGATCTGCATCAGGGACCTGTTAGCGTGCGCTAACTTATATATCTAGCGTGCGCTAGCTTTGTATTTTTGTCCAGCTTTTTGCGTCTTCGTCAGCTTCGTTGTTTTGCTTCGCCTCTTTGTTGTTTTGTTTTGTTTAGCAACTTAATCATCAAAACATTATTTATGACTATGTGGAATAAATATTCCAACAATCTCCCCCTTTTTGATGATTAAAAAACAACCCTTGAATTGGATAAAACCTGCAAAATAAAGATATATATATATATATATATATATGTGCGTTTCAAAGTTTCCGACTTTGATCGTTTCGTTAGTTTTACCCATTTTCTTTTCTTTTTCTGTCATTTTTGACTTCTTCGTTTTTCATTTTTCAACCCCTTCGTTTCTCCCCCTTTTTGTATGCCTTCTTCTCCTTTTCGACTTTTATCATTTTCTCCTCCTTTTTACTTTTTATTTTTCTCGTCATATCCTTCACGACGCTTTTATACGATTCAATTTCTTCTCCCCTTTTGTATTCAGCAAAAAGTGTAAAAAAATATAAAGGGTACCAATTTGAATATAGAAAAAAATATGCATGAATATAAAGATTATGTAATAATATAGGGAACATAAAGGGTACCAATTTGGATGTCCTTCTTTCTTCGGTTTAATAAGTGTTGGAACTTATTAATATTCTTGGCATAATATGCCGATTCTTCGCCGCTTTCATCTACCGGGATTTCTTACTTTCTAGATCTCGACAAGCCTTCATGGCTATCGATCTTTCTTTCGGTTTCGGTTTGGCATTCCGAGATTTTAGAACAATCTCGTAGTTGATAAGGGAACCAACGAGAGCACTAAAGTCACGATTATTTAAATCTTTAGATTCCATTATTGCCGTAACCATACCGTCCCATTCTCGAGATAGTGATCGGAGAATTTTCTTTACTTTCTCACTACTCGAAAGTGGTTTCCCAAAACATGCTAATCCATTTGTGATGACCGAAAATCGGTCGAGCATTATAGTGATGGATTCGTCGTCCTTCATTTGGAATAACTTATAATCATGAAGGAGCATGTTTATCTTCGTCTCTTTGACTTGAGACGTTCCGTCGTGTGTTACTTCAAGCATTTTCCAAATTTCATTGGCACTATCACACGATGATATCCGGTTGTGTTCTTCCGGATTTAAGGCACAATAAAGAAGTTGAGTTGTCTTACAATTGTAGTGGTCATTTTTCCAATTGGAATCGTCACATTCTTCGAAACTTTTAAGCATACCGTTGGAGTTCGTCGGAATTTTCGGACCAAGACAAATCACCTTCCAAAGCTCGATGTCATATGCTCGGATGAATATTGACATCTTCTTCTTCCACGTCATAAAGTTCGAGCCATCAGAAAATGGTGGTCAGTTGAGAGCAAGACTTTCGACGGGAGCAAGTTGAAACGCCATTTGGATCGACTCCTCGGATGTTAAGCTGTGTATTGGAGGTACTGCTCCGATACCAATTGTTGGAGTAATATCGGTATATACGCCGTTTGTGCGGAAGCGTTAATTAAATGCGGAAATTAAATGACACGCGAATTTATAGAGGTTCGTTTATAAACGAGCCTACATCCTCTCTCGATGTATCTTTTTCATTAGGTTAAAGATCAAAACATCTGCACCTCTCTTCTATCGATCGAGGGATTACCGTTACAAGCTCGTCTTCTATCGATTCGAGTAAAACAGTTTTCCTTTTCTATTGGATAAGGAATCAACCACTCTAGCTTTCTATTGGTACTAGATAAACCTCACTGAGATAGCGATTGTGATTCTAACAATGCCGGATCCTTGATCCTAATAACACCGAATCCAATCGTATCTTTTCTTTTTCTCACTCGTGTATGATTTTGTGTATAACACTCAATCACTCTAATTTAAGCTCAAGAACAACAACTATAATGTTTACAATGATATCTCAAGTGTAAATGAATTGCTCAATGTTGTTGTGTAGAATGATACCAACTCATTTGGTATTTATAGCCTTCTTCCACAAACTAGCCGTTACTGCCAGTTGTTATTTAGCATGCGCTAGGTTGACTTCCTTAGCGTGCTCTATCGCGTGTATTTAGCCTTAACGTACGTTATGTACTGTTACGTACGTTAACGTCTTCCAGTTTTTTTAGTCCAGTGGCTTCTGTCCTTCACAGTTAGCGTGCGCTAACACTTTCTTGTAGCGTGGCGCTAATCATGCATCATTGCATGTGTCATATATACGTTTATAATTTTTGACTTGTAGCAGATTCTCCCCAACGGATTGATTGACTAGATTCAAACTTGATGTTTAGCGTGCGCTAGGTATCATTTGTTGTGCGCGCTAAGATGACTTCAGTGCATACGTCATTCTGTGTTTGAATTCTCTTCACAACGGTAATATTGACTCGATAGCGTGCATTATATTGCAGTGTGTAGCGTGCGCTATCCTCATCAGGTAACTTCACTTCAGGTTACTTCGAACTCGCCTTATCTGCAGCCGGGACCCGACCCGTTAGCATGCGCTAACTTATATATCTAGCGTGCGCTAGCTTTGTATTTTGTCCAACTTTTTGCGTCTTCGTCTGCTTCGTTGTTTTGCTTCGCCTCTTTGTTGTTTTGTTTTGTTTAGCAACTTAATCATCAAAACATTATTTATGACTATGTGGAATAAATATTCCAACACTCATAAGTGTGGAATGAACCATCTGTGCCAAATTCTGTCCGTCGGATTGCACCATCATATCTCAATCTGGATAAAACCAATAACACACAACATATCTGTAGATCAACTACTACAAAATAATGATAACAAGTCCCGAAACGTCAACGTACAGTACGAATGCTCATACAATCAATAACCAGATCAACTGATAAATCAACTGAGAATATCGACAACACAATAAACCCCAACACGACTAACAAAGGATCAACAATGACCGAGAATACCATCAACAAGGTAAACTCCAAACACGATCAACAAAGGATCAACAATCACCGAGAATACCATCAACAAG
Source organism: Orobanche coerulescens (assembly GCA_033398695.1). Classification (NCBI taxonomy): domain Eukaryota; kingdom Viridiplantae; phylum Streptophyta; class Magnoliopsida; order Lamiales; family Orobanchaceae; genus Orobanche; species Orobanche coerulescens. The sequence goes on along the minus strand of CM065805.1, from coordinate 47,282,764 downwards.
GTAAACTCCAAACACGATTGGATCTCAAATAAATAACACCGACTGTCGAACATACCCCTCGGGCGTATGAACAACTAGTCACAACCCGTCTAATATATCCAATCATACATGGACTATGAACGACCAAAACAGTATGGCTCAAAGATGGACGTCACAGTATGCCCGATCCGGAAATGTGTCCGTGCACAAGCCACCCCGGGTATCGATGAAATACCCGTGTGGTCTTGTGCCTAATCAGTCTCACAAAGTAATCTTCTCGTGTGCACAGCCCAATGTGAGTACATGACCCCATCACACGTCTATATGTGCCCGCCCTAAAAATCCTATACATAACCGATCGGCATGCAGATATGACTCTAGATATGTCACGATGCAACATGACAACGAAACTCAAGGAATCACATATCCAACAAGGATCAAAAGACTCACCGAAGTGAACAATGACACACGGATAATGAAAGATCGACACGACCGACAATATCCAAAAAACCATCCTGGAATCACAATCCCCAAATAATGATCAACACAACCCTTAATACCAAACAACAGTCCTGGGGCCAACATCCCGCAACGAACAACCAATATAAATCTCATTAAACGAAACCTCAACTTACAACATATACAACAACTCATCAGAAATAATTATCCCCATAACTGAACAATACTTACATTACCTCAAAGCCGAAGACAATGTCCTTTCCACGAACAAACATCCCTGAATGAATGCACAGTTATACGAATAATCTTAAATAATGTACCGTCCATTTAATACCAATAAACCTTTATCTCGATACTCATGTCATCACGATAACTACCCTCGATATCCGACATTCCATATCATAGATCAAAGATAACTCACATATCTCTCTTCAATCAAACACAATTAAATCATATACATTATGACTTATCCCAAACCACAGCACGATAAACAAATCATCATCCCGACAATTTACACCTATAATGGCATTGCTATATGAATTATAAATGAAATGAAAGCGAAATCATTCATTGAATATTATAAGCTAAACAAGCATAAACTTTCCTCGATACCGATACCACGAAGCCGCTACCAAAATCCATTGCCTTTGTCTACGAGCTCCTCAGCCCCGACCGAAAGCAATCTACGAATTCTTCAACCTCAACCGCAACGCAACGGTTATAACCAACGATCAATTATCACCACCTATTGCAATAATCGATTAACACACATTCGATAATAATCAACAACCGATATAACCAACCAGTCAAACTCAACGGCTCAACAATACCTCGATCATATACAAAACCGAACATTATAACTCAAACAATCACGAACTCATAACCACAATACAAGCCGCAACTCGATAATCAATATAACCGATCAATAAACCCAACAGTTCCACAATATCCCGATTAAACATAAATCCAACAACCCAAACAATCAATCATGAACTCAAGACCACAATACGATTCATAATCCGATAATCATATCAATAATCAATTTAACCAAGTGTCTAAGCATTACCGATTCCAAATTCAATCTTAAATACGATTAAAAGTTTCTTCCTTGTACATTTATAATAAAAACCAATTACCGATTATCATCATCAATACGGTCAATCCAATTAATTCAACATTATAGATAATCATATTCCAAGGGTTTCAAACAACTCAATCATTCGATTTGAACACTTGTTCAATACGTATGAATTCCCAAACTCAAAGATGAATCATAATCTTATCAAACCCGAAACCATATTCGTATTCCTATACGAATATTGCACCAAAACACATAACTTAGTTTGAGATATGAATATTCCATATTCATATTCAAAACACCAACACCTCCTAAACATATTCATCAAACCATATAATCCAAGAGTTCCTTAAGAACACAAATTATTCCGAAATCACATTCAAAATCCATAAAACGACATAATCCGATGTGTTCTAACATTTAAACAATCCTTATTCACAAATCAAGGGGTATATTATCATGTTCTTCAACATACACTCCTCATAACATCAAGAATCGAAACATTACTACCAAGAACACTATGATTCTATAATCATAACCAACATAACCAAGACATAGATCATCATATCATCAACATCCTTTAACAAAATTCCCGTAAATACCAAGAATAATCACAACAACTCCATAAACTATCATCATACGAACTAATCATCAACAACAACATCAAAAATCCGAATTGAAAGAGAGGATTATCCAACATACCTCTTAGAAGATGAAGTACACAAGTAACCACCTCAAGAATCATCAATATCTTCATATCCAAGCCTCAAAACCCATGCTTTCAAGCTCATAATCAACTTAGAAGGACCAAGAATCTATCTCTGGGTGTTGAAGGGCGAAAAACGAAAATGAAATTCTGAAGAAAATGAAATGACGGGCATCCACTTTTATAAACTTCCAGCTCGTTACGTACGTAACATGCCAAAGTTAACGTACGTAACCAACATTTACGTACGCTATCTGACCTTGGTAGCGTACGTAACGACAGTCCAGAGGTTCCTGACTCATTTCATTCACATCCTTACGTACGTAACACTTTCTCCATAACGTACGTAATACGTACGTTGACTTGCTACAGTAACATACTTGTTAACGTACGTAATGATCCATCCTTAGCGTACGTAATGCTCGACGTTGACTCATGTAACACCCCAAACTAGGCGGATATTACAGTGCCGTGGACCCCCGACTGGGACCCACCAGGCGAATAAAAATGAATGAATTACACAGGTAAATGTAGTACCGAACCACATTACAACATCAATTACTCCGATGAGGAGTTTTATACAACACACCCAGGATAAAATATAATACATGTGTATTTTATGTGACGATAAAATACACAACACTGAATGAAATGAGCATTCAAACGGAATGTCTGCAGCGGAATAAATAAAGGAAACACAAATGACTGAATAAATGACTGAACAGACTGGGGCCCCCTACTAGTATCACTGGGACTCGTCGCCATCAACATGCTCTTCCCGTGCCTTTGCCTTGCCGTGACCTGAAAACAAAATCCCCCAACGGCCGGGCCATACGTAACAACAATCCTCAAGAGTTGTAATTACACAATCATGAATTAATCAAGTTATGAAAAATTCTTAATTATGAATTACGTCAAGAGGAGTATCATAGTACGCCCGTAGTGTTGCAGTGCAAGTGTACAAGACGGATGACCGGACACACCCGTCCTTGTACCTAATTAGTCTCACGGAGGTAATCGTTACCGTGTGCACACCCAATGTATCACTCCCAATACATGGCCATCACGTGCCCGACTAAAAATTCCACACATCCGCACCCGCCACGCAATATGAACCTAAGGTCATATGAACAAGAATGACCATATTGAATATCAATGAATAATAATAATCCGACAAAGTCAAGAATGACTCACCGATACGAAAGTGATAATGAAGTGATTGATAGTTTTCAATGAAATGATTGGAACCGCCGTTCCTCGCTAATGAAATGATTATCCGACAATTACAAGTCTCAAAATGATTAATACAATGATGAATGAGTTATGATTATGAATGATCAACAACAAAAAGAATGAGTATCCTTTTAACCGAGTAAGAATCAACTTACGCAATACCGATGAAGAATGTCCGTCCACGAACAACGTCCTAAGTGAAATACCGGTCGCTCGAACAACCTTGAATAACAATAATTACCAACAACCGTTCAATACACGCATCAAACAACAAAACACGACTAACCCAAAGGTCGAAACAACGATAATCGAACTCATTGGGGCATTCTAACGAATACGTAACCAACCACACGACTTCGAAAATATCCAATCCCGAATATGTCGAAACCAACACTAAAATGAGTATTTCGAACTAACAAAACACTTCAATGATATCAATAATCCATTAGGAATCCATAAATCATGATTATAACGACATCAATCGGAAAAATCCCCAATTAACCGAAGTCAACCCCAAGGGTTCTTGAAAACAATTCCGAAAATAACCATTAAATCCGTAGGAATATATTTATCCAAGTAGATAATCCATAACTTAACATATCCCAATGATAATCCAAGCTTACACGAAGAAATCGGAAGGAAAACCCAAAATCAGATATTATAGATCCAAGAGATTAATACCTTTGATTCTACGTTTGGAGATGATGAACTGATAATAAATTCAACTCAAAGACTATAATATGATGAAAGATGATTACACCTCGAAGAATCCTCTGGATCGCTCTAATCGCCTAAAAATACCGAAGGAATGAAATGAGATGAAAATGACGAACTCGACTAAACTGTCCAATTTATACTCCTGTGTTAGCGTGCGCTAGCTCCTTGTGCATAGCGTGCGCTAACGAGTAATTTGGGTAGTCCAAGACTCCACCGTCCGAACACGGTAGCGCGCTACGTACCTATTTGTAGCGTGCGCTACGGCCATACTACTAGCGTGCGCTAATATCCATTGTTAGCGTGCGCTAGCGAAATATTTGACGCCAAGATCGGAGTCCGTAAAACCATCTCGCCTCGATCTAACCTCGAGAAGCGTGCGCTACAACCATTATTTAGCGTGCGCTAATATATCGGTTGCGACGCTAACAACAATGCATAGCGTGCGCTATGAATAAACCCGGCGATCCGGAGCCACCGGACTCAACCTCGATCCGCCTAGCGCGCCACCCACACATATAGCGTGCGCTACTACGACCCGTTAGCGCGCGCTACTTACCACTCGTAGCGTGCGCTACAATTATTCTCACCGCACCCAGCACCTTCCGGATCGCAGCCTAAGGTAGCCTTAGCGTGCGCTAAAGCCGAGCGGTAGCGTGCGCTACCTATACCCAATTAGCGTACGCTAAAAGGAGTATGTAGCGTGCGCTACTCCTCAAGCCACGCCTTGCAACGAAAATGACAATGATGATAAACACGGACGAAACTCCAATCGATTAATGATGAATGACGATCGATACTCGATACAATTACTCAATGATGAATACCATGATGAATATGAGTGACAAATGATCAATGATGAATGAAATTACCGAGTAATAATGATCAATGATAAATCTTGAATGATAATTAATGAGTGATAATTATGAATTACAATCGGTATTACATACACCCCCTTAAAAGAGTTTCGTCCCGAAACTAAGGGTCAAACAAATCGGGATAACTCTCCCGCATACTATCCTCGGTTTCCCAAGTAGCCTCTTCGACTCCGTGTCTAGACCACTCAATTTTAACCAAAGGAATCGTCTTATTCCTCAACCGCTTGATTCGCCGCTCTAAAACTCGTATAGACGCTCCTCATATGAATGATCGTCGGCGATCTCGATTCGTCGAATCAAGTATGTGACTCGGGTCGGCAACATACTTCCGCAATCGAGAGACATGAAACACATTATGAATTCGGCTCAACGCTGAGGTAAAGCCAATCGATAAGCTAACTCGCCCACTCGATCCAAAATCTCAAACGGTCCAATGAATCTCGGACTCAACTTTCCTCTTCCCAAAACGGAAGATACCACGACTCGAGGATACCTTGACCAACACATGGTCACCATCGAACTCTAATGGTCGGCACGGTTATCTCAGATATGATTTCGCCGACTCGAGCGGTCAACAAACGACTCGATCAAATCTACCTTCTCACGGGCGGCTATAAGCATATCGGGCTCGGTGCCGATTGATTCTGATAAGTCGTCCCAACACAACGGAGATCGACAACGACGACCATACAAGGCCTCGTAAGGTGCCATCTTGATCGAAGCATGCCAACTATTATTATACGTGAACTCGATCAATGGTAGTTGGGCTTCCCAATCGTCTTTCCAATCGAGGACGCATGCCCTCAACATGTCCTCTAATGTCTGAATGGTCCTCTCTGATTGTCCGTCTGACTGAGGATGAAAAGCGGTACTGAGATTAAGCTGAGTTCCCATAGCACGATGAACTGATTTCCAAAAATGCGACACAAACCGTCCGTCACGATCGGAAACGATACTTTTAGGAGTACCGTGGAGTCTGACTATCTCTTTGATGAACAGTTGAGCAAGTCTCTCGGGACCCCACGTTTCCTTGATCTCAAGGAAATGAGCTGATTTGGTTAAGCGGTCCACGATCACCCAGATCGTGTTCATGCCACGACGACTCGTCGGCAAACTCGTGATGAAATCCATAGAAATGTCTTCCCACTTCCATTCGGGAATAGGAAGGGGTTTCAGATACCCACGGCCGCCGATGTTCAATCTTAACTTGTTGATGTTAAGCATCTCGAAACAAATTCGCGACTTCACGCTTCATATTACTCCATCGGTAATTTTGTTTCAAGTCCTTGTACATCTTGCTAGACCCGGATGCACAATAAGGGGTAGCATGAGCTTCTTTCAAAATCGAGTTTTTCAACTCGTCATTCGCCGCACGCACAACCGATTCTTAAACCTCAAAAGTCCATCCTCGTGGACCACAACCAGGCTTTCCCTGAGCCACATCCTCTCGGATGCGCAACAATGATGGGTCCGAACTCGATTCTCTCGGATTTCCTCCTCGAGTGACGATGAAATCTCTAACATACAAAGCCGCCTCGAACTCGCCGCTGCACTCGATCTCGGTCTAAGGAATTCCCGTCAAGCTCCTTCGAATCGTTAACGGCAAGCATCTCGCTCTCGAACGGACTTACGACTCAAGGCGTCGGCGACAACGTTCGCCTTGCCCGGTGGTAGAGGATCTCAATATCATAATCTTTGATTAATTCCAACCACTGTCTCGACGCATATTTAACTCCTTCGAGTAAATATATACTTTAAGCTCTTATGATCGGTGAATATCGAGGTGACGCCATAAAGGTAATGACGCCAAATCTTCAAAGCGAACACCACTACCGCTAGCTCCGTGTCGTGGGTCGGATAATTAACCTCGTAAGGTCTCAATTGCCGTGAAGCATAGGCAATGACCTTCCTGCTCGCATGAGCACACATCCGAGACCCCGTCCGACGCATCACTATAAAACCACAAATCCTTCCGTCCCTGCGGCAAGGAAAGTACAGTGCCGACATTAACCGGCTCTTGAGTTCCTCAAAACTCCACCGACACGCGTCGGACCACGTGTATTTCTTATCCTTCCGCAATAAGTTCGTCAAGGGTTGAGCGATTTTAGAAAATCCTTCCACAAATCGCCGATAATAACCCGCTAATCCGAGGAAACTTCGGATTTCCTTAACGCTCTTCTGAGGTAGCCAATCTCGAATAGCCTCCGTCTTCGAGGATCGACACGAACTCCGTCTGATGAAATTACATGTCCGAGAAAAGTCACTTCGGACATCCAGAACTCACATTTAGAAAACTTCCCATAAAGTTGTTCTCGTCTCAACACGTCGAGCACTTGATGAAGGTGAAACTCGTGCTCCTCCCGGTCACGAGAATAAATCAAAATGTCATCGATGAAGACAACAACAAACCGATCCAAAAAGTCGATGAAGACCCGATTCATTAACTCCATGAATACCGCAGGTGCATTAGTCAATCCGAACGGCATAACCACAAATTCATAATGACCGTAGCGTGTTCGAAACGCCGTCCTCGCGATATCCGACTCTCGAATCCGCAACTGATGATATCCAGATCTTAAGTCGATCTTGGAAAATACTGAAGCTCCCTGAAGTTGATCTAAGAGATCGTCAATACGGGGTAAGGGATACTTATTCTTGATCGTCACCCTGTTCAACTCCCGATAATCAATACATAAGCGGAATGAACCATCCTTCTTCTTGACAAATAACACTGGTGCTCCCACTGGGACGCACTTGGTCGAATATAACCCTTCTCGAACAACTCTTCAAGTTGGTTCTTTAATTCCCGCATTTCGGTCGGGCCATCCAGACGGGCGCCTTCGATATCGGGGACGACTGTGCTCCAACTCAATCGTGAATCCCACATCCTCTCGTGGAGGCAAACCGTAACTCGTCTGGAAAAACATCGGCATATTCCTCACCACCGAATATCTGTTAACATTACCGATGACTTCTCGATTTTGGCCATATAGCACCAATAACCGATACACCCCTGATTGAGTAACCTTACCGCTTTCATTGAATTAATGACCTTACTGCGAGCAGTAGGGATTACCTCCCTGAAACACACATTCAACTCCATCGTCTGAAATGATAGTGACCAAACGCTTTCGGACACTAATGATGGCATCATGTCGATCCATCCAATCAATACCCAAGATGATGTCGTCCCTCGGCAAATCTACCACGATTAGGTCCGCCGGCCATACACGACCATGAAACCAATCGACAATTCAATCCCACGACACGATAATTCGTCTACCATCGTGTAGTCCAATGACATAAGGCTCACAACTAGTAGCACTACCCGCACGTAGTCTACTCAAACATGACTCGGAAATGAATGAATGCGATGCACCAAGATCGAAAAGAGTACACACAAAGTTGAGATAGAATATCGAGTGTACCGAGATCATTCGGGCCTCTGGATCATCGGTCTTCTTCATCTCATAAATCCGGGCTTGCTAGTCCGCACCGACGCTCCCGTCGATGGCTAAAAGCTCCACCTTTAGTCGCTCCCGCTGCTTTAAACGACGCTGATTGAGTGGCTCGATTCAACGGCCGATCGCTTAGGGGCCTGAGATGACGCCCGAGTAGGTTTGGAGTCCCTACGGCAAAACAGCCTTATGTCCCACAATTCCACGCTTATGACACGTGATGCATCGTCTCGGACACTTGGTGCCGACATGACCAAGATCCCCACAGTTAATGGTGATGGCCGAATCGCCGCTCGTGATCGAGATTCCGCGGTTTAGACGACACCGAGGTCGCCGTAAAAGCAGAGCCCGCACGGGGTTTCTTGAAGGTTGTCGACCTCCTTCGATCGATTGCGATTCTTCGATTTCTTGCTAGCGCATTTAAGGTTGCCGCTTAGCAATTTCTTAGCGAAGCTCGTAGGTGAGAGCTTTCTCAATGAATTCGCCAACGTGGTGCAATTATGATTAAGTAATCAAGTCTCATACGGGGTTTCACCTCTTTTACGAAATACTTGATTTTATCCGCCTCTCGAATGAATGATGGACGAGGCGAAAGGAAGAAGTTCCCGAAATTTCGTCAATAGCGAGAACATCCTCGTCTGTTGAGGGGTCGGGGTGAGCAATTCGATGACTTGGCCTCTCTCGAGTGGGGCCGGATAATACCTCTCCATCATGAGAGTCTTGAATCGATCCCAAGTACAAGATCCTTCGATGGGCTTCAACGACAACCACTAAGAATGTGCGCTCTTACCAAGGTAGTAAGCCGCAACGAAACTTTGTGTCCCTGGACACTCTACCATAGCAAACAGCCTTCTCGAAATGCTCGAGCCAATGAATGATATCTGCCGCTCGACGAGCCCTCAAAAGTAGGTGGCCTCTGGCGAGAGATATCGCCGATGATGTTACTCACATTCCTCTCTTGCCTCTGAGGTGGCGGCGGAGGAGCCTGCTGATTCTAATTGACGGAGTTATGCATCGTCTCCATCAACTGAGCCATCTGAGTCATTTGGGCCATCATGCCCTGCATAAATGCGAGTGGATCAACCCGGACACCCTCTGACTGAGCCGTGTCCCGGGTACGACTCCCCGATAATGAATGATCGCGTCCAGTGAATGAGTGGCGCTGTCGCCGCCGATGAATTAGCATTATTCCTCGCGTTTGCACGTGTATTCACACGAGCTCTCGGGATTCGGCCCTCTCCACGGCCTCGTCCTCCACGTCCTCTGCCAGCCCTTTCCATACTGAAGTGGAAAGTCATATGATGATTATATATCTCGCATGAGTATCACATTATGATTATATTATGAAATGATGAAAATGAGCATACGCGCTCAAATACAGCGATTACATGAATGATCAATTGACGTGACATGATTATCCGATGAAGTTACTGAAATGATTATCTTGAATGAGTTAACAAGATTAATGATTCGATCTTCCTGATCAACAATCAACAATGAAATGAATTGATGATTAATGAGTTAACTCGACTGGCCCGTCAACGTTACAATGATGGTTGAGGATTGTTAATCGATGAATTATGAATGAATGATTAATGCCGAAATTATACCATGGCATTAGAAATCTTACGCTTTGGTCTCGATTGCTCGGCATTTGCACAGTCACACGTGACGCGAAAGTCCAATGATACTAGTCCGATGACGATGATTTCAAATGAGACATGACTTGGAGGGTAGTATTCAAAACCACGCTCCGATACCAACTCGTAACACCCCAAACTAGGCGGATATTACGGTGCCGTGGACCCCGACCGGGACCCACTGTGCGAATAAAAATGAATGAATTACAGTAAATGTAGTACCGAACCACATTACAACATCAATTACTCCGATGAGGAGTTTTATACAACACACCTGGATAAAATAGAATACATGTGTATTTTATGTGACGATAAAATACACAACATCAATGAAATGAGCATTCAAACGGAATGTCTCAGCGGAATAAATAAAGGAAACACAAATGATCAATAAATGATCAATGCATCGGGCCCCTACTAGTATCATTGGGACTCGCCGCCACAACATGCTCTTCCCGTGCCTTTGCCTTGCCGTGACTAAAACAAAATCCCAACGGGCCGCCATACGTAACAACAATCCTCAAGAGTTGAAATTACACAATCATGAATTAATCAAGTTATAAAAATTCTTAATTATGAATTACGTGAAGAGGAGTATCATAGTACGCCCGTAGTGTTGCGTGCAAGTGTACAAGACGGATGACCGGACACACCCGCCTTGTACCTAATTAGTCTCACGGAGGTAATCGTTACCGTGTGCACACCCAATGTATCACTCCCAATACATGGCCATCACGTGCCCGACTAAAAATTCCACACATCCGCACCCGCCACGCAATATGAACCCAGAAGGTCATATGAACAAGAATGACCATATTGAATATCAATGAATAATAATAATCCGACAAAGTCAAGAATGACTCACCGATACGAAAGTGATAATGAAGTGATTGATAGTTTTCAATGAAATGATTGGAACCGCCGTTCCTCGCTAATGAAATGATTATCCGACAATTACAAGTCTCAAAATGATTAATACAATGATGAATGAGTTATGATTATGAATGATCAACAACAAAAAGAATGAGTATCCTTTTAACCGAGTAAGAATCAACTTACGCAATACCGATGAAGAATGTCCGTCCACGAACAACGTCCTAAGTGAAATACCTACGCTCGAACAACCTTGAATAACAATAATTACCAACAACCGTTCAATACACGCATCAAACAACAAAACACGACTAACCCAAAGGTCGAAACAACGATAATCGAACTCATTGGGGCATTCTAACGAATACGTAACCAACCACACGACTTCGAAAATATCCAATCCGAATATGTCGAAACCAACACTAAAATGAGTATTTCAACTAACAAAACACTTCAATGATATCAATAATCCATTAGGAATCCATAAATCATGATTATAACGACATTAATCGGAAAAATCCCCAATTAACCAAGTCAACCCCAAGGGTTCTTGAAAACAATTCGAAAATAACCATTAAATCCGTAGGAATATATTTATCCAAGTAGATAATCCATAACTTAACATATCCCAATGATAATCCAAGCTTACGAAGAAATCGGAAGGAAAACCCAAAATCAAATTCTAGATCCAAGAGATTAATACCTTTGATTCGACGTTTGGAGATGATGAAGTGATGATAAATTCAACTCAAAGACTAGAAGATGATGATTGATGATTACACCTCGAAGAATCCTCCGGATCGCTTCTAATCGCCAAAAATACCGAAGGAATGAAATGAGATGAAAATGACGAACTCGACTAAACTGTCCAATTTATACTCACCCGTGTTAGCGTCGCTAGCTCCTTGTGCATAGCGTGCGCTAACGAGTAATTTGGGTAGTCCAGTACCCACTGTCCGAACACGGTAGCGCGCGCTACGTACCTATTTGTAGCGTGCGCTACGGCCATACTACTAGCGTGCGCTAATATCCATTGTTAGCGTGCGCTAGCGAAATATTTGACGCCCAGTACTGGAGTCCAGAAAACCATCTGCCCTCTGATCTAACCTCGATAGCGTGCGCTACAACCATTATTTAGCGTGCCCTAATATATCGGTTGCGTACGCTAACAACAATGCATAGCGTGCGCTATGAATAAACCCGGTGCAGTCCAGTAGCCACTGGACTCAACCTGATCCGCCCCTAGCGCGCGCCACTCCACACATATAGCATGCGCTACTACGACCCGTTAGCGCGCGCTACTTACCACTCGTAGCGTGCGCTACAATTATTCTCACCTGCAGTCCAGTACCTTCTGGACTGCAGCCAAGGTAGCCTTAGCGTGCGCTAAAGCTGAGCGGTAGCGTGCGCTACCTATACCCAATTAGCGTACGCTAAAAGGAGTATGTAGCGTGCGCTACTCCTCAAGCACAGCTTGCAACGAAAATGACAATGATGATAAACACGGCACGAAACTCCAATCAGATTAATGATGAATGACGATCGATACTCGATACAATTACTCTGAATGATGAATACCATGACTGAATATGAGTGACAAATGATCAATGATGAATGAAATTACTGAGTAATAATGACTGAATGATAAATACTGAATGATAATTACTGAGTGATAATTACTGAATTACAACTGGGTATTACAACTCACCTGTCCACATCCGTTCCCGACACCGGGTCCCACCTGCCGACCACAACTCGGTCCTGTCTAATTCCTCTTGTTACGTACGTAATGCCTTTTGCATAACGTATGTAAATCATAGCAATTTAGCGTACGTAAGTCCTTAAGCTTAGCGCACGTAATGGTCTTCTGTACTTGGCCAAAATCCAACTGTTCCGGTCCAACGTCTCGACATGCATAATACAAACATATGGCATACTGAATACATATACTCGATTCAATAACATTCTCATATGATATACCCGATATCAAAATTAAAACAACCTGATACACGATATCCTCAATGTAATTGTCGACCAAGTACGACAATTATACAAATACAACTGTCTCAGTTCTCAATTTATTTTATTCATACTATATAGTCACCAAGCTATCCAGTATATCTCAGATAAAATAATGCGAAAAATTTATACTAAAAATCCGGATATTACAGAAGTAGCTACTGAAACTTCTCGGCTATGGCGAGAACATCATCTTCCGCTAAGGGGTCGGGAATGAGTAATTCCGATAACTTGGCCTCCCTGAGTGGGACCGGATAATACCTTTCTATCATGAGGGTCTTGAACTGGTCCCAAGTGCAAGATCCGTTGGTGGGCTTCAACGATAGCCACCATGAGTGAGCGCTCTTACCCAGATAGTAAGACGCAACTGAAACTTTGTGCACTTCGGGACACTCCATCATAGCAAACAGTTTTTCAAAGTGTTCAAGCCAATGAACAATATCTGTCGGCTCAGACGAGCCCTCAAAAGTAGGTGGTCTATGGCGAGAGATGTCGCCAATTATACTGCTCACACCCCTATCTTGCCTCTGAGGTGGCGGCGAAGGAGCCTGTTGATTCCGAGCGTTTGAGTTCTGCATCGTCTCCATCAGACGTGCCATATGAGTCATCTGGGCCATTATGCCCTGCATAAAAGTGAGTGGATCAACCTGAACACCTTCTGATTGAGCTGTATCTCGGGTACGACTTCCTGACAGTGAGTGATTATTTCCAGGTGAATGAGTGGCAGTGTCTCTGCTCGTTGAATTAGCATTATTCCTTGCATTCGCGCGTGTATTCACACGAGCTCCCGGGTTTCGGCCAGCACCGCGGCCTCTTCCCCTGCGTCCTCTGACGGCTCTCTCCATACTGAAGTAGGAAAGTCACATGATAATTATAGATCTCGCATGAGTACCGTATTTTGATTACGTTATGAAATGATGATAATGAGCATACGCGCTCTAACACAATAATTACATGAAGGATCAACTAAGGTGATATGATTATATGATGAAATTCTTAAAATGATTATCTTAAACAAGTTAACAAGATTAATGATACGATCCTCAAGATCAACAACTGAGCAATGAAAAGAACTGAGTGATTAATGAGTTAACATGATCGACATGATCAAAATAAAAATGATGATTGAGGATTGTTGACTGATGAATGATGAATGAGTGATCCTTATTGCCAGAACTTATACCATGGCGTCAGAAATCTTACAGTTTTTTCAGTCACACATGACATGAAAGTCCAATGATACTAGTCTGGTGAACGGCGATTTCAAATGAGACATGACTCGGAAGGTAGTATTCAAAACCACTCTCCGATACCAACTCTGTAACACCCCAAACTAGACGGCTATTACAGTGTCGTGGACCCCCGACTGGGACCCACCAGGCGAATGAAAATTAATGAATTAAATAATATAAATGTAGTACCGAACCACATTATATTACCAATTACTCTGATGAGGAGTTTTAAGTACAATACACCCTGGAAATACAGAATACCTGTATATTTTATATGAAGATAAAATATACAACACTGAATAAAATGAACATCCAAACGGAAATTTGCAGCGGAAATAAAAATGAAGAAACATGAATGACTAAATAGGACTGGGCCCCCCAACTAGTATCACTCAGACTCCTCTCCGTCAATGTTCTCTTCCCGTGCTTTTGCCTTGCCATGACCTAAAAACAACATCCCCAACGAGGTCAGTTACACAGAAAAACAATCCTCAAGAGTTGAATAAACACAATCATTATATATCTTAGTTATGAAATTAAGCTGAAGAGGGGCATCATGGTACGCCCGTAATGGGACGTGCAAGTGCACAAGACGAGTGTCCGGACACACCCGCACTTGTACCTAATTAGTTTCACGAAAGCACGTTACCGTGTGCACAGTCTAATGTGTCGGTGGACCCGCACCACATGACTATCGTGTGCCCGACTAAAAATTCTACACATAACCACCCGGCTACGCAATATGAACCCATAAGGTCACAAGAACAAAAGTGACCATGATGAATATTAATGAATATCAATCCGACAAGGGTCAAGAATGACTCACCGAGATGAAATAATAATGAAATGAATGACAACTCACTGAAATGATTGGAACCGTCGTTCCCCGTGAATTGAATGATTAATTTGAACATGAGTAATACACTATGAATGAATTATGAATATGAATGAACAACAACGAAAGGAATGATTACCCTTTTAACCGAGTAAGAATTAACTTACACAATACCGTGAAGAAAGTCCTTCCTCGAACAAACGTCCTAAATAGAAATGTCGGTCGTTCGAACAACCTTGAATAACACAATTACCAACAATCCGCTTAATATACAAATCAAGCATGATCACAACCAACTTAAAACGTCGATACGACAAATCCAAATTCATTGGGGCATTATGACAAACACGTTGTAACCAATCTTCAATTATTTACAACCAACCTCAATTATATCGATACCAAACCTCCAAGGAGTGATTCAATCCAACAAAATATCTTCAACACAACCAATAACCCAATATGAATACACAATTCGAGATTTCAACAACATTTAATCGAAACCCCCAAATCCAAAATCAACATTCAAAGTGTTCTTGAAATAATCGTTCAATAATCCAATAAATATTCATACAAACTCATAATCATATGTATATCTCTTCATATATCATGATTATCATATCCAAAACATCATATTCCATCTTAAAATCGAAATATAAGGTTTGGAGAAAATTACCTTTGAAGATCTAACCTCTTCGATCCATCGAAACTCGTGTTAATCGACTTCCCAAGCTCCACAAATGAATAAAGATGATTAAACCCGAACACACAAGTGTTTGATGATGAAAAATCTCTCCCACAATATCTCTCTCTCGGAACCAAAATGAAGAAGTGATGAAATGAGCATAAAAATCCCGTTCATGTCTTTAAATACTGCGCAGAGTTACGGCCGTATTCTGTAACACCCCCAGATTTAACCGGAAATATTACAGCGCCGTGGGCCCCGAGATGGAACCCACAAGGCTAAAAGAAATTTTCGCAAACATTTACAAATGCCCAAGAGGCCAACGACGGTATTACCTTTAAAAATTCACAAAGACTTATAAAAATCTATTTATCAAAAATTGTCGTAAAAACTCATTTGAAATCACAAGGCCAAACGGCCGAAACTCAAAAGTTTAGAAAATGATTTCCAAAGTAACCTCAGTTACCAGATACCAAAAGAGCGTTTCAAAATACTCACGCAGCGGAAAAAGACCAACCATAAAGATACTCTAGCAGCGGAATACAAGAACTAATCAAGAAACTCAATGCACAAAACATGTCCTAGCCAGTATCCTCCGGAAAGCTCATCTCTTCACGACCGGTACAAGCTCGATACTCCAAGAACCTAAAAAGAAATCCCACGACGGGGTCAGCCATAATATCCAACAATGATAACTGTCACATCACGTTAATAATTACATACCAATGAGAATACAACATAAGAATACGACCAATGTAATCTTATCGTCATAACCTTACCAAAATTCACATCTCGCACAGTACCCAAGGTTCTCAAAACATCATCATAACTCACTGTTACGAAATCTACTAACTCTGTCCAATCCAAATCCGTCGGGTAACATCATCACATCTCGACACGAAAACCAATTGCCCATCAAAGACAAATACCAAGGGAAATACGGAACATACCTCAAGATGCACAATCTCATGACACTCATGTCAGTCTAATCCGAGATCAGATCAAAGCAAGATACGAACACGGTCCTAACACAAGACCTACAAATGCATACTCATGTGACAACGTCAATATGCTCAAAGACAATAACAACTATGTATACTCAATGGAAATCCCATGATCCAGCGCCCTCAGCATAGATCCCAAGATGATCCTACAAGATCAACACGAGGTGGATAACCAACAATATACATATGCACAACAATAACACAATACTGGGTAATCCAACGATCCAGCGCCCTCAGCATAGATCCCAAGATGATCCCGTCGGACCAACACGAGGTGGAAAAACCCGTCCAATGATCCAGCGCCCTCAGCATAGATCCCAAGATGATCCCGTCGGACCAACACGAGGTGGACATCCGATCCAGCGCCCTCAGCATAGATCGCGCGATCCCATCGGATCAACACAACATAAACAATACAATTACGCATACACATATGCAACTCAATATGTTCATCAACATGAACAACATAACATGCACGATAACATGACAATTTACTAGGATGGCTTCCATGTTCAACAACATGAAAGAAAATGTACGAGACCAGAATAGATACACTAAACCATAACCAATATGGAATACTTGCCCCGAGTCCTTCGGGAGCAACCTCGATGTCCAATCATCACCGACGATTATCCTCAATGCTCGGCGATCCAAATACCCAGAGTTCACAATAATGATAATCATCGCTATATGCATATAAACGAAATGAAACTGAAACCATTCATTAAATATTATAACTGAGCAAGTAATAACTTGCCTCGATACCGATACCACGAAGCTTCTACCGAACACATTGCCTTTGTCTACGAGCTCCTCAGCCCCGATCAAAAGCAATACAATTGACATACTCGAACACGACCGCAACATCCGGTTATAATCACCGATCAATAATCTCAACCTATCGAAGAAATCAAATAACACATATACGATAACAATCAACAACCGACAAAACTAACCAATCGAACTCAACGGTTCAACACAACCTCGAATAAACACAGTCAGAACAAACCAAGTCAAACCATCACGAATTCATAGTCAAAACACAAAAATACTGCACTGTCTGCCTACTTAGCGCACGTTAAACGCATAACGTAGCGTGCGCTAAGTTGCTCCCGTTAGCGTGCGCTTGCCAGCAAGCTTAGCGTGCGCTAATGCTGTGCAGCGACATGCATTTCAAGCATCGTCTAACACTTCCATCATGTCAATGATCAACTCATCTCGATATTAAGGATTTCATAACAATCATGACATATAATTCAATAGTTCTTCAAGAACACGAATTATCCGAATTCACGTTCATGATCCATAAAATGACAAAATCCGATGTGTTCTAACATCTAAAAATCCTTATTCATCATGTTCTTCGACATACAATTCACATAACTTCAAGAATCACAATAGCACCACCATAATCGTTACCATACGAAGTAACCAACGACAAAACATCAAAAATCCGATTTGAAGAAGGGAATTACATCAACATATATCTTGACTTCCATCCAAAACCATACGAAACATATCAATACTCATATATTGATAACAACACTAACTTAGTACGGTAATCCAACTCGTTGTCATGCTCATCAACTTGTTTATATGATAATCATCAACTCATATACAATCCAAAACGAAATCTCAAAGTGAAGAGTAATTACCTTTTTGAAGGAATGGATTGATTTCCACGAATCACCAATGATTTCAAGAACAAAGCTTTACTCCATGATTTCCATCTTTAATCTTGTTGAAGAGGATCATACCTCAGTGTTTAGGAACTCCAAATGTTCTCCCAAGGTTGTCTCTATCGGGTGAAAGGAAAGAAATGGACGAAATGTTTCATGCCACCCGTTTGCCCCTTTATATAGAATACCTTACTAGCGTGCGCTAAACCCTTATGTTTAGCGTGCGCTAGCTGACTTTGTTAGCGTGCGCTATCGAAGCCCAGAGGCTACTGTCTTGCTTCATAAACTAGCTTACGTACGTAATGCCCATGCATTAACGTACGTAAAACATCATGTCTAGCGTACGCAAGTCCTTACTCTTAGCGTGCGCTATCCGAAGTTGACTTACTACAGTGTTCACCTACCACTCGCCCCCACATTCCGACAGCATCTTACAAGGATAAGATTCCTTGTTGACTGATATATATTTAGCGTGCGCTAAGCCAAATCTTTAGCGTGCGCTAATACTTCAGGACAACAACCGTTGACTTACGTAACGCGCCGAAAGCAGCCGGGTCCATACGCAGATTCCTTCCGATCTGATCTGCACTAGCGTACGCTAACCTATGAACGTAGCGTGCGCTAATCCTGCACGATAGCGTGCGCTATACTTGAACATTAGCGTGCGCTAATCAGGCTATACTTAGCCATTTTCCAATTCTCTTCGTCCGCCTCGACATACCAATCACGGACATACGGCATACTGAATACATGTACTGAATCCAATAACATCATCATACGATATACCCAATATCAAAAGTGCGACAACCTGATACACAATATCCTCAAATGTAACTGTCGACCAAATACGACAATTATACCGATACTGATATCTCAGTCCTTTATTTATTTTATCCCTACTGTACAGATTCCACGCTGTACAATATAACTCGGATAAAATAATATTAAATAACAGTAATAGAAATTCCGGATATTACATTCTACACCCCTTAAAATAAGTTTCGTCCTCGAAACTTGCAATCCATCATAAAACGAACAAACATACTGTTTAACCCAAAATATCCCAAAACCATCACGACACTGATCAAATCATCATTATTCTGAATAGCCAAAACCGCATACTTACAAATACGCAGGTCGACGATCTACGGAGATACTAGCCAGCGATCTCACTGTACAGTCTCAATACGCTTACGATCACGATTCCCTGAGTCTCAACAAAATATATCATCTTCGGATCAAACAATCTGCCCGAATCAAATCCTGTCTGCCTGATTACATAATCAAGTTCCAATTCGAATAATATTCGATATATCTGTGAAACAACTGCCCTAAACGACACGAATCCCGAGACACCGACACAAAATCCGAACGCTCAGATGATCACCAACAATGATCAACACAGAACCACAGAAACAGATATACGAAAAAGCAAAATTCTCAAAACGACACACCGATCACATACAGTGAATCTCAATAAACATATCCGACTGGCGAACATACCCCTCGGCATAAGAACAACCAATCACAAACTGACGAACATACCCAATCATACACGGAGTGGAAATGACCACTCAATATCCAAAACAACCAGTATGGGGTCACCATCCCCAAATCTATGCTTACAAGGAAATCATTCCAGAATCACTAAGGTAAAATCGCGCTACTACCATACCAATGGAATCACATAGCACATATGTTCCGGTTTCACAAAATCCCAAGTTTCCAAAATAATATTATGTGCATGAATCTACAACACGCAACATATTTCTCTTATCCGATAACTCAACCGATCATCACCGGATACTCAAACTAACATACTGAAGTTCGAATTTCTTTTCCATCGTACCATCAATATGATATGCACTATGCACTAAATGCGTATGTATATCAATCACATTTTCAAAACCAGTTTGAAATCATAAAGTCTCGTCAAGAATACAAATTTTCGAAAGTTCTTTCAAAAATTTCAAAACTAAAAACATAAATTTTGGTAAGACCACAAAATCAATTTTCGAAAAATTTAACTTGGCTCGATGGTGCCAAGTATTCGTTAACAGTTTCCTTCGAATCCATACGATTTCGAAGTTTAAAAAAAATAAAAAATATGCAAATGATTGACCACATCTATAACCATGTATACCAGTCCGGCTCGTCACAAATTCCACCGACATTCGATCGGAAACTACACGATAGAATCCAAAATCCCAACGTATAGGCTCCGGTAAAACTCATTTTTCCACATATAGCTCACAACGTCAACCATTAATCCATCCTGGATCACCTCTAATATGCTATGACAAAACATTGATAAATCGACAAATCAAATACCGCGAAAGACTTCCCGAGAAGTTTCATTTGAACGAGTAAACCAAAACCTCAAAAGGTAGGAACGAAATAAATAAACGATTGATAAAGAGTTTTACAAATCTCGGGAGTTTTCGAAAACAAAAATCCTTTTGAAACATTAGGGTCTCAGCCCGTACCTCATTTCGTATTACAAGAAGTTTAAAAAGTAGAAAACCCTTTTTGGACCTCAAGTCCTGAGTTATAAAACTATTTCAAAATCAATTGGGTCTCGGCCCAAAATCATTTTCCGTAAAACATCCGTAAAACGTTCATTTTGAAAAAATATCATTCTCAAATGCTCAAAAATAGTTCATTTACCTCAAATGAACTAACATGACTACATGTTCTTCTAAACAATCCACAGTCCTCCTCCCGAATACACAATTCCGTTCCAAAACTTAACCGACATATTGATTTCAGAATCATAACTTCCTAAGATCATCAATCCTGTCTCAACTCTGTCGTCTCATACCGTGACGCATAATATTCTGCTGAATCTCAAAGCATATCAATTATAGAACAACAATAAATTTCAATGAAATTCAAAAATCTAAATACTTACAGATCGTGAAGTCGATGATTCCCCGTGATACTGGCACATGTCTAAAATCTAGAAAATACTCGACACAGATATTTTCAAAACACACGTTTGCCAAATCGGTTCGACTCAAGAACACAATACATCTCATTCCAGAGAATCTCATTAACACCATTTGGAAAAGTTATAACAAGCCCAGTACGATACTGGCAAATCCGATAACGCACAAGCCTGAGTGAACAACAAAGACTCACGGCTCTAATATTTGTCAATCGACAACTCGAATGACGCAACAAAAACACGACCCAACTCGACCCAAATGCCTAGGTTTTCTCAACCTAAGCTCCGATACCATATTCTGTAACACCCCCAGATTTAACCGGAAATATTACAGCGCCGTGGGCCCCGAGATGGAACCCACAAGGCTAAAAGAAATTTTCGCAAACATTTACAAATGTTCAAGAGGCCAACGACGGTATTACCTTTAAAAATTCACAAAGACTTATAAAAATCTATTTATCAAAAATTGTCGTAAAAACTCATTTGAAATCACAAGGCCAAACGGCCGAAACTCAAAAGTTTAGAAAATGATTTCCAAAGTAACCTCAGTTACCAGATACCAAAAGAGCGTTTCAAAATACTCACGCAGCGGAAAAAGACCAACCATAAAGATACTCTAGCAGCGGAATACAAGAACTAATCAAGAAACTCAATGCACAAAACATGTCCTAGCCAAGATCCTCGGAAAGCTCATCTCTTCACGGCCGTACAAGCTCGATACTCCAAGAACCTAAAAAGAAATCCCACGACGGGGTCAGCCATAATATCCAACAATGATAACTGTCACATCACGTTAATAATTACATACCAATGAGAATACAACATAAGAATACGACCAATGTAATCTTATCGTCATAACCTTACCAAAATTCACATCTCGCACAGTACCCAAGGTTCTCAAAACATCATCATAACTCACTATTACGAAATCTACTAACTCGTCCAATCCAAACTCGGGTAACATCATCACATCTCGACACGAAAACCAATTGCCCATCAAAGACAAATACCAAGGGAAATACTAACATACCTCAAGATGCACAATCTCATGACACTCATGTCAGTCTAATCCGAGATCAGATCAAAGCAAGATACGAACACGGTCCTAACACAAGACCTACAAATGCATACTCATGTGACAACGTCAATATGCTCAAAGACAATAACAACTATGTATACTCAATGGAAATCCCATGATCCAGCGCCCTCAGCATAGATCCCAAGATGATCCTACAAGATCAACACGAGGTGGATAACCAACAATATACATATGCACAACAATAACACAATACTGGGTAATCCAACGATCCAGCGCCCTCAGCATAGATCCCAAGATGATCCCGTCGGACCAACACGAGGTGGAAAACCCGTCCAATGATCCGGGCCTCGGATAGATCCCAAGATGATCCCGTCGGACCAACACGAGGTGGACATCCGATCCAGCGCCCTCAGCATAGATCGCGCGATCCCATCGGATCAACACAACATAAACAATACAATTATGCATACACATATGCAACTCAATATGTTCATCAACATGAACAACATAACATGCACGATAACATGACAATTTACTAGGATGGCTTCCATGTTCAACAACATGAAAGAAAATGTACGAGACCAGAATAGATACACTAAACCATAACCAATATGGAATACTTGCCCCGAGTCCTTCGGGAGCAACCTCGATGTCCAATCATCACCGACGATTATCCTCAATGCTCGGCGATCCAAATACCCAGAGTTCACAATAATGATAATCATCGCTATATGCATATAAACGAAATGAAACTGAAACCATTCATTAAATATTATAACTGAGCAAGTAATAACTTGCCTCGATACCGATACCACGAAGTCGCCATCAACACATTGCCTTTGTCTACGAGCTCCTCAGCCCCGATCAAAAGAAATACAATGGACATACTCGAACACGACCGCAACATCCGGTTATAATCACCGATCAATAATCTCAACCTATCGAAGAAATCAAATAACACATATACGATAACAATCAACAACCGACAAAACTAACCAATCGAACTCAACGGTTCAACACAACCTCGAATAAACACAGTCAGAACAAACCAAGTCAAACCATCACGAATTCATAGTCAAAACACAAAAATACTGCACTGTCTGCCTACTTAGCGCACGTTAAACGCATAACGTAGCGTGCGCTAAGTTGCTCCCGTTAGCGTGCGCTTGCCAGCAAGCTTAGCGTGCGCTAATGCTGTGCAGCGACATGCATTTCAAGCATCGTCTAACACTTCCATCATGTCAATGATCAACTCATCTCGATATTAAGGATTTCATAACAATCATGACATATAATTCAATAGTTCTTCAAGAATACGAATTATCCGAATTCACGTTCATGATCCATAAAATGACAAAATCCGATGTGTTCTAACATCTAAAAATCCTTATTCATCATGTTCTTCGACATACAATTCACATAACTTCAAGAATCACAATAGCACCACCATAATCGTTACCATACGAAGTAACCAACGACAAAACATCAAAAATCCGATTTGAAGAAGGGAATTACATCAACATATATCTTGACTTCCATCCAAAACCATACGAAACATATCAATACTCATATATTGATAACAACACTAACTTAGTACGGTAATCCAACTCGTTGTCATGCTCATCAACTTGTTTATATGATAATCATCAACTCATATACAATCCAAAACGAAATCTCAAAGTGAAGAGTAATTACCTTTTTGAAGGAATGGATTGATTTCCACGAATCACCAATGATTTCAAGAACAAAGCTTTACTCCATGATTTCCATCTTTAATCTTGTTGAAGAGGATCATACCTCAGTGTTTAGGAACTCCAAATGTTCTCCCAAGGTTGTCTCTATCGGGTGAAAGGAAAGAAATGGACGAAATGTTTCATGACACCCGTTTGCCCCTTTATATAGAATACCTTACTAGCGTGCGCTAAACCCTTATGTTTAGCGTGCGCTAGCCTTAGCGTGCGCTAACTGAGTTTGTTAGCGTGCGCTATCGAAGCCCAGAGGCTACTGTCTTGCTTCATAAACTAGCTTACGTACGTAATGCCCATGCATCAACGTACGTAAAACATCATGTCTAGCGTACGCAAGTCCTTACTCTTAGCGTGCGCTATCCAAAGTTGACTTACTACAGTGTTCACCTACCACTCGCCCCCACATTCCGACAGCATCTTACAAGGATAAGATTCCTTGTTGACTGATATATATTTAGCGTGCGCTAAGCCAAATCTTTAGCGTGCGCTAATACTTCAGGACAACAACCGTTGACTTACCAGAACGTGCGCCGAAAGCAGCCGGGTCCATACGCAGATTCCTTCCGATCTGATCTGCACTAGCGTACGCTAACCTATGAACGTAGCGTGCGCTAATCACGCATTTATAGCGTGCGCTATACTTGAACATTAGCGTGCGCTAATCAGGCTATACTTAGCCATTTTCCAATTCTCTTCGTCCGCCTCGACATACCAATCACGGACATACGGCATACTGAATACATGTACTGAATCCAATAACATCATCATACGATATACCCAATATCAAAAGTGCGACAACCTGATACACAATATCCTCAAATGTAACTGTCGACCAAATACGACAATTATACCGATACTGATATCTCAGTCCTTTATTTATTTTATCCCTACTGTACAGATTCCACGCTGTACAATATAACTCGGATAAAATAATATTAAACAACAGTAATAGAAATTCCGGATATTACAAACTCTGCCACCTGACGGTCGTAAATTCCCAAGTCAACGGCCTTACGACCGTAATATCCATTACATACGGCCGTAACAACACTTCGTCAAAAAATGATACTGAAGGCACTGACCGAGTTACGGCCGTACCAGAAATACTTTACGGCCGTAACAACAACACTTACGGCCATATCCTGCCGAACTTACGGCCGTAAGTTGTCTTCATTGACAACACCTTCCTGCACACACGAATGCATGCTACGGCCGTAGTCTCCAAATCATACGGCCGTACCTTCATGCTTACGTCCATAACTAGTATGACTTACGGCCGTACGACGTCTTTGTCCAGAAAGACACCAATTCCACGAATGCATGTTACGGCCGTAATGCATGATCAGTTACGACCGTAACTCACTGTTGGAAATGACAAAATCCGACATCTCCGTCTTCTCGATACAAATGATGAATGATCCGACATATAATACTTGTATGAATGTAATTAAGTCCAATAACATGCAATAGGTGATACTTCCAACACAAGACTACTAATCACAATGATTATGATAATACTCTCGTATCGATTCTCAAACGGAGTTGAATGACGATCGGTAACTGATACACGGCTCCAAGTACGCCAATGATGAATATAAATGAATGAACGTGAATGATGAATGATTATTAATAAGTGAAAAATTACTGAGTGACAATTACTGAATGATAATAAATGAATTTACAAATGGGTATTACAGTTTAACACTATAATTCATGCAAAAAAAAAGTGGCGATGTTTAAGATGGATTCTCTTCATGTATCAACCTTCATATGAAGAAGAAATAATATGAAATTCCAAACTATCAACATCATAGGTTATTCTAGTTACATGAAAAATATCATGGGACGGTGATGAGTCGAGATAATTGCTATAGTCATGCCACATTACGTTAAAAACTTGTTACGTATTTCGTGTACGCAAGTGCACGTTGTCATATTCAAGTAATAAAGTGTGAGTAGAGTATCGTTCCCACGAGGAATGACGTATTAAGTACCAATTTAATGAGTTTTTTCTAATTTTATTTAATGATCGACGTAATTTTCATGTAAGTGGGTGCACATTGTCATATCCAAATAATAAACTGTGAGTAGAGTAACTTTCCAACGAGGATTGACGTATCAATACCAATTTAATAAGTATTTCTAATTTTATTTGAATGATCACAGCATTAGGGTATTTCAATGGTTTAAATTGACAATAATAAGTACAAATAATTAAAGGATAGCAAATCGGAGGACAACCAAGGGTTGAGATTTTACCTTAATTAATCTGGCTTGAATCTTCATGTAATTTAATTAATTAATCAACTAATTAAAAGCAAGAATCCCAATATTATTCCAACTCTTTCCCAAGATCAGTAGAAACGATCACTAATATATAATTCACTATATTCCTATGTGAATTGCTAAATTAATGATTAAACCGAATTTATAGATTCTTAAAACAAGCTACAGAGAATCCATGAGTATATTTCTATCTCAAAGACTCAATGATATTCTTCAATTAATCACTATCCCAATATCATCTTCCGAATCAACAACAATAACTAGAACAATCGAATTATTTGTCATATAACTGAAAGCATTAAAAACATTGGAGAATACTTAATCAGGTGAGAATAACTAAATTACATAATAATCAAAAGCTCAAATTATCATAATATAAGTCTTATCTCAACCCCTAGATGGTAAAATCAAGTCAGACATGCTAGATAATAAAACAACAATATAAAATATGAAAATAATAAAATCTGGCACTGACGAAGAAATCGTCTTCTCAATTGGGGGTACTTGATATGCATTAAAGTTATACACTTTTGTCACTATAATGTTAAGATCAACCAATTCCGAATTAAATTAAGCTATTTTACATGGTTTTGTAGGATATTTGACTCAAGGAACTAAAACATTCGAAAATGGACGATTATAGGACTGATGCTGGAACAATTGAGAAGACCCGAGTTTTATAGTTTTCATATTTTTAATTTATATTGTTGTTTTATTATTTTATCATTCTATTGATGATAATTTGAACTTTTGATTATGGCTCAAATTATTTTATTATGGTAATTTGAACTTTTGATTATTTTGTAATTGAGTTATTCTCAACTGATGAAGTATTCTTCAATATTTAATGTTTTCAATTATTTGACCAATTATTTGATTGTTCTAACAATTCTTGTTGATTCAAAAGACTATTCGGATAGTGGTAAACGGAAGAATGCATTTAGTCTTTGAGATACGAATAGACTCATGGATTATCGGTAGCTTGTTTTAAGAATCTATAAATCCATTTTAATTGTTAATTTAGCAATACATATAGGAATAAGTACATATGATATATATATATATATATATATGACAAGACTACGGTAGCAATAAAATGTCTATACAAGGTGAAGAAATCAAATTAAATACAAGCATATGCTAATGTTCATCCCGATAAAATGATACTGATATCTTAAAGAGTAATATTTAAAACCTCACCATATATTAATAAAAATCAGTCATCCATCTGGTTTACGAGAAAAATAAAAATCATCATCCAGGATTTAAAATCAACAGCCATCATTGAAGAACGAAAGAAAAAGCCAAAATTCCAAGTTCATGAATGCAATCATGTGCCGAAAATTGAAAAATCAGATGAATATATTTATGATTTATATAAATATATATTGTTGGAAAAGCTTAAAAAAATTAAATAAGTGATTTAATTATTTGAAACTTTTATTTAATTGTTCATTAAAAGACAAAATAAAATGAGAGAGTGTGTTTTGTGAGTGGAAAAGAATCCCACATGAAACAAATACAAAACAATTGAACACCTTATAAGTGTAAGCATTTAATAATCATTAATAAATGTGTGGTAGTGCCATGTGGATGTGAGGTGGAGGTGAGGTGACAAATTTATGCCATTTTTCACTCTCACATCGCCGCTCGCCGGCGCCACCGGCGACAGCGGCGTCCGGCTCGGGCTCGGCTCGGACACGGGCTTAGAGGCTTTAGTGGCGCTTCGTAGGCGCACTTTGGGCACGTGGGCTCGTGGCGAGTCCGGCGAAACGGCGCGGTCCGCGTGCTTCTCACGGCGACTCGGTCATACTTTCGAATGGATTTATTCCTAACGTTTGTGACAAATGTTTGTACACAAAAGTGCGTGGTAATCTTGTGATCTTCCTATGTCTCTATATTGATGATATGTTGATCACTAGCAACGAGATGGAGGGAATATTAGAAATGAAGAGGTTTCTATCTTCCACTTTCGAAATGAAAGATCTTCGACACGTTGATACTATTTTAGGTATCAAGGTTCGTAGAACCAGTGGGGGTTATGAACTTAGACAATCACACTATGTTGAAAAAGTGCTTGACAAGTTCAAACATTTAAAGTTTATGGAGGTGAACACCCCTTTTGAGCCAAGTGTAAAACTTGAAAAGAATGATGGAAGAGCTGTGGCTCAATTGGAATATGCTAGTGTTATTGGTTGTCTTATGTA
The DNA here is from genome assembly GCA_033398695.1 of Orobanche coerulescens. Lineage (NCBI taxonomy): Eukaryota > Viridiplantae > Streptophyta > Magnoliopsida > Lamiales > Orobanchaceae > Orobanche > Orobanche coerulescens. The sequence continues at coordinate 47,254,068 of CM065805.1, read as the reverse complement.
CTTGCTGCAATGTACTCGACCAGACATAGCATTCGCCGTTAGTAAAATGAGCAGATTTACTAGCAATCCAAGTGCCGAGCATTGGAAAGCCATTGGAAGAATTTTTGGATTTCTTTTAAAAACCAAGAATCTTGGACTTCAATACGGTCAGTTTCCTGCCGTACTAGAAAGATATACCGACGCAAGTTGGATATCAAGTGTCGGAGATAACAAATCTACGACAAGATGTGTATTTACAGTTGACGGAGGAGCAGTTTCTTGGAAATCAAAGAAATAAACGTGTATTACTCATTCGACCATGGAATCAGAGTTCGTGGCTCTGGCTTCCGCAGGTCAAGAGGCTGAATGGTTAAGGGATCTTCTTTTAGAAGTTCCATTGGCTAAAGACAATATATCAACCGTGTCTATACATTGTGATAGTCAATCAACCTTAGCAAGCGCATACAGTGAAGTGTATAATGGAAAGTCTAGACATATTAGTCTTAGACATAACTATGTGAGGAAATTGATCAAAGATGGAATCATTTCGCTCACATATGTGAGATTAAACTTTAACATTGCTGATCCGTTCACTAAACCTCTTGCAAGAGATTTGGTGAAATCGACCTCGAGAGGTGTTGGGAAAAACAAACACCCTGTATCGAAACAGCCGGGATACTCGAATCCCTGTATCAAATGTTATTTAGAGGTTTTGACATATATGCCAAATACAGTAAAGGAAACTGTATCGAGGCTTTAAGGCTTTATCCTGTATCGAAGACCTGCCTCGAATCAGCATAAGTGAAGCTCGTCAGTACAGCAAGAAGACTTGTAAAAGACCAAGTATGGAAACTGTCTCGATGCCCTAAATACAGTCATCTTCCATACAGTTCACAAAAGGACAAGAAAGAACACAAGTCAAGTCCCGTTGAACAAAGAAGTATTTAAATACTCAAGGATAAAGTATTTAAATACTGCCAGTCTTCAGATCTTCAGAATCCCGCGAAATCCGGATCATGTCATATTCCCGTTGAAGGACATCTTATTCAAACGGATATATCTCAACGGATACTTTCTTCAGAGACTATATATATCCTATGAAGACATTGAAGATCAGTTACCAACCCAAGTAACCTAACTCTCAAAGCTATCAAAGTTATCATCTGAGCAAACATATCTCCAAAGCATAGTGATATTAAGAACGAAAGAGATATACAGTGCTCAACATCAAGAACAGCCATCATCAGCTCAAGAACTTCAAAGCTGCTGTTCTTACCTGGTTACCTACCCTTTTACCTCTGTGTAAAAACCGAGCTCTGTGTGAACTCAACAAGTTATTCTAACCTGTGTGGGACGAATACGGACGAAGCTTTGGAACTGTGTGTGAAGAAGCTAGTCAAGAAGGAAGCTTTAACCAATCTGTGTGAACGGTTGAAAGTGACATTCTTTGTATCAATCTGTGTGAACGATACAAGGATAGGTTTGTTTATAATTACGTAGTTGTGTACGCAGTAATTATAATAAACTTTTTACTCCTGTGTGGAGGACCAGTGGACGTAGAGGGGTTTACCTCGAACCACTTAAATTACTGTGTCATTTACCTTCTGCTTTTACTGTTTTAAATTACTGTGATATATTAAGTATACACCAAATACTTCGTTGCTGTATCCACTGCAACTAACTGTATCCAAGACTTCCGCTACACACTCAGATTTAGATTTCGTACAGTTTGTTGTTTAAACTATTTTCCAAACTGTATCCAGTATACTTAAGTGGCCAACAAGTGGTATCAGAGAGGTTGATTCTAAAAAGAATCAGTCGTATTTCTTTTTAACCGAATCAGATTCAAATCACTTATTTTCAAAACAGTCTCTTTCATTCCTATATTATTAGTATGGATACTTCTATGATTAACAAAGTCCCTATGTTCTCTATTAACGAATTTGACGACTGGAGAATTAGAATGGAAGCTCATCTTGCAGCAATGCACGAAGAGATGATTTTTGTTATACAGGATGGTCCGATCAAGATCATGAAGGTCAATCCAGCCGCAAGGATTGAGGGCCAAGCCCATGCTGAAATGCTCGAGAAGGAACGCGAGCAATGGACAACCGATGAAAGGAAGCGAGCAAATCTCGACAACGTGGCTAAGAACGCATTATTTGTCACTCTTGACAAAGGCACGTTCTCAAATGTAAAGAGCTGCAAAACAGCCAAAGAAATATGGGATAAACTCAAGTTAATTTGTGAGGGAACTGAGCTCTCAAAAGAAAACAAGATTTCAAAACTTACTCAGCAATTTGAATCTTTTGAAATGAAACCAACGGAAACACTTGAGGAACTTGACCTCAGATTTACTGGTATTGTTGGTGAACTTGAAGCGTTGGGCAAGATTTACACCCAAAAGGAGAAGAACTTAAAAATTTTCAGATCTCTCCTGCCCTGATGGGACATTAAGACCACACTATGCGTGTATCCCGTAATCTTAATGAAATATCCACTTTTGATCTCTTCTCCGACCTTAAAGCTTTTGAGTATGACATTGACAAGAGAGAAAGTCAAGAATCTCCTTCAAAGGTCACGGCTCTCATTCAGTATCGAACCGTCGACACAAGATGCCTAGCCTGCCGAAGCCCTGGTCACAAGAACGCCGACAAGGACGACGACATCCCGTCACAAGATGAAATGGCGCTTCTAATGCATAAATTCAAAAGTTCATCAAACACTGGAAAGACTCCTACGTGCCCAAACTCATCAACAAGGTAAGTACCGAGACATCATATGGTGATGCTAACTCGTGTTATAATCATAGGAAACCGTGCCATTATGCAAACAAATGTCCTCATCCCAAAGTCCAAAGATTGCACGAGGCCGAGCAACAAGAGAGAGATGAAAGAAGACGTGCTTGGAAAGACAAGCTCAAGGCCCCGATTGGAGAATCGAAGCCTCCCCACACCATCCAAATCAGCAGAATGTCTTCGTGGTCACCGAAAGTGATTCATATGACGATGAGTTCGATGATAAAGCATACATGTGCTTTATGGCCAAAGATGTTCCGTAAGGTGAAGACAATGACGATGAGGTAAGTTCAACCTCGGCTATTCCATCTAATGCATCTCATACTTTCAAAATATGATGAATGAATTCAAAAACATTCAAAAGGCCCATGAGACTCTAAAATCGAGAATATACACTTCAATTAACAAATCTAGAGCCGAAAGATGAAAATGACTTTCTTAAAATAAACTATGAAAATATGTCTCTTGATTGTGAAACCAGCAAGGTCGATTTTGAAAAACTCATGGAGAGCAATCATCAACTTGCTCATGAACTAAATGCGGTTAAAACCCATAATGAGAGCAAGACAAATGATTTGGTTCTACTACAAACCAAAATTACAACTCTCGAGAAGCGAGAAACTGAACTTGAGACCATTCTGAAGTCTTTTGAAAAATCGTCCAAAAGAATGGAAGAAATTCTGAGCACTGGGCAACATGCTCATGATAAAAGTGGATTAGGATACAGCTCATGTTCGAATAAAGGTAAAACTAGTACTGTGTTCGTCAAGAGTGTGGAACACATTCCAGACGGAAGATACTCCTAGTCCCATAAAGGAACTCACTGTACTGAGAAAACCGAAGGTCGCAATTCCGCCCCACAACTCTACTATTCGAGACAAGTGGAACCAACAACCACTCGAAGGCGTAATCTCAAAGATGCTCCACAAGCATATCATCAAAGCCGGCTATTCGTAAAGAAGACGGTATCCAACCACCAAAGGCCCGCACAAAGAAGATACTCGATAAAGGCGCCTAGTATTGGATACAGGAGCCCCGTTATCCCTCAAGACAGCAGATGCGCCAAGATCAACAACAGCATTGGGAATCCAACTGGAGACCCAGAAGACAAGCTGTTAGGCCCAAGAAAATGGCTCCACCTCCTAGACGGCACTCGTACTGGAATAATAATAATAACCCTGAATTTTACATGCATAGTAATTATCATGATTATAACAACTACGGATATGCACCCCGTAGATATCGCAACACTGTACCGAGTACATCCTACAGTAAACCAATTGCTGTCAGGAAAGTTTGGGTACCTAAAGGAACTAACATATATGGACCCAAAAATCAAAGGGGACCTAAATCTACCTAATTTCTTTGTTACAGGACATTCTAGAGGAGGATACCTGGTACTTCGATAGTGGATGCTCTCGTCACATGACCGGAGATAGGAGCAAGCTATCTGATTTTGTAGAAGGTCGTGGTCCAAAAGTTCGCTTCGGTGATAAATCTAAAGGAAGAACAAGAGGGAAAGGAAACCTACTTGTCGGGAAATTCAAGGTCACCGATGTTGCATATGTTGAAGGCTTACAGTATAATCTACTTAGTATTAGCCGCCTGTGATAAACAGCTTCTCGGTGAAGTTCTATATAGATCAGTAGAGTCAAGAACACCCAAACCAAAGAAGTTGTGCTTGCAGAAGCGCATCGGGTAATATGTACATTGCCGACGGAAGCCTATGAGCTCCTCAATTCCATGTTTTGTTGCCAAAGGCACCGCAGATCTTAGCCGCTATGGCACAAGAGGATGTCTCACGTCAACTTCAAGACTATCAACAAGCTTTCAAGACAGGTATGGTTAGAGGTTTGCCGATGTGTCATTCAAGAAGGACGTCTGCGGACCATGCCGTAAAGGCAAGCAAATCAAGTCAACCGAAAAGCAAATCCTACCTTTCAACCCAAAGAGTGTTGGAAATGCTACACATGGATCTCTACGGTCCCGTAGACCCGTAAGTTTGGGAGGTAAGAAATATTGCATGGTTGTTGTTGATGATTATTCCGTATGCTTGGACGATCTTTCTTAGCAAGAAGAAGGAAACAACATCAAGGTCGCCCGAGCTCCCGAGGAAGTTGCAAAATGAAAAAGCATCGAGTATCGTGTGCATTCGTTCCGGCAGAGGTACCGAATTTACTAACCGCTTTATAGAGCAATACTGTTTCGAGAATGGAATACAAAGATGAATACTCACCGCCCGTACACCTCAACAAAATGGTGTTGCCGAGCGAAAGAATAGGACGTTGAAAGAAGCAACAAGGACAATGATTGCCGCAAGCAAATTGCCACAATAAGCTTCAGGGTGAAGCAACCAATACAACGTGCTACACTCAAAACCGCCGTATCGTCAACAAGCACCATAACAAAACAACTTATGAGGTATGGAATAACAAAACTCCATTAGTTTCGTATTTTCACATTTTGGATGCAGTGTTATGTATTGAACAATGGGAAGGACCAACTTAGAACCTTTGATGAAAAATCGATGAAGGAATATTCGTAGGATACTCCTCCGTCACCAAAGCTTTAATCTTTAATAAAAGGAGGTGACGATCGATGAATCGGTTCATGTAGTGTTCGACGAACCACACCATGACCCTACAGGAGTAGATGATATCACTCGGGACATTCACCATCTATCTATCTTGGATCCACCTACACCCATAGAACCCGTAGTTGATTTAGAAATCAACCCCGCAGCCTATAAGAATCGATGTGGATGAAGCCGACTGCACAAGCGTGTCGCACCCACGTAAACTTTCGATACAGTACGGGATCCTGAACTAGAACCCGACCGAAGATGGTTGAGAGATCACCTGCAAGAGCTGATCATTGGAAACATTAATGCAGGTGTTTCTACTCGTAGGAGAATACAGAGTATACAAGGAAATGTACTTTGTGCACAATAAGAATCTAATGCTGAAGTCTCACAGTTTCCTGAATGGAAATCTCAATCCGAACTTAGGAGACTGAATATGTGCACCATCGCTGTATTCTTAGCCCAGTCCGAACCTGTTTCGACCATAGACGCTCTTAACAACTCTCATTGGATAACATCTATGGAAGAAGAGCTTAACGGTTTCGAAAGAAACAAAGTATGGTATCTTGTACCCAGACCGACACACCAATCGGTTATAGGAACCAAATGGGTATTTCGAAACAAAAAGGATCGAAATGGACTTATCATAAGGAACAAATCCAGACTAGTAGCACAAGGCTATTGTCAGGAAGAAGGAATCGACTACGATGAAACCTTCGCCCCTGTAGCAAGACTAGAAGCCATTAGAATATTTTTAGCCTTTGCCGCCCATAAGAGTTTTATCGTATACCAAATGGACGTCAAGAGTGCTTTCCTGAATGGAGAACTTGCAGAAGAAGTTTATGTTGAACAACCACCAGGGTTTGCCAACACAGACGGTATCGATCTAGTTTACAGGCTAAGGAAAGCACTGTACGGACTTAAACAAGCCCCTAGAGCCACAGTACGAAACCCCGTCCCAAAGATTCAACCAACAACGGATTTGAGAAAGGTGTCGACAAACCTTGTTCAAGATACAGAAGGTGATGACCTTCTAATGGTACAAATCTATGTCGATGATATTATTTTTGGTTCAACTAACCTTGCTCTATGTCAAAGGTTCTCACATCTCATGCAAAGTAAATTTGAAATGAGTATGATGGGGAACTTAGTTATTTCCTAGGTTTGCAGTGTAAAGCGATTTGCCTGTGTATATTCATCAACCAGAGAAATACAAGAAGGAACTTCTCAACAAATTTGGAATGAACACTTCCAAATCCTCGCCAACCCCCATGAGCACTTCCGTGCAAATTAGTGCCGACGGAAAGCCGTTTGACCAATCACTCTACAGAAGCTCATTGGTTCGCTCCTGTACCTAACGGCTAGCGTGCCCGATATCCGATTGTCTTTGTTGGAGTGTGTGCGATATACCAAGTTGCACCTAAGGAATCACACTTCAATACAAATAAACGAATCCTCAAGTATATTAAAGGAACAATGATGCAGGATCGTGGTATCCTAAGGAAGGCGGATTCGATTTAGTTGGATACAACGACTCGGATCTCGAAGGCCGCAAGCTAGATAGGAAGAGTACAAGTGGAACTTGTCACTTTCTCGGACCTAGACTCGTTTCTTGGTTCAAGAAGAAGCAATTGGCTAACTCTCTTTCCACGGTGAATCAGTACTATGTCTTTGGTAGCCGCCGTATGCAGATCCTTCGATGCAAGAACAACCGCCGATTATGGAATCGATGCTAGAGAGACTCCAATCATGTGTGATGGCACGAGTGCAATTGCAATCACGCACAACTCGCTTTTGCACTCGCGCACTAAACATATCAACATGAAGCATCATTTTATCAGAATCATGTCGAGAACAAGGATGTTCGCCGAAAAAGTTCATACGGACATCCAGTGGCCGACATTTTCACCAAGCCTCTCGACACGGCAAGATTCAACATGCTCGAGCAGGTGGGAATACTACGGCCGGACTCCTGTAAGTAAATTTCTTGCTTTTACTCAACAATTGAGGGGAATCTTTGTAAGACCGTGAATACAGATTCAACATTAATTATCTGTACACTCGGAATCATCAATACAAGATCAGTAGCGAACGAAGGCATATGAATCCTACGGTGATGTGTGCAATAATTAAGGGGGAATCTTGTAGGACCCATGAATACAAAGATTAATCCAAATATTGTTGTATGGAATTTAAAACCTATTAGTACCTTTTTAAGGGGGAACGTATCGACGGAGAACAAAGACATGCTATAGATTTCGATTCAAGATATAATATAATATTATTTCCTTTTTAAAATAATTTTTTTCCACGTGCCCTGTTTTTATGTCAAACGTCATGTTCATTAAATGCCTTACACGACATCTGGACAACTGAATCTCAAAAGCCGCGATGTTTTTAAATTGTTTATTATTTTTAAACCGCCATTTTAGGCATTTAGGGTATCAACCTATGTCAGAAGTGGGACCCGCTGTATTTTAAAACCTTTTAATGGATTAGCGTACCAGTTACACTCAATCCATCTTGACCGTTGATTTCAAAACCGGTTCCCATCCCTTAAAATCTGACCATTCGTACTCTGCAAAACCCTATTTCGCCGCCCAAGTATAAAAGGACTGTATCTGCCATTGGAGACTCTTTACGCTTTCTGCAATTACAAGAGTTCTCAAGCAAACAGCCTACATATTTTCTGCATATTCACTGCGAATTTCGATTGTTTTCTTCCACCTTTGTTTTTAAGAAAACATCAATGGCTAGTCAATCTTCATCCCCTGTTCTGAAGAAAACCTCCAACATCATTGATGGCCGGATCTTCTCCAAACCTGTCATCATCGAGCGTATTCTCTCGGAAACTAACGACTCAGAACCGATGGAGTATATCATTACTCGTCTTGAACAACAAGGTCTCTATCGCTTCGGGAGCAAAACCACCGACAAATACGACGCCCATCTGGTTGAGGAATTCTACCTCAACGCCGCCGTCCGTTTTCTGTCACTAGCCTAGGGAGGACATGTTGCTGACATCACTGCAACAGTCCAAGGAGTGGAAATCTGCATCAATCGCGATCTACTCCAGAAAATCTACAAGCTGCCCGCCGACGGCCTGACCATGGACCAACTTGAGACGTTCGGGTCTCAAGAGCTTATTACCAAGTTTTATGGACTATTTACAGGGTCCAAAGTGGTTGATATGGTGACAACCACTTGTCACAAGAAAAATTTTCTTCTTCATTTCGTTTATCTTCACGACTTTTGCTCCAGGATCATTGAAAACCGAACTGGTGCATTCGAGATGTGCACGAACTTAAGGTTCAGAATGATGGTAGCTATTTTGACCTGTGAAAAGGTCAATTGGTGCCAAATAATTCTGAAACGTCTTCAAGAAGAGGTGTGCAAACCTGCCACCCAAAAGAAATCCTTTGGTTTAATGCTGAACTACATTCTGACGAAGTGAGGACTGACGCAATCTGCCGATGCCAAGAAAAATAGCTCAAGGATATACTTAGGAGGTGTCAAACCCACTGCTTATAACCAGAGGACCATGCATGACAATCACCCGAGAACCAGGCACATGCCTATTTCTGCCAACCCAAGAGATGAAACCGTGAAGGTCCCAGAAATGGAATCTTCAAAGAAGAAGCGAAAGCGTTCTCACAACAAGAAACACTCTGCTGGTGAGAAGTCCAAGAAGAGACTCAGGAGGCTCTCAAAAATCAAAGCCAAGCACTCCGAGGATGTCTCGCCCGTGGCGCAACCCACTGATGAAGAACCCCAGGGCCCAACCCCTGTGGAAGAGGTGTCTCCTACTGTATCGACAGTAGATCCCGAGCCTTTGGCGGCTACGACGGATATATTGACATCTGCCAACGCTCAAGACTTTAGCAAGTCGGCTGCCCATTCGGAGCCAAAATCTACTTCTCCTCTGCGGGATCCCACACCCGTACAGGATCCAATTTCCTTCGGGGCACCATCCCCTGCAAGGAGTCCATCTTCCGTACAGGATCCCATACCTGTACCGGAATCCCTCGAAACAGCGTCTCCAGACGTTATTCGAAGTCCCTCCCCTGACTCGATCATAAATCAAACACTTCTTTCGGTTCAAATTGAACACGCGTACGAAAGATTTACGCAATGGAAAGGCTATAGGCTAGCTCGTCGATACACTGTACAACCGGAGCGAATGGAGCCACGAAGAGAGGTTCGTCTCCAAGTAACCGACTCAATCAAATTGAGGCCTGCCGATGGGACAACGCTTCTTGCAAGGATCTAATTGAAAGCCACTGCCGCACAAATCGCGCGAGAAGAAAAGGAAAGAAGAAGTCGAGAGGATTCTCCCATTAATCCAAAGATAGATAACGATCATGACTCGAGGCAGCGACGATGCTCTTCAAGCAGGTCTGAGAATGAGCCGTGAAGAGGCTGAAGCCCGAGACGCCTCTCCACCCAGAAAAGACGAAGGGCCTTCTACTCAAACCAATCCCCCTTCGCCACAGCCCGAGAACATTCCCGACCAAGAGGAATCAGTCCCTCCAGTCGAGGAAGTTCAAGAAATTTTGGAACAGGCACCCGAGCCTGCTGCGACCGAAGAAGCTATTCCTGCAAGCCAACAGGAGGATTCAGTCCCTCCTGCATCCACATCTGCCGAAGAACCTTCGCCACAGGACGCTTCTGAACCAACTGTCGCCGAACCACAGGAAGCTGCTCCCGCCCCTTCAACCTTGGAATCCGAGGACGGTACCGAACCTGAGGATGTCCAACTTACTTCACGTCCATCCGTGAATGTAAGAAGATTGAACGGCGCTTCAGACTTCGCCGAACCAGATTCTCCGATCTCTGCTGCACGTAAAGAGCGCCTGCGAGCTCTTAGCCTTGATCGTATTTATCAAGATGCGATGGCGCTCTATCTTCCGTTGAAAAGGCACTGAATTGGATGCACACCTCTGCCGTCGAAGAAATGACCACTCTTCAACACGAAGTATCTCGAGTTGTCGACGCATTCATTCTTTTGCCAGAAGTTTTCAAGCAAGCCTTGAAGATCATGGAAGATAAACAGGAGCAACTGCTGAAAGAGGAAGCTACAAAGACAAGGATTGCTGAAGCCAAGACCACCTGTGCAATGATTGAGAACAGCTCTCACCTGCGTGCTCACGACAAATGCATTCAAGAAATGTCGCAGACTCTTTCCTCCCTTGCTGAAAGAATAAACAGCATCGAGACCAAACAGGACGCTGTTCTTGAAATCCTGCAAAGTCTTGATGAAGCCAAAAAGGGGGAAGAGGCACGAGAAGCTGCAAGGAGAATAAGGCTGCAACAAGAAAGGGAATTTGAGGCTGCTCAGAACAGTATCACTGCCGAATTGAACAAGCTAGCACCTCAATCCCAAAGCTTTAAAATTTCAGGCTCCAGACCGGAATTCCATGACCCAAATGTCCCTTGGCAAACTCTTATTCAAAGACCTTCGGAAATACGTCTGCCGACCAACCGCAACCCAACTGCCGACGAAGTGAAGCACTGGAGGAAGAATGAACTGATGAGATATTTTGTCAGACTCATCAGGGAATCCGCCATCTTCAAAAATTATAAAACGTTAGCGGAAGCGGCAGATAAGTTTTCAAAGATGCTAGAAGAAGGTAAACTCCCTCTCCAAATCGAAATGAAATCAAAACATAGAAGAGGAGATCGGGTCACCCATCCAGAAGATTGGATACTTGCCTTTGATCGTTCATATGAAGGAAGAGCGATATACCAGGATCGAGGCAATGATTCACTTCAAAACTGGTGGCGTGGCACCGAGAATGAACAAGGAAAAAGACCATGGAGGCATGCGGATTATAGATGAAGAGCTGAAATTTATGTATATTATTTTTGTTTTTGTAATTTCTATTCGAAACAGCAAACTTTGTACTCAATCATTTTGAATATCAATAAAATAGTTTGTTTGTCTTGAAAGATTACAACTCGTAATCTACTGTGTTTATGTATGATTACTTAAATTGTTTGATAGGAATCTCAAGTTAGATAAACTTGATTGAAAAATAAGTTGTACGAACTAGTCTACGAACAGTTCATAATTTCAGTTGTAAACTTAAAGAATACATTGTAAGATTGTGCCTGCGCGCCAATCATAGGCTTAAGTTGTAATAAATCTCAAACTGTATCGAACGTGCCTGCGAGCAGTTCATTATGGTAGACTAAGTCACTAAGTCAGACCTATTGACAAAAGACCAAGAAATCTGCCAGAAGTCATCGAAGAAGAATGCTTCATGAAAGAAGGTTTTGGCATCATCAAGAAGACTCGAAGAGTTAAGTAAGAAGGTCTTGGCAAATTGTCAAAAAGGGGGAAATTGTTGGGAAAAACAAACACCCTGTATCGAAACAGCCGGGATACTCGAATCCCTGTATCGAATGTTATTTAGAGGTTTTGACATATATGCCAAATACAGTAAAGGAAACTGTATCGAGGCTTTAAGGCTTTATCCTGTATCGAAGACCTGCCTCGAATCAGCATAAGTGAAGCTCGTCAGTACAGCAAGAAGACTTGTAAAAGACCAAGTATGGAAACTGTCTCGATGCCCTAAATACAGTCATCTTCCATACAGTTCACAAAAGGACAAGAAAGAACACAAGTCAAGTCCCGTTGAACAAAGAAGTATTTAAATACTCAAGGATAAAGTATTTAAATACTGCCAGTCTTTAGATCTTCAGAATCCCACGAAATCCGGATCATGTCATATTCCCGTTGAAGGACATCTTATTCAAACGGATATATCTCAACGGATGCTTTCTTCAGAGACTATATATATCCTATGAAGACATTGAAGATCAGTTACCAACCCAAGTAACCTAACTCTCAAAGCTATCAAAGTTATCATCTGAGCAAACATATCTCCAAAGCATAGTGATATTAAGAACGAAAGAGATATACAGTGCTCAACATCAAGAACAACCATCATCAGCTCAAGAACTTCAAAGCTGCTGTTCTTACCTGGTTACCTACCCTTTTACCTCTGTGTAAAAACCGAGCTATGTGTGAACTCAACAAGTTATTCTGACCTGTGTGGGACGAATAAGGACGAAGCTTTGGAACTGTGTGTGAAGAAGCTAGTCAAGAAGGAAGCTTTAACCAATCTGTGTGAACGGTTGAAAGTGACATTCTTTGTATCAATCTGTGTGAACGATACAAGGATAGGTTTGTTTATAATTACGTAGTTGTGTACGCAGTAATTATAATAAACTTTACTCTGTGTGGAGGACCGGTGGACGTAGAGGGTTTACCTCGAACCACTTAAATTCTTGTGTCATTTACCTTACCTTTTCTTGTTTTAAATAACTGTGATATATTAAGTATACACCAAATACTTCGTTGCTGTATCCACTGCAACTAACTGTATCCAAGACTTCCGCTACGCACTCAGATTTAGATTCCGTACAGTTTGTTGTTTAAACTATTTTCCAAACTGTATCCAGTATACTTAAGTGGCCAACAAGAGGGATGGGTCATAAACTCCTTGAGTAGTGATCCGACTATGATGGCAACCCAACCTAACGTTAGGAAATTGACTAACATTAGATTCAATGGGTAAGAACAAGTCATTGATTTGGATGTTCACAATATTATACGGTAATGTTGGCTGTTACAATTGGAGGTTGAGTTTTTTCTTAACTCTTAATGAAGTTCAGTCATGAGGACAAGTATCTATAAGTAATAGAGATGCTGTAAGAACTTCTCCTATGTGAATTTAAGGATGGTGCCGTCCCAAAGTGAGAGTTGGAGTTTCTCTCATGAAAAATTCACAAGACAGGATGAGCACATGGCCATTAACGGTGCTAAGCGTGAGATGTAGGCAAAGAACACTAAAGAGTGTGTGTTGAGTAACACCGAATTTATCACAAGGAAAATAGGTTCAAAGCCTAGCTACCTATTTTTCGATAAAGTCTTCTGTTGCTTGTACTAAGGATTAGTTCAAATCGTAAGATACTTATCTGTACTAACACTCTTTGTTTTTATTCTGGATTCTGTTTTGTCTTTTATGAACAAGTGGGGGATTGTTGGAAAAGCTTAAAAATTAAATAAGGGGCTTAATTATTTGAAGCTTTTATTTAGTTGTTCATTAAAAGACAAAATAAAACGAGAGTGTGTGTTTTGTGAGTGTAAAAGAATCCCACATGGAACAAACACAAAGGAATTGAACACCTTATAAGTGTAAGCATATAATAACCACTAATAAATGTGTGGTAGTGCCATGTGGATGTGAGCTGGAGGTGAGGTGGCAAATCTACGCCATTTTTCACTCTCACATCGCCGCTCGCCGGCGCCACCGGCGACAGCAGCGTCCGGCGTCCGACTCAGGCTCGGACACGGGCTTAGAGGCTTTAGTGGCGCTTCGTAGGCGTACTTTGGCACTTCGGCATGCCGGTCACGTGGGCTCCTGGCGAGTCTGGCGAAACAGCACGGTCCGCAGGCTTCTCGCGGCTATTCTCTCCAACGGTTGCGTCTCTTCAATTGGTGGTTATTTTTGCTGTTTAAATAAAAAGTCATGTTATTTCGAAACGAACGGTTCTTTGGCCAACGGTCGTGTCGTTTGAACGAAATGGTGCTCCTTTTCGCGAATGATTTTTATAAAACTGAGTTCAGTTTCAGAAATCAACACAGATTTCCGAATCTAATATTCTCATTTCCTTAAACTCTATATCCAGAAAATCGTTCTTGTCTACTTTTTAGATTTCACTCTGTCTTAGTGCAGTCCGTAATTTAGGCTTGTCGTATCCTGTGGTATTCTTGTTTGTGACCTTAAGACACATTTCGGGGTGCAAGAAATACTATAAGGAAAGCGTTTCCATGCGTGATTCAAGCCTCGACGTCCTTAATTTTGAAGAATTTTCTAACAATCTTATAGTACTGTTGCAATGGCGACCGAGGCTACTGTTTCGAGTTTGAAGGTGATGAACCAAGACTTCGTCAAGTTGGACCACTTCGATGGAACCAACTACACTCGCTGGCAGTACAAGATGCATTTCTTCCTCACTACCATGAAGGTATTCTACGTGTTGGACCCGACGTTGAAGCCTATCCCGGAGCCAATGGAGAAAGATTCTGAAGAAGTCAAGGCAGAACGGAGAAAGCATCAAGAGGACGAGTTGCTGTGTCGTGGCCACATTTTGAACACTCTCTACGACCATCTCTATGATCTCTACACCGACAATCCATCGGCGATGGAGATTTGGAAGGCACTCGAGTACAAATTCAAGGCCGAAGAAGAAGGTACCAAAAAGTTCCTTTTCTCTAGTTATTTTGATTTTAAGATGTTTGACGATAAGTCCATACTTGCTCAAGTACATGAATTGCAAGTTTTTGTCAACAAATTGAGGGCCGTGAAGATTGATATTCCGGAGACTTTCCAAGTTGGTTCAATTATTGCGAAGTTGCCCAATTCCTAGAAAAGCTACCGGAAGAAACTTCTTCACAATACCGAGGACTTCTCTTTGGAACAAATCCAGAAACATCTTCGAATCGAGGATGATAGAGAAGACGATGGATGTCGGTACTTTTAAGGCCAACGCGGTGAGCACGAAAGGTAAGAGGAAGTGGAATGAAAAAAGAAGTTCTTCGGGTCCCAAAAAGGATTCAAAGAAATTAAAGCATTCCAGCAAAGTCAAGTCCGGCAACAAGTCTGTGTCCAAGGGGTCCAACGGGGGCTGCTATGTGTGTGGCAAACCAAGTCACTATGCTCGAGATTTTCGACTCTGTAAAACGGCGTAAAAAGAAGTCGACACCACTATGACCGATGGGAATATAATCGCTACGGTGAGCGAAATTATGGCGGTCACGGGAAAGGTTCAAGGGTGGTGGTACGACACTTGTGCTACCGTCCATGTATCCTACGATAGAACTGCTTTCAACACCTATTCTGAAGTCGACGGAGGACAAGAAGTTCAGATGGGAAACGAGCAACGCTCAAAGGTCGTCGGCATCGGAAACGTGGAACTCAATTTCACATCCGGGAAGAAGGTCACTTTGACCAATGTTCTCCATGTTTCGGAAATGAATAGGAACCTTATTAGTGGTGATCTCCTAGGTAAGCCGGGGATCAAATCTGTGTATGAGTCGGGCAAGCTTATCTTGACCCGTAATGGTGTATTTGTTGGAAAGGTCTACTCCAGTGAAGGGATGGTCAAATTATGTATTATTGACAATGTTATTAATAAGATTTCTCCTTCTACTTATATGATTGATTCCGTTTCTTTATGGCATAGTAGATTAGCACATATAGGATTTATCACTATGAAAAGATTAATTAAATGTGGTTTAATTTTGTGCAAATTTGATAAATTAGATAAATGTGAAATATTGTGAAATCTAAAATGATAAAGAAACCCTTTTATAGTGTAGAGAGAAATTCTAAATTGGTAGATCTTATACATTCTGATTTATGTGAATTCAATGTGATGTTAACCCATGGGGGCAATAAGTACTTTATTGCCTTTATTGATGATTACTCTAGATTTACATATGTTATTTATTAAAACATAAAGATGATGCTTTTAATGCTTTTAAGATGTATAAGGCTGAAGTTGAAAATCAATTAGGAACTAAAATTAAAGTTCTTAGAAGTGATAGAGGTGGTGAATATTTTTCTAGTGATTTTAATGCCTTTTGTGAAGAAAATGGTATTGTTCATGAATGTTCCGCACCACGTACACCACAGCAAAATGGTTTAGCCGAACATAAAAATAGAACACTTCAAGAGATGATAAATGCCATTTTAATGCATTCTGAATTACCTTTTAGTTTGTGGAGTGAAGCTTTACTTTCTGCATGTCATATTTTAAACCATATACCTTTAAAGAAAACCCAAATTTCTCCATACGAGGTATGGAAAGGGCGAAAGCCAAATATTGGGTATTTCAAAGTGTGGGGGTGCCTAGACTACTACAAAAACATGGAGCCTAAAAGGACCAAGTTGGGTCCTCGAGGGATACGAAGTGCTTTTATTGGCTATGCTACGAATAGCAAGGCATATAGACTTCTAAATTTAGAATTTAATGTCATAGTAGAATCTCGAGACGTGGAATTCTTTGAGAACTCTAATTCTAAGGAAAAGGAATCTCAAAATTCCGCAAATGAAGAACCTCGAGAGGAGAGTTCTTCTAGGATTGTTGTAGAACAACCAGAACCTCGGATTAGCAAGAGAGTCCGTAAGACTAAGGATTTGGGACCTGATGAAATAGATTCTCAACTTATTTCCTTTTACATAGTAGAAGGAAATAGAGAGAATTTTGCCCGAAAGATTCCGATTATTCTTCTTGTTGAAGATGATCCTAAGACTTATAATGAAGCAGTGGCTTCTCGGGACTCCGCTTTTTGGAAGGATGCTATCCAAGATGAAATGGATTCTATTATGGCAAATCACACTTGGGAGATTATCATTCTACCCAAAGGGTCGAGGCCCATTGGATGTAAGTGGGTGTTTCGAAAGAAATACAGATATGGTGCTCTTAACGCTTACAAGGCTAGATTGGTAGCCAAAGGATTTCGACAATGGGAAGGAATCGATTATTTTGACACATATGCACCGGTAGCAAGAACAACAACAGTTAGAGTGTTGTTCGCCTTGGCTTCTTTATATAACCTAAATGTTCATCAAATAGATGTCAAGACAGCATTTCTAAATGGAGATCTCGATGAGGATATTTACATGGAGCAGTCGGAAGGCTATGTGCTTCCGGGTAATGAACAAAAAGTTTGCAAACTTGTCAAATCCTTATATGGATTAAAACAAGCACCCAAACAATGGCATCAAAAGTTTGACTTGGTCATACTTTCGAATAAATTTATTCCTAATATTTGTGACAAATGTTTGAATACAAAAGTGCGTGGTAACCTTGTGATCTTCCTATGTCTCTATGTTGATGATATGTTGGTCATTAGCAACGAGATGGAAGGAATATTAGAAACAAAGAGGTTTCTATCTTCCACTTTCAAAATGAAAGATCTTGGACAAGTTGATACTATTTTAGGTATCAAGGTTCGTAGAACCAGTGGGGGTTATGAACTTAGTCAATCACACTATGTTGAAAAAGTGCTTGACAAGTTCAAACATTTAAAGTTTCAAGAGGTGAACACCCCTTTTGATACAAGTGTAAAACTTGAAAAGAATGATGGAAGAGCTGTGGCTCAATTGGAATATGCTAGTGCTATTGGTTGTCTTATGTACTTGATGCAATGTACTCGACCAGACATAGCATTCGCCGTTAGTAAAATGAGCAGATTTACTAGCAATCCAAGTGCCGAGCATTGGAAGGCCATTGGAAGAATTTTGGATTTCTTTTAAAAACTAAGATTCTTGGACTTCAATACGGCCAGTTTCCTGCCGTACTAGAAGGATATACCGACGCAAGTTGGATATCAAGTGTCGGAGATAACAAATCTATGACAAGATGGGTATTTACACTTGTTGGAGGAGCAGTTTCTTGGAAATCAAAGAAACAAACGTGTATTACTCATTCGACCATGGAATTAGAGTTCATGGCTCTGGCTTCCGCATGTCAAGAGGCTGAATGGTTAAGGGATCTTCTTTTAGAAGTTCCATTAGCTAAAGACAATATATCAACCATTTCGATACATCGTGATAGTCAATCAACCTTAGCAAGAGCATACAGTGAAGTGTATAATGGAAAGTCTAGACATATTAGTCTTAGACATAACTATGTGAGGAAATTGATCAAAGATGGAATCATTTCGCTCACATATGTGAGATCAAGCTTTAACATTGCTGATCCGTTCACTAAACCTCTTGCAAGAGATTTGGTGAAATCGACCTCGAGAGGGATAGGTCTTAAACTCCTTGAGTAGTGATCCGACTATTATGGCAACCCAACCTAACGTTAGGAAATTGACTAACATTAGGTTCAATGGGTAAGAACAAGTCATTGATTTGGATGTTCACAACATTATACGGTAATGTTGGCTGTTACTATTGGAGGTTGAGTTTTTTCTCAACTTTGAATGAATTTCAGTCATGAGAACAAGTATCTGTAAGTAACAGAAATGCTGTCAGAACTTCACCTATGTGAATTTAAGGATGGTGCCATCCCAAAGTGAGAGTTGGAGTTTCTCTCATGAAAAAATCGTGAGACATGATGAGCACATGGACATTAACGGTGCTAAGCGTGAGATGTAGGCAAAGAACACTAAAGAGTGTGTGTTGAGTAACACCGACTTTATCACAAGGAAAATAGGTTCAAGCCTAGCTACCTATTTTTCGATAAAGTCTTGTGTTGCATGTACTAAGGATTAGTTCAAATCGAAAGATACTTATCTGTACTAACACTCTTTGTTTTTATTATGGATTCTATTTTGTCTTTTATGAACAAGTGGGGGATTCTTGGAAAAGCTTAAAAAAATAAGAGATTTAATTATTTGAAGCTTTTATTTAATTATTCATTAAAAGACAAAATAAAATGAGAGAGTGTGTTTTGTGAGTGGAAAAGAATCCACATGGAACAAACACAAAGGAATTGAACACCTTATAAGTGTAAGTATTTAATAACCATTAATAAATGTGTGGTAGTGCCACGTGGATGTGAGGGGGGGTGAGGTGGAAAATCTATGCCATTTTTCACTCTCACATCGCCGCTCACCGGTGTCGCCACCGGCGACAGCGGCGTCAGGCTCGGGCTCGAGCTCGGACACGGGCTTAGAGGCTTTAGTGGCGCTTCGTAGACGCACTTTGGCACTTCGGCACGCCGGTCACGTGGGCTCGTGGCGAGTCCGGCGAAACGGCGCGGTCCGCGGGCATCTCGCGGCGATTCTCGCCAACGGTTGCGCCTCTTCAATTGGTGGTTATTTTTGCTGTTTAGATGAAAAGTCATGTCATTTCGAAATGAACGGTTGTTTGGCCAACGGTCGTGTCGCTTGAATGAAATGGTGCTCATTTTCGCGAATAGGTATGATTTCTTTATAAAACTTAGTTCAGTTCCAAAAATCAACACATATTTGCGAATCTACTATTCTCATTTCCTTAAACTCTATATCCAGAAAATCGTTCTTGTCTACTTTTTGGATTTCACTCTGTCTTAGTGCAGTCCGGAATTTAGGCTTGTCGTATCCTGCAGTATTCTTGTTTGTGACCTTAAAACACATTTCGGGGTGCAAGAAATACTATAAGGAAAGCGTTTTCATACGTGATTCAAGCATCGACGTCTTTAATTTTGAAGAATTTTCTAACAATCTTATAGTATCTGTTGCAATGGCGACCAAGGCTACTGTTTCGAGTTTGAAGGTGATGAACTAAGACTTCGTCAAGTTGGATCGCTTCGATGGAACCAACTACACTCGCTGGCAGGACAAGATGCCTTTCTTCCTCACTGCCATGAAGATCTTCTACGTGTTGGACCCGACGTTGAAGCCTATGCCGGAGCCAACGGAGAAAGATTCTGAAGAACTCAAGGCAGAACGGAAGAAGCGTCAAGAGGACGAGTTGCTATGTCATGGCCACATTTTGAACACTCTCTCCGACCATCTCTACGATCTCTACACCGACAATCCATCGGCGATGGAGATTTGGAAGGCACTCGAGTACAAATTCAAGGCCGAAGAAGAAGGTACCAAAAAGTTCCTTGTCTCTAGTTATTTTGATTTTAAGATGTTTGACGATAAGCCCATACTTGCTCAAGTACATGAATTGCAAGTTATTGTCAACAAATTGAGGGTCGTGAAGATTGATATTTCGGATACTTTCCAAGTTGGTGCAATTATTGCGAAGTTGCCCAATTCCTGGAAAAGCTACAGGAAGAAACTTCTTCACAATATCTAGGACTTCTCTTTGGAACAAATCCAGAAACATCTTCGAATCGAGGAGGAATCGAGGATGAGAGAGAAGATGATGGATGCTGGTACTTTTAAGGCCAATGCGGTGAGCGCGAAAGGCAAAAGGAAGTGGAATGAAAAAGGAAGTCCTTCGGGTCCCAAAAAGGATTCAAAGAAATTCAAGCATTCCAGAAAAGTCAAGTCCGGCAACAAGTCCGTGTCCAAGGGGCCCAACGACGGCTGCTATGTGTGTGGCAAACCCGGTCACTATGCTCGAGATTGTCGACTCCGTAAGACGGCGGAAAAAGAAGTCGACGCCACTATGACTGATGGGAACATAATCGCTATGGTGAGCGAAATTATGGCGGTCAAGGGAAAGGTTCAAGGGTGGTGGTATGACACTTATGCTACCGTCCATGTATCCTACGATAGGACTGCTTTCAACACCTATTCTGAAGTCAACGGAGGACAAGAAGTTCAGATGGAAAACGAGCAATGCTCAAAGGTTGTCGGCATCGAAAACGTGGAACTCAATTTCACATCCGGGAAGAAGGTCACTTTGACCAATGTTCTCCATGTTCCGGAAATGAATAGGAACCTTGTTAGTGGTGATCCCTTAAGTAAACCGGGGATCAAATCTGTATATGAGTTGGCAAGCTTATCTTGACCCGTAATGGTGTATTTGTTGGAAAGGGCTACTCCAGTGAAGGGATGGTCAAATTATGTATTGTTGACAATGTTATTAATAAGATTTCTCCTTCTGCTTATATGATTGATTCCGTTTCTTTATGGAAGCCCATATAGGATTTAGCACTATGAAAAGATTAATTAAATGTGGTTTAGTTTCATGCAAATCTGATAAATTATATAATTGTGAAATATGTGTGAAATCTAAAATGATAAAGAAACGCTTTTATAGTGTAGAGATTCTAAATTGTTAGAACTTATACATTCTGATTTATGTAAATTCAATGGGATGTTAACTCATGGGGGCAATAAGTATTTTATTACCTTTATTGATGATTGCTCTAGATTTACATATGTGTATTTATTAAAATATAAAGATGATGCTTTTAATACTTTTAAGATGTATAAGGCTGGAGTTGAAAATCAATTAGGAACTAAAATTAAAGTTCTTAGAAGTGATAGAGGTGGTGAATATTTTCTAGTGATTTTAATGCCTTTTGTGAAGAAAATAGTATTGTTCATGAATGTTCCGCACCACGTACACCATAGTAAAATGGTTTAGCGGAACGTAAAAATAGAACACTTCAGAAGATGATAAATGCCATGTTAATGCATTCTGAATTACCTTTTAGTTTGTGGGGTGAAGCTTTACTTTCTGCATGTCATATTTTAAACCGTGTACCTTTAAAGAAAACCCAAATTTCTCCATACGAGGTTTGGAAAGGAAGAAAGCCGAATATTGGGTATTTCAAAGTATGGGGGTGCCTAGCCTACTAAATATGGATCCTAAAAGGACCAAGTTGGGTCCTCGAGGGATAAGAAGTGCTTTTATTGGCTATACTACGAATAGCAAGGCATATAGACTTCTAAATTTAGAATCTAATGTCATAGTAGAATTTATAGACGTGGAATTCTTTGAAAACTCTAATTCTAAGGAAAAGGAATCTCAAAATTCCACAAATGAAGAACCTCGAGAGGAGAGTTCTTCTAGGGTTGCTGTAGAACAACCAAAACCTCGGATTAGCAAGAGAGTCCATAAGACTAAGGATTTGGGACCTCATGAAATAGATTCTCAACTTATTTCCTTTTACCTAGTAGAAGGAAATAGAGAGAATTTTGCCCAAAAGATTCCGATTATTCTTCTTGTTGAAGATGATCCTAAGACTTATAATGAAGCGGTGGCTTCTCGGGACTCCACTTTTTGGGAGGATGCTATCCAAGATGAAATGGATTATATTATGGCAAATCACACTTGGGAGATTGTCGATCTACCCAAAGGGTCGAGACCCATTTGATGTAAGTGGGTGTTTCGAAAGAAATACAGAGATGGTACTCTTAACGCTTACAAGGCTAGATTGGTAGCCAAAGGATTTCGACAACGAGAAGGAATCGATTATTTTGACACATATGCACCGGTAGCAAGAACAACAACAATTAGAGTGTTGTTCGCCTTGATTCTTGGTATAACCTAAATGTTCATCAAATGGATGTCAAGACAGCATTTCTAAATGGAGATCTCGATGAGGAAATTTACATGGAGCAGCCGGAAGGCTATGTGCTTCCGAGTAATGAACAAAACGTTTGCAAACTTGTCAAATCCTTATATGGATTAAAACAAGCACCCAAACTATGGCATCAAAAATTTGACTCTGTCATACTTTCGAATGGATTTATTCCTAACGTTTGTGACAAATGTTTGTACATAAAAGTGCGTGGTAACCTTGTGATCTTCCTATGAGAGTTGGAATTTTTCTCATGAAAAATTCACGAGACGGGATGAGCACATGGCCATTAGCTGTGCTAAGCGTGAGAGGTAGGCAAAGAACACTAAAGAGTGTGTGTGTTGAGTAACACCGACTTTATCACAAGGAAAATAGGTTCAAAGCCTAGCTACCTATTTTTCGATAAAGTCTTGTGTTACTTGTACTAAGGATTAGTTCAAATCAAAAGATACTTATCTGTACTAACACTCTTTGTTTTTATTCTGGATTATATTTTGTCTTTTATGAACAAGTGGGGGGATTGTTGGAAAATCTTAAAAAAAATTAAATAAGAGATTTAATTATTTGGAGCTTTTATTTAATTGTTCATTAAAAGACAACATAAAATGAGAGAGTATGTTTTGTGAGTGGAAAAGAAGTCCACATGGAACAAACACAAAGGAATTGAACACCTTATAAGTTTAAGCATTTAATAACCATTAATAAATGTGTGGTAGTGCCATGTGGATGTGAGGTGGCAAATATATGCCATTTTTCACTCTCACATTGCCGCTCGCCGGTGTCGCCACCGGCAACAGCGGCGTCCGGCTCGGGCTCGGGGGGTTTAGAGGCTTTTGTGGCGCTTCGTAGGCGTACTTTGGCACTTCGGCATGACGGTCACGTGGGCTCGTGGCGAGTCCGGCGAAACGACGTGGTCCGTGGGCTTCTCGCGGCGATTCTCGCCAACAGTTGCGCCTCTTCAATTGGTGGTTATTTTTACTGTTTAAATGAAAAGTCATGTCATTTCGAAACGAATGGTTGTTTGGCCAACGGTCGTGTCGTTTGAACGAAATGGTGCTCCTTTTCGCGAATAGGTATGATTTCTTTACAAAACTGAGTTCAGTTTCAGAAATCAACACAGATTTTCGAATCTACTATTCTCATTTCCTTAAATTCTATATCCAGAAAATCGTTGTTGTCTACTTTTCGGATTTCACTCTGCCTTAGTGCAATCCGGGATTTAGGCTTGTCGTATCCTGCGGTATTCTTGTTTGTGACCTTAAGACACATTTCGGGGTGCAAGAAATACAATAAGGAAAGCGTTACCATACGTGATTCAAGCCTTGACGTCTTTAATTTTGAAGAATTTTCTAACATATATATATATATATATATATATATATAACTCGTGTGTCCCCATCTCTCATATTTTTCAAAAATCTCATTTTCCGCCCCCACGGGCGTACGAGTACCCGTATCAGTACTTCCTAGCTTAAATGTAACACATTCATGCATGGTATTGGTGAGCAGGCATGGTATCGGTAAGCATACAGAAAAAAATAGATAATGGTGATAACTAATATTACTGACTGGACTGAAAAATATTCAAAACCATTTGTGGCAAACCATAATGTAGATAAACACAACATAGTAAGCACCATCAATTTATAAAGTCTATATAATATCTATTTCCTACATGCATGGGATTCTTTTCTTATTGATTTAGATTACCTCACTACATTACCTCACTACAGTTTGTGTGTCTATCCTCTTTTTTGCCTGTAATGTGTCATTGCATTTTTAATATGAAAAAATCTAATTTAGTCTCAAAAAAAAAAAAAAAGTTTATATTTATTTTGCATCACAATAGAAAAATACAAAGTTCAATAATCCATAAACAAATACCCTAATCTTTGTTGTTTGCGTCTCAACCAAAACCATTTGATAAGAAAATATATTTGACTAATGATATCCATTGTTTTCAACTGCTTTTTAACTTATTATGCCATACAAATTTATGCAAAACTCTATTATTTTTTCTAAGTAAACTTTAACCTTCAATGACTATAACTTGTGTCTTTAATGTTTGAGAGCCTAAGCGAGATGGAATTTACTTTATGGCGGTGGTGTTTGTTTTAATAGCTAATAAGATTCTCAAACTATAAATAATATTTCTTTTCATCGACCAAAAAAAGTGTATACTAGTTTTCACAACCGTTGGATATTTATACGTCAATTGCCATAGATTCAACCTTGGTCTTACCTAGGTCAGCATAATATTGCTTATTGCTTCAACCTTGGACTTTTACAAAAACTTATTGCTTATTACTTATTCTACACAATTAATTTTTTGTTTATACACATTAGATTCTTCACATACAAGAAGAATATCAAACCAAACAGACTTTGGTGTAATCTATTTCTTATTCTATTACGAAGAAACAGCATTAAAAAGAAACATCCACACCAAACTGAAGTAATAGGGAGGGAGGGAGAGAGATGGGGGGAGGCAAGAGCGGATCTATACTAGGGCAAGGCAGGGATACAGCCTGCCCCAAGTGAAAATTTTCAAAGTTCTTTGATTACCTGTTGTTTCCTGTTACTTGCGAGTGTTATCCCACGCAGATAAGCAGAGAGCCAGCTCGATGACGATGTTGGTCAGAGCGGAGATCAGGTGACTGAGAAGAAACAAATGCCCATGGCATGTGACTACTTACATCACGATTCGTGCCTAGCACTGGACCATCTTTAGGTTTCAGATTGGGCTAGGAATGGAAAGAAAGGCCACCTTTTGGATAGTCGGCAGATATTAACCAACAGAGGTTGGTTCAAAATTTTAATGTGGTTACGTTTTGGTAAAACGTGATGATTTTACAATATCAATCACGTAATGTGACATGACAATAGCAATTATCTCAATTAACCATATTAATTTGTGGGTCATGTTATAAATCCAATCTCAGTTTCACGTTAATATGTGCCAATGCAAAACATGTTCAACCCAGTTTTCTTACTTGTGCTTCTTCCTCCCTTTATTTCCCACTTGTGCGCCTCTTCTTTTTCTTTGTTCTTTTATTGTGCTTATTGTTGTCTTCACTTTGACAATGTTCTAAAAGGCGCTCGGCGGTAGGCGGGCGGACGGGACCTTCTAGCGCCTAGGCCTTGGAGGCGGCGCCTATGCAGCTAGAGGCTTGGCGGTTTTTTTTTATATATTTTATTTATTTTTATATATGCATACAAAATGCATAATAATACTCTTTTAAAAAATTCTTTTGGAGAGGAATTTTTTATTATACTGAAATTTAATAAATAATAATTCAAGTTTTAATTAAATAACATCAGTTTAATTAATATATTTAAAATTAGTACAGCAGTAACAGTACTCACATAAGTTTTTTTTTAAAAGAACCTAAATTTAGGCAAAGCCTCAGCCCGCCTAGAGCCCATCTGGACCCGCCTCAACCCGCCTAAAGCCTCTTACCCGCATGGCAGAACCAACTATGGGGTAGTCGGTGTGGAGGTCGACCTTCTAGCACCTAGTCGGCCGCCTAGGCCGATTTTTAGAACAGTGCCCTTTGACAATCGACAATAGCTTTTTAATTCAATGCCAATTTTATTTACCATACCATTTTTTTCCGTAAAAGACATACCTTTCGCTTGCTCTAAAGTTATGTCTTTTTTATTATTATGAAAAGTCGAGACATGGAAAAGTTATGTGATGTTATTACTAAAAGAATTATACCGACATCAAACTTACTTCGGTAACTATTTCTGTACCCTGATGTTTTGTTTGTTCATATTAATTCATAAAAGTATTGCTGATTTTTTGATTTAAATGAAATTTCTATTTCACTTATAGTAATATCAGTTCAACGCAATTTCTATATCGCTTATAGTAATATCAGTTATGCACTTTTGGCCATCTTGAGTGAAGTTGTTCACTGCACATATTTATGAGGAACATGTGAAAGTTTACTCTTTATCTTCTTATTTGGTCCATTAGTTATCTAGTGATTTCCAGTTTTCTCCCCTGCTAAACAGTTTTTGCATCTGCAAATAGTGTGCTGCCATAAACCACCGCACCACCACCATCGGCGGCGTGCTCCAATGTTTGTGGGGCGGTCGCCACTTCTACGTGTTATCTTTAGTGGGAAGAAACATTCTTTTTGCTTGCGGCAACAGAGATCCAAGTACACCTCCCCCCCTCTCCTCCCCTTCCCCCCTCTTGTAGCAAAAGGCAAAATCCCTCGCCCCCAGGGCCCCCACCCTCCGGCCCGACAGGGATTGGTGGAAGAATTAAATCATGGTGACTCAGCGGCCCACTAGGTGGGAGGAATAGTGTCTGGTACCCACAAGGAGCTACCCCCCACATTGGAGGGATAAAACTCCCACACTGCGTGTCACGAGGTGCCCGCGACCCCAGGCGGTATTACCTGATCGCGGGCCATTCATGGGCCCACTTGCAGCTTTCTGGGATGCCGAGCCTCATCACACTTCAAGTTATCATCTATAGTGTAGGGCTTTACTTTATTTTCCTTGTAATGTTGTAATAGCTAGTTAGTGCTTGTTCAGCTTTTTAATATCTAGTCTTGTCATTAGCTTTTATTTTTCTAAGCCTATTAAAGGGGGGAAGAGTATACTGAAGTGTTGTAGTACGAATTGGCAAGTTTACTGAGACCCTCCTATCCGTGTATGCTTGTAATTGTTGTTGCCTATTGTAATCGTTCCTTGTATTAATACAAATCGATTTTCATCTTCAATTTTGCTGTGCCACTAAAACGCCTCGGCGTGATTGCGTCGCATTAGCACCAACTCTCGAACGAGTTAGGCGGACGTAGTCGGGTAAATTGACTACTAGACACACGGTGCGCATACATTCTATACAAACTATAAGCACCCCTTGACAGGTGGTATCGGAGACCGATTAAGGTCGAAAAAATGGAATCGGGTAACGAGACGGAAGTCCCTAGAAGGCAGGGCAAGAAAAAGGATGACGGAAAGAAGAAAGAGACTGAGGCCTCTAAAGCCCAATTCGATAATCTAGAGCAAGAGTGCTCTAGATTGAGATATGTTGTCGAGACCTTGGAGGAGAAGGTCGAGACCCTCGAGGCGGAGAATGAAGACCTCCGAGCCCAGTTGGGCGAATGCAGAGAAGTCTGCCGAACCCTTGCAGAAGCAATGGGAGCCAACAATAGGCTGAAATGAGATGCGAGATGGAAGCAATGAGTATCCAGATTGGATTGCTTCAAAGAGCTGTGAACAACACACCCCATGTTGCTCAAGAACCTATTACGAGAATTCGGATCCCCAAACCAAGTTCCTATAGTGGAACCCGAGATGCCAAGGAAGTTGAGAACTTCTTATTCGACATGGAACAATACTTCCATGCCGCTAATGTTTTGGACGAAGCGAGAAAGGTGTCAACCGCCACAATGTATTTGATTGATGATGCCAAATTGTGGTGGCGCACTAAATATGCGGACATTCAGGCTCAACGAGTAAGAATTGACACTTGGGAACAACTGCGAGAAGCCATCAGGCAACAATTCTTCCTAGAGAATGTTGAGTACAACGCAAGAAGGGCCTTGCGAGATTTGAAGCACACCGGTCTTATTCGAGATTACGTGAAGGCATTTTCGACACATATGTTACACATTAGAGATATGTCGGAGAATGACCGGTTGTTTACGTTCCTGGAAGGTTTGAAACCGTTTGCTCGTATGGAGCTTCTGCGCCAACGAGTCACAGACCTCAGTGCCGCCATGGGAGCGGCAGAACGATTAATGGACTACACGTCGGAACCTCGAAAAGATCGTCCAGTAAAAACAAACATGGCACCATCCCGAAGTGTAATGCCAAGACCGTTCAAACCTAACTTGAGTCGGAGTGTAGGGGATCGGCAAACCTATACTCAAGAAAGTTCATATGGGAGCACGAATTGTAGCAAACCTACAGAAGGTCAGCAGGCCCCTTCCCAACGAACCGTTAAATGTTTCCTATGTGGTGGGCCTCATTTTCTCAGTAATTGTCCGAAGAGGCAACTTTTGAGCGCCTTAACAAGCACTGCAGAATCGAGTTCACAACCGAAAGAAGAGTTGCAAGTACGAGATGATGAAGAAAGATCGGAAGATGAGGAAAACCTTGGGGCCATCAATCAACGGTGCAACTCGTTAACCCATCAGGTGGCAGCTAAGGCAAGAGTGCCGACAAAAGCTAGAAAGCCCGTACCTGCTCTCACGACAGGTGGTCCCGATAAGAGAAAGAAGGGATTAATATTTGTTGATGTTAAAATCAATGGGAAAAATATTCGTGCTATGATAGACTCGGGTGCCACCCATAATTATATGACGAGCACAGAAGTGGGGAGACTTGGACTATTGTTAGAGAAAGGAGTGGGTCGGGTTAAAGCCGTCAACTCTCCGGCAAAACCAATAGCGGGGGTTGCCAAGGCTGTTTGAATTAAGGTAGGAGCCTTCGAGGGTAGGGCCGACCTATATGTTGTGGAAATAGATGACTTCAAATTGATACTCGAGCTCGAGTACATGCGTGACACTCAAACCCTAGTCATGCCGTATGCTGATGCACTCTTGGTTTTGGGGGATAAACCACATATTATCCCAACAATTAGCGCAACCCAAGGGCAAAATAACCTATCCGTGCTACAATTCAAGAAGGGATGCAGGCATGGTGATCCGTCCTTCCTGTGCGCCTTGCAATTCGACGAAGTAGAGGAGTTGTCAGGTCCTATCCCTGATGCTGTAAAGCACCTCCTAAACGAATTTGAAGATGTTATGCCCGACGAACTGCCTCGAAAGCTTCCACCTAAGAGGGCGGTCGATCATGAGATTGAGTTGGTGCCGGGCACAAAACCTCCTGCCCGAGCCCCTTATCGTATGTCGCAACCTGAGCTTGTGGAGCTCAGAAAGCAGTTAAAGGAGATGTTGGAATGTGGTATGATCCAATCGGCGAAATCACCGTATGGAGCTCCTGTTCTCTTTCAGAAAAAGTCGGACGGAACTCTGCGATTATGTTGTGATTATCGTGCTCTAAATAAAATTATGGTGAAGAATGTGTATCCTATTCCGCTCGTAGCAGATTGCTTCGACCGACTCAGTGGAGCAGAATACTACACGAAGATCGATCTGAGATCAGGTTATTGGCAAGTTCGCATCAAGGAGGGAGATGAAGTAAAAACGACGATTGTCACATGTTATGGGGCCTTCGTGTTCTTAGTCATGCCCTTTGGCCTAACAAACGCCCCAGCAACTTTCAGCACCTTGATGAATCAAGTTCTCCAAGGGTTCTTGGATGAGTTTGTCGTGGTATACCTGAATGATATTGTTATATACAGCCGAACCTTGGAAGAACATGTGGAACATTTGAGAATGGTTCTTACTAGGCTTCGTGAGCACGAACTATATGCTAAGCTGTCGAAGTGCTCATTTGCCCAGAAGCGGATCCGTTTCTTGGGTCATATCGTTGAGTGTGGCAATATTCGTATGGATCCGAAAAAATACGAGCAATTCCAGAATGGAAACCACCAACCGATGTACATGAAGTACGGTCATTTCTCGGGTTGACGAATTACTATAGAAGTTTGGGATTGGTCACCGGAATGCCAAATTGCCTTCGATAACTTAAAGAAGGCCATCCTAACAGACCCGGTCCTCGCACTACTAGATCTATCCAAACTTTTTGTGGTTGAAATGGATGCTTCAGATATTGCACTAGGAGGAGTTTTAGTGCAAGATGGCCATCCTATTGCCTTCGAGAGTAAGAAACTTAAGGATGTCGAGAGGCGCTACACGGTGCATGAGAAAGAGCTTTTAGCAGTGGTCCATTGCCTTCGACTTTGGAGACATTACTTATTGGGGTTTCCGTTTATTGTCAAAACTGACAATACTACTGTTAGTCACTTTTTGTCCCAACTGAAGCTTACTGGGAAACAAGCGATATGGCAGGAACTATTGTCCAAGTTCAACTTTGTGATCGAGTATCGTGCCGGTTCTAGTAATCAAGTGGTGGACGCAGATCCGACCTAGATGCTATACAAGTGCTAGCAGCGCTCTCTTCGAGTCAGGTGACCACTCCATTAAAAGATCAAATACGAGAACTAATGGGAACCGATGCAACGGCTCAATGTTTGGTGAATCTTGTACGCCAAGGTACAACACGAAGATTTTGGCTTGAGGATGGTCTCTTATGGACCAAGGGGAGACGTCTCTATGTACCTCTAGGAGGCGATATGAGGAAATCTATTATTGCGGAATGTCACGACACTCTCTGGGCGGGCCACCCAGGAGAGGAGCGTACTGTGGCCTTAGTTCAATGAGCTTACTATTGGCCCCAAATGCGGGACGACATTGAGATGTTTGTCCGCACCTGCTTGGTGTGCCAACAAGA
Organism: Orobanche coerulescens; assembly: GCA_033398695.1. NCBI lineage: Eukaryota > Viridiplantae > Streptophyta > Magnoliopsida > Lamiales > Orobanchaceae > Orobanche > Orobanche coerulescens. Next base: position 47,223,330 of record CM065805.1, on the reverse strand, counting down.
TAAACCCGATCGTCAAAAGAAGGCAGGCTTGCTAGAACCACTACTCATACCCGTCAGGGCTTGGAAAAGTGTTTCAATGGATTATATCACCACTCTACCAAAAGTTGGGGATCTTGATGCCATTATTGTTGTGGTAGACCGGTTCTCCAAATATGCTACATTCATAGCGGCACCCAAGACAGTTTCGGCAGAAGAGATATCTCAGCTCTTTTTCAAGCATATTGTTAAGTATTGGGGACTGCCGAGGAACATTGTTAGTGATCGAGACCCCCAGTTTTCTAGTAACTTTTGGACCAAGCTCTTCAAACTACTCGGCTCCAAATTGAACATGAGCTCTAGCTTCCACCCACAATCCGATGGCCAAACTGAAAGATTTAACTCGATGTTGGAGGAATATCTTCGACATTTTGTGAGCACTAATCAGAAGGACTGGGTGAAGCTTTTGGATGTTGCTCAACCGTGTTTCAATGCTCAAAAATGCTCTACCACCAATAAGAGTGCTTTTGAAATTTGTAATGGGCAGCAACCACTCCTCCCGCACAATATTGACACTGTTTCGCAAAATGCCAGGTCTACTTCGGCGCAAACCTTTTCCCTTGAATGGGAACAAAACCTTGATTTGGCCCGTGGCAACCTGGAGAAGGCTCAAAAGCGGATGAAAAAATATGCTGATCTTAAACGCCGCTTTGTTGAATACTGTGTGGGTGACGAGGTAATGGTGAAGGTCCCGAATCATAGTTCCTCCAGGGCAACACGGGGGAGATACTCTCGGCTAATGCAAAAATATATTGGGCCCCTAACCATCCTCAAAAGAGTCGGAAAGGTAGCCTACAAGCTAGAGTTACCCCAATGGTGGCGCATTCATAATGTCTTTCATGTCAGCCAACTCAAGCCATATCAGGCAGACAAAGAGGACACCACACGCAACATGCCCAACCGTCCACAACTGAAACGCAACTTGGGGAAGAGGGTGGCCAAAGCTATTATCGACCACCGTGATGCAGGGCCAAAAAAGAAGCTACATAAAGAATATTTGGTGAAATGGCAGGGCTGTAGTATGGAGGAAAACACTTGGGAGAGGGCGACAACACTTAAAGCTTTTCAACCACTACTGGATGCTTATCTCACATCTATGGCGCCGGGGACGTCACCAACTCAGAGGGGGGAGTGCTGTCACGAGGTGCCCGCGACCCCAGGCGGTATTACCTGATCACAGGCCATTCATGGGCCCACTTGCAGCTTTTTGGGATGCCGAGCCTCATCACACTTCAAGTTATCATCTATAGTGTAGGGCTTTACTTTATTTTCCTTGTAATGTTGTAATAGCTAGTTAGTGCTTGTTCAGCTTTTCAATATCTAGTCTTGTCATTAGCTTTTATTTTTCTAAGCCTATTAAAGGGGGGGGGGGAGAGTGTACTAAAGTGTTGTAGTACGAATTGACAAGTTTGCTGAGACCCTCCTATCCGTGTATGCTTGTAATCGTTGTTGCCTATTGTAATCGTTCCTTGAATTAATACAAATCGATTTTCATCTTCAATTTTGTTATGCCACTAAAACGCCTCGGCGTGATTGGGTCGCATTAGCACCAACTCTCGAACGAGTTAGGCGGACGTAGTCGGCTACTAGCCGCACGGTGCGCGTACATTCTATACAAACTATAAGCGCCCCGTGACACTGCGGCTGCCAGGACTCGAACCTGCGTCTAGACCCGGCAAAATAGGCTCAGGCCCGCGGGTCGGGCCAGCCCGCCCGTTTTTGGGCGGGCATTGGGCTGCATATTTTTGGCCCAAAAAAATTGGGCCTTTTTGGCCCGGCCCAAATTTGGCCCGTCCGTGGAGGCCCGGCCCGCGGGCGGCCCGCCCGACCCTATTTTTTTTTTTTAATTTATGTTATGTGTAATTATAATATTTAATTTTTTTCCTTGTTTGTTAGAATATAATACATCTATATGTTAATTATTGATGTAATTTTATTTTTTTGGGACTTTGTGATTACTTTATAGTATCTCATATCAATAATAATATTATTTTATGATTTTATAAGAAAGTAGTAGTGATAAATGATATGATGATCAAATAAAAATATTTGTATATGTGTTTTGATTGTGATAGTGTAATAAATAATGTAATTATCAAATAAAAATAATGGCTAAAATGCTCATGTGGTCCCTTAACTTAATTTCAAATAACGATTTAGTCCTTTATTTTTTTTTGTCCCAAATAAGTCCTTTATCTTTCTAATTTTAAGCAAATTTAGCCTTTTCCGTTGGTCTCCGTTAACTGTTGTCCAGGTGGCTGTTAAGTTGCCTACGTGGCTATAAACATACATGCGTGGAGAACAAAGTCAAATTCCTAACCTATGTGTTCATTTCCTAACCTATGTGTCCATTTCCTAACCTCCATTTCCTAATTTTACCTGAATTTATATATATATATTTTCAAGAAAATAATTTTATTTCGAAATAATATTATTTTGCCAAAAAATATTTTTTCCTCCAGAAAATATTTTTTTTATTTTTTTTCCAGAAAATAATTTTATTTTTTCGAAAAAATAAAATTATTCTGGAAAATAATTTTATTTTTTCGAAAAAATAATATTTTATTCCAGAATAATTTTATTTTTTCGAAAAAATATTATTTTGCCTCATTATAATATATAACACTTTTGGACTTCAGTGTAATAATTTTTTAAGCTTTCTAGAAAAAAATATTTTTTGGAAAAAAAATTATCTTTTCGAAAAAATATATTATTTTATGGAATTTTTATTTTTTTTGAAAAATTAAAAAATATTTTCTGGAGAAAAAATTATTTTTGGGCAAAAAAATATTTTTTCGAAATAAAATTATTTTCTGGAAAAAATATTATTTTTTGACAAAATAAAACTATTTTCTGGAAAAAAATAAAAAAAATATTTTTTCGAAAAACTTAAAAAAATATTTTCTGGAGAAAAAGGTATTTTTTGGCAAATTAATATTTTTTCGAAATTAAATTATTTTCTGAAAAAAATATTATTTTTCGAAAAAATAAAACTATTTTCTTGAAAAAAAATATAAAAAATATTTTTTCAAAAAAATTAAAAAAATATTTTCTGGAGAAAAAGGTATTTTCTGGAAAAAAATATTATTTTTTCGAAAAAATAAAATTATTTTCTGGAAAAAAAATAAAAAAAAAAATATTTTTTCGAAAAAATTAAAAAAATATTTTCTGGAGGAAAAAATATTTTCTGGCAAAATAATATTTTTTCGAAATAAAATTATTTTCTTGAAAAACTATATATATAAATTCAGGTAAAATTAGGAAATGGAGGTTAGGAAATTGACACATAGGTTAGGAATTTGACTTTGTTCTCCATGGAGGTATGTTTATAGCCACGTAGGCAACTTAACAGCCACGGAGACCAACGGAAAAGGCTAAATTTGCTTAAAATTAGAAAGATAAAGGACTTAGTTGGGACAAAAAAAGATAAAGGACTAAATCGTTATCTGGAATTAAGTTAAGGGACCTCAGGAGCATTTTAGCCAAAAATAATTGTATATTTATTTATCTGATTGTGATGATATAGTGAATAATATAATAATTAAGAATCGAATAATATTTATATATTAATTTCAGAATTAATATTTCAAAAAAAAAAAGTCGAGGCCCGCCGGCCGGGCCGAGCCCGTCCGGGGCAGGCCACGGGCCTAAAAATTTTGGCCCGGAAAAAAACGGGCCTTTTTGGTCCGGCCCAAAAAAGCCGTCTGCTTTTGCCCGCCCCTTTAAGTAGCCCGCCCGTTCTGCGTCTTCCCGCATCCTCAGAGAATCTGCCACCCCCTCTTAATTCAGTTTGGTGTGGATGTTCTTATTAAGGCTGTTTCCTAGTAATTATTATTATCAACTGCACCTTAATTCCAGCTATGTCGGGGTCAGTGACATGGAGATTATAGTGCCAATTAATTATGTAAAATTAGTTAAAACTATAATTAATGTGAAAACAAAGTGGCAAAGTTTACGCTGGGTGCCCTTCCAATCGCAACCTTTATATGCAGGAGAAATTAGATGAAATTCCAGAACCATCATCATCACATGTTTTTCCAGTTACATGGAAGATATCATGAGACGGTGATTAATTGAAATAATTGCTATCGCCATGTCACATTACGTGATTGATATTGTAAAATCATAACGTTTTACCAAAACATAACCATATTAAAAATTTGAACCAACCTTTGTTGGTTAATATTCGCCCCCAATCTGAAACCTAAATATGGTCCACTGCTAGACACAAATCGTGATGTAAGTAGTCACCTGCCCTGGGCGTTTGTTTCTCATCAGTCACCAGATCTCCGCTCCGACCAACATCGTCATTGAGCTAACTCTCTGCTTATCTGCGTGGCATAACACTTGGAAGTAACAGGAAACAAAAGGTAATCAAAGAATTTCAAAAAATTTCACTTCAGGAGGGCCGTATCACTGCCTTGCCCTAGTATAGATCCGCCCTTGCCTCCCCCCATCTCTCTCCCTTCCTCCCTCCATGTTACTTCAGTTTGGTGTGGATGTTTCTTATTAATGTTGTTTCTTCGTAATGGAATAAGAAATAGATTACACCAAAGTCTGTTTGGTTTGATTTTCTTCTTGTATGTGAAGAATCTAATGTGTATAAATAAAAAATTATTGTGTAGAATAAGTAATAAGCAAAAAGTTTCTGTAAAAGTTCAAGGTTGAAGCAATAAGCAATATTATGCTGACCTAGGTAAGACCAAGGTTGAATCCATGGCAACTGACTTGTAAAAATCCAACTGTTATAAAAAATAGTATACATTTTTTTTTGGTCGATGAAAAGAAATACTCCCTCCGTCCCTTAAGTATAGGCACCTGGGTGAGCGACACGAGTTTTAATAAAAGTGAAAAGAGAGTATGACTTTATACAAAGAAGTGGTGTATTGAGTGGAGAGAGAGTAAGACTTTATAAAAAGAAAGGACAAAATGATTTTACTAAAAATGGAGTGTGTCTACTCTTTGAGGACAGACGAAAATGGTAAAAAGTGCCTATACTTAAGAGACGGTGGGGGTATTATTTGTATTTTGAGAATCTTATTAGCTATTAAAACAAACACCACCCATTTATTCCATCTCGCTTAGGCTCTCAAACATGAAAGGCACAAGTTATAGTCATTGAAGGTTAAAGTTTACTTAGAAAAAATAATAGAGTTTTGCATAAATTTGTATGGCATAATAAGTTAAAAAGCAGTTGAAAACAATGGATATCATTAGTCAAATATATTTTCTTATCAAATGGTTTTGGTTGAGACGCAAACAACAAAGATTAGGGTATTTGTTTATGGATTATTGAACTTTGTATTTTTCTATTGTGATGCAAAATAAATATAAACCATATTTTATATTAATTGGGAGAGGATAGACACACAAACTGTAGTGAGGTAATGTAGTGAGGTAATCTAAATCAATAAGAAAAGAATCCCATGCATGTAGGAAATAGATATTATATAGACTTTATAAATTGATGGTGCTTACTATGTTGTGTTTATCTACATTATGGTTTGCCACAAATGGTTTTGAATATTTTTCAGTCCAGTCAGTAATATTAGTTATCACCATTATCTATTTTTTTCTGTATGCTTACCGATACCATGCCTGCTCACCAATACCATGCATGAATGTGTTACATTTAAGCTAGGAAGTACTGATACGGGTACTCGTACGCCCGTGGGGGCGGAAAATGAGATTTTTGAAAAATATGAGAGATGGGGACACACGAGTTATATATATATATATATGTTAGAAAATTCTTCAAAATTAAAGACGTCAAGGCTTGAATCACGTATGTGTCTTAAGGTCACAAACAAGAATACCGCAGGATACGACAAGTCTAAATCCCGGACTGCACTAAGGCAGAGTGAAATCCGAAAAGTAGACAACAACGATTTTCTGGATATAGAATTTAAGGAAATGAGAATAGTAGATTCGAAAATCTGTGTTGATTTCTGAAACTGAACTCAATTTTGTAAAGAAATCATACCTATTCGCGAAAAGGAGCACCATTTCGTTCAAACGACACGACCGTTGGCCAAACAACCATTCGTTTCGAAATGATATGACTTTTCATTTAAACAGTAAAAATAACCACCAATTCAAGAGGCGCAACTGTTGGCGAGAATCGCCGCGAGAAGCCCACGGACCACGTCGTTTCGCCGGACTCGCCACGAGCCCACGTGACCGTCATGCCATAAAGTAAATTCCATCTCGCTTAGGCTCTCAAACATTAAAGACACAAGTTATAGTCATTGAAGGTTAAAGTTTAGTTAGAAAAAAGTAACAGAGTTTTACAAAAATTAGTATAGCATAATAAGTTAAAAGCAATTGAAAACGATGGATATTATTAGTCAAATATATTTTCTTATCAAATGCTAAGGTTTTAGTTGAGACGCAAACAACAAAGATTAGTGTACTTGTTTATGGATTATTGAACTTTGTATTTTTCTATTGTGATGCAAAATAAACATAAACCATATTTTATATTAACTGGGAGAGGATAGACACCCAAACTGTAGTGAGGTAATCTAAATCAATAAGAAAAGAATCCCTGTACTTGTAAAGCAAGTAATCAAATGTATGTAGGAAATAGATATTATATATACTTTAGAAATTGATGGTGCTTACTATGTTGTATTTATCTGACATTATGGTTTGCCACAAATGGTTTTGATATTTTTCCAGTCAGTAATATTAGTTATCACCATTATCTATTTTTTTCTGTATGCTTACAGATACCATGCCTACTCACCAATACCATGCATGAATATGTGTTACATTTAAGCTAGGAAGCACTGATACGGGTACTCGTACAGTTGTGGGTGCGGAAAATGGGATTTTTGAAAAATATGAGAGTTGGGTGCGATGAGCACACCGAATATATATATATATATATATATATATAAAGATTGACTATATTGGAGACACCCTTAATGGTGAAATCTAGAAATCAATTGCATCATTAAGTAATTTCATCGTATTTCTTTATTATTTGTTGCGTCAGTGTCATTTAGTATATGCAATAAATAATGCAATAAAAAAAATACATAAATGCATATAATTCTACTCATATACAGGCGTTAGATCACTAATATCAATGGCCTACAAAAGTTTCTAGATTTCACAAGGTAATTAGTTTTCATATGATCTATTTTCTATATATATATCTCGTATGACTCTGGGTGCGGAAAATGGGATTTTTAGAAAATATGAGAGATGGGTGCGATGGGAACACACCGAATATATATATATATATATATATATATATATATATATATAAAAAAATCATAACTATATTCATATGGTTTTTCAATTTTCAGTACATGTAAATCATATTAATACTTATAAATTATGGTGAAATTTCAACAGATTGTCCCCTAAACTAGTAACTATCCCAAAACCTGACATAAAACCAATACAACTATCACATAGAGACATCCAATCTCAATCCGAATCAAACTCATGACATCAATATCCCGGTAGCTATAACCACAAGAGATTAGTAAATAATAAAACTCTAGTCTTCCCAAATAACTCACTTATTTAAACAACCTCACATGTTACATAAACATACTAAGTAAACTTAAAGTACGCATCACACCATCAACGACACTAAAAAATATTAGTACATTACTGTTGGAATATTTATTCCACATATTCATAAATAGTGTTTTGATGATTAAGTTGCTAAACAAACAAAACAACAAAGAGGCGAAGCAAAACGACGAAGAAATTGAAGACGCAAAAAGCTGTCCAAACTGCATGCATAACGCACGCTATTCATATTGAATAGTGCACGCAATCGAGCAACGTTAATGTACGTAATTCGGTCATGATACCGTATGTAACAAGTACTTACCTGCAGTTCAGTCAACCTACCTGATGGGGATAGCGCACGCTACAAATAATGATTAACGCACGCTATCAAAGCAGATTAACGTACGTAACACAAGGACGTTAACGTACGTAATGAGATTTCAAATCAGATGAACGTTGGGAAAAGCCGGTCAAAGTCATAAACTTGGAACGGATAGTTTAACAAATGAAGGCAACAGATATATTGGATTAGCGAACGCTACATTGCATTATTAACGTATGCTACAACAAGAGGATAACATACGTAGCTAGACGGCATAACGTACGTAAGGGAAGAAATGAAGCCACTGGACTAGAACTGGACATCGATAACGTACGCTACATAGAAGGCATAACGTACGTAAAGAGGCTTAGGGCACGCTATTAAGAAGAGCTAGTGCACGCTAGCAAGTCAGAAGTCAATAAGGGCTAGTTTGATGAAGAAGGCTATAAATACCACATCCTTGGTATCAAACCATACAACAACTTCAAGCAAACGATACATTCATCAGAGATTGATATACTTACATTGTTGTCGTGCTATTGAGCTTATATTGTTAGTTTGAGTGTTTATACATTCAACACATACACAAGAGGTAAAAGAAAAGATATTATTGGATTCGGTGTTATAAGGATCAAGGATCCGGCATTGTTAGAATCACAATCGATATCTAAGTGAGGTTTATCTAGTACCGATAGAAAGCTAGAGTGGTTGATTCTTTGTCCAATAGAAAAGGAAATGGTTTAACTTGGACCGACGCAAAGACAAGTACGAGTGGTTTATCACGGACCAATTGAAGACGTGATTGTAACGGTAATCCCTCGACTGATAGAAGAGAGGTGCAGAGGTTTTGATCTTCATCCTATAGAAAAAGATACAGCGAGAGAGGACATAGGCACGTTTGGTCGAACCTCTATAAATCTTTGTGTGATTTATTTTCCGCACTTTATAATCATGCTTCCGACAACAGCGCAAATACCGAAATTGTTCCAACAATTGGTATCGGAGCGGTACCTCCAATAAGCGGCTTAACATCCGAGGAGTCGATCCAAATGGCATTTCAACTTGCTCTAGTCGAAGGCCTTGCTCTCAACCGACCACTATTTTTTGATGGCTCGAACTTTATGACGTGGAAGAAAAAGATGTCAATATTCATCCGAGCATATGACATCGAGCTTTGGAAGGTGATTTGTCTTGGTCCGAAAATTCCAACGAATTCCAACGGTACGCTTAAAACTTTCGAAGAATATGACGATTCCGATTGGAAAAATGACCATTACAATTGTAAGGCAACTCAACTTCTTTATTGTACCTTAAATCCGGAAGAACACAACCGGATATCATCGTGTGATAGTACCAAAGAAATTTAGAAAAATGCTTGAGGTAACACACGAAGGTACGTCTCAAGTCAAGGAGACGAAAATTAACATGCTCCTTCACGAGTACGAGTTATTCAAAATGAAGGACGATGAATCCATCACGATCATGCTCAACCGATTTTCGGTTATCACAAATGGATTAGCATGTTTCGGAAAACCACTTTCGAGTAGTGAGAAATTAAAGAAAATTCTCCGATCACTACCTCGAGAATGGGACGGTACGGTGACGGCTACAATGGAATCAAAAGATTTAAATACTCTTGATTTTAGTGCTCTCGTTGGTTCTCTTATCAACTACGAGATTGTCCTAAAATCTCGGAATGCCAAACCGAAGCCGAAGGAAAGATCAATAGCCATGAAGGCTAAGTTGTCTAGAAAGGAAGAAATCCCGATGGACGAAAGCGACGAAGAATCGGCATATTATGCCAAAATATTAATAAGTTCCAACACTTATTAAACCGAAGAAAGAAGGACATCCAAGCGGGCGAATCTAAGAAATTCGACAACACCTGTCGATTATGTGGTAAACCAGGCCACTTTGCTAAGAATTGTTGGGTAAAACCAAAAGAGGTTTTAATTGCAACATGGTGTGACGAAGATATTGATGAAGATTTTATCGATCAAAATAACCTTGCATTTATGGCCCGGAGTTCATTCGACGATAGCGACATCGAAAGTCAAGTAAGTAATTCTTACGACGAATTTTTTGAAGCATTCGAGTTATTACATACCGATTATCAAAATGCTTTAAATGAGATTAAATCCCTCAAATCTAAATATAAATCTTTGGAAATTGAAAATTCCAAAATTCTTGAAAAAGGGAAATTTGTTGAGAGCGATCATTCAAAATGCGTTGAAAACGAGAATATTTTAAAGGATGATCTTTTTAAAGTTCAAACCGAGCTCAAAAATTTAACAAAGAAATTTTCTCTCGGAAACGAGAAATTTAAAAATATGCTCTCGGTTCAAAAATACACGTTAAATAAAAAGGGGTTAGGATTTAAACCACGTTTTAAAAATGAATCCTTAAATTTCAAAATACCCCATTGTGAAAAATATTTGAAAATCGGGCATCATATTTCAAACTGTAAGAGCCCAATACGGACGATTAAAGTTAAGAAAATTTGGATTCCTAAAGGAACCACCATCCCAAACATCGTTCACGTCTCGAAACAAAAACTAACTATAGGTTGGATCCACAAAAATTAATTTTAACAATTGATATTTTACAAAGGGGGAGATAATATTTTCAGGTGGAGTTATACCCTATTTTATCATATATTCATCATTTGGTATCATGCATATTCAATAATTTGTATCCTCTATATTTTTTTACACTTTTTGCTGAATACAAAAAGAGGGAGAAGAAGTTGAATCGGATAAAAGCGTCATGAAAGATATGACGAGAAAAATAGAAGTAAAAAGGAGGAGAAAATAATAAAAATCGAAGAAGTCGAAAATGAGAAGAAAACATACAAAAAGGGGGAGAAACGAAGAAGTTGAAAAATGAAAAATGAAGAAGTCGAAAATGACAAAAGAAAAGAAAATGGGTGAAACTAACGAAACGATCAAAGCCGAAAACTTTGAAACGTACATATATATATATATATTTTTATTTTGCAGGTTTTATCCAATTCAAGAGTTGTTTTGTAATCATAAAAAAGGGGGAGATTGTTGGAATATTTATTCCACATATTCATAAATAGTGTTTTGATGATTAAGTTGCTAAACAAAACAAAACAACAAAGAGGCGAAGCAAAACGACGAAGAAATCGAAGACGCAAAAAGCTGTCCAAACTGCATGCATAACGCACGCTATTCATATTGAATAGCGCACGCAATCGAGCAACGTTAACGTACATAATTCGGTCATGATACCGTACGTAACAAGTACTTACCTACAGTTCAGTCAACCTACCTGATGGGATAGCAGACGCTACAAATAATGATTAACGCACGCTATCGAAGCAGATTAACGTACGTAACACAAGGACGTTAACATACGTAATGAAATTTCAAATCAGATGAACGTTGGGAAAAGCCGGTCAAAGTCATAAAGTTGGAATGGATAGTTTGACAAATGAAGGCAACAAATATATTGGATTAGCGCACGCTACATTGCATTATTAACGTACGATACAACAAGAGGATAACGTACGTAGCTAGACGACATAACATACGTAAGGGAAGAAACGAAGCCACTGGACTAGAACTGGACATCGATAACGTACGCTACATGGAAGGCATAATGTACGTAAAGAAGCTTAGCGCATGCTATTAAGAAGAGCTAGTGCACGCTAGCAAGTCAGAAGTCAATAACGGCTAGTTTGATGAAGAAGGCTATAAATACCACATTCTTGGTATCAAACCATACAACAACTTCAAGCAAACGATACATTCATCAGAGATTGATATACTTACATTGTTGTTGTGCTATTGAGCTTATATTGTTAGTTTGAGTGTTTATACATTCAATACATACACGAGAGGTAAAAGAAAAGATACGATTGGATTATGTGTTATTAGGATCAAGGATTCGGCATTGTTAGAATCCCAATCGATATCTAAGTGGGGTTTATCTAGTACCGATAGAAAGCTAGAGTGGTTGATTCCTTGTCCAATAGAAAAGGGAAACGGTTTAACTTGGACCGACACAAAGACACGTATGAGTGGTTTATCATGGACCAATTGAAGACGTGATTGTAACGGTAATCCCTTGACCGATAGAAGAGAGGTGAAGAGGTTTTGATCTTCATCCTATAGAAAAAGATACAGCGAGAGAGTACGTAGGCACATTTGGCCGAACCTCTATAAATCCTTGTGTGATTTATTTTCCGTACTTTATATTCACGCTTCCGCACAATAGCGCAAATGCCGAAATTGCTCCAACAATTACTACAATACCTATTTATAAAACAAGGTTCAGAAACAAGAACTAAAACATGTTAAGCTCATGGTTAAGCCCGACAGGTCGTCATCCATTTACGTCGATGCTCAACAACAGTGGAACTTCAACCCATCGAGCAAGGGAATATGCTCAAGCATCAGGATTACCTACAATGCATATATGCACCAAAATCAATTTCAAAAGCCAAAACCAGACATGTCTTTTCCGGAAACAAACAGTCAAACAATTTGCCTTGGGAACAGAGTAATATCATTGATCCCGCCCGAGGCCTCTAAGGACCCTCCCGAGCTGGCCATATTATAAAACAAAACATGCACATGTATCGCCTTGGGAACAGAGTAATATCATTGATCCCGCCCGAGGCCTCTAAGGACCCTCCCGAGCTGGCTAGCTAAACAAACTCATGAATCCAGGACTCAACCCTTTGGACTCCCTCCTTGATCCCGTCGGACCAACACAAGGTGAGCAAATCACACACAAAATACATTACCATTCCACGTTAAGCATAAAGGTTTCCAAAAATACTTGCCTTGAATAATTGATGACGCAACAAACGGAAAGGATAATCGCCGACGAACGCTAAGAATCAACGGAACCGAACCTAACGATTCGAAGAACATAATTACAACCAACTCTAGATGAATACGGAAATGGAATACACCCGAAAACCCGCCTACGATTCATGTATATTCGTACAAAAATAACAACGAGGGCGGACCACAACCAAACCCTCTCGAATCCGTAAAAACCACAAAATATACCATGAATCCGTAGGAAAGCTAATGATACTAACAATATTAATCGTATTCATCATGAATCCACCAACAAAACGGAAAGAATCGGACGAAAACCCCAAAACCCCCAAATTATCCAAAAGGTAGGGTTCCAAGAGATATTACCTGTGAAGATCCAAGTACTTTGATCCGAAGAACATGCGTTGGATTGACTATCCGGGCTTCACAACCGAAAGGAAATGATGAAACTCAAACTCTCAAGTGATGAAAGATGAGAAGTTCTTCCCTCAGCTCTCTCTCTCTCGTGCAGGTGAAGGAAAAGGAAAGAAAATGAGCTACTCACGCTCAAAAACGCAATTATAGGGGTTGACTGCCCTGTGTGCCGCGGCTCAGCCGAAGTGTGCCGCGGCACAGGGCCAAAAATCGCTCCCAGCGATCGGCAGACCGCTCTGTGTGCCGCGGCCCAGCAGATGTGTGCCGCGGCACAGGGCCAAAACTGCGCCCAGTGGCTCGGCAGTGTGCCGCGGCCCGGCCGACATGTGCCGCGGCACAAGGTACAGAAGGTTTTGGCCGACAATGTAACACGAGTATGCCGCGGCCCGGACGGGTGTACCGCGGCACTGACTCGGCAGTGTGCCGCGGCCCGGCCGACATGTGCCGTGGCACACAGTACAGGCCGCTCGGCCAAAAACTGGAAAATGTGTGTGCCGCGGCGCACAAGCCTTGTGCCGCGGCCCACACCCCCTTGGGTCCTAAAATGAAGAAAAATGACCCGGGAAGAGAATAAAAGCAATAGGAATCAATATTTGGGAAACAATAACACGAGATGGAAGCACGGCAACCCCGAAACGGTGGTTCCGCACAACAATAACGAGAATCAGATCAATAGATGACGGAAAAGATATACTGAAAGATATACGAGGGTCACTACAATCGAAAAATACACCGGAAATGAAAATACAAGGGATAGAAAAATGCGGATATTACACTATCGGCATAATTGACAATCCGAACTATCCAAATAGTTCAATACCATTGATAATCTTGTTATGAGATTAACTATAATCTTTCCGGATTCAAAATTGTTATCATGATTCGTATTTCGTCAAGAACATACGACTTCTACCACTACAATCAACATAGCATTGGTCTAAATCATCAATTCCATGATTATACTTAAAAACCATCATATATCTCATCAACCATATAATCCAAGAGTTCCTTAAGAACACAATTTATTCCGAAATCATGTTCATAATCCATAAAACGACATAATCCGATGTGTTCTAACATCTAGACAATCCTTATTCATACTTCAAGATGCATCTTATCCTGTTCTTCAACATACACTTCTTCTAACATCAAGAATCGAAACATTACTACTAAGAACACCAAGAACACTATGATTCTATAATCATAACCAACATAATCAAGGCATAGATTATCATATCATCATCCTCCTTTAACAAAATTCCTGTGAATACCTAGTATCATCACAACAACTCCATAAACTAGCATCATACGAATTAATCATCAACAATAACATCAAAAATCCGAATTGAAAGAGAGGATTATCTAACATACCTCTTAGAAGATGAAATACACAAGTAACCACCTCAAGAATCATCAATATCTCTTCTTCTCAAGCTCCAAATCCAAGTCCTTAAGCTCATAATCCACTTAGAAGGACCAAGAATCCATCTCTGGGTGTTGAAGGACGAAAAACAAAATGAAACTCCGAAGAAAATGAAATGACGGGCGTCCACTTTTATAAACTTCTAAATCATTACGTACGTAACATGCCAAAGTTAACATACGTAACCAATATTTACGTACGCTATCTGATTTTGGTAGCGTACGTAATGACAGTCCAGAGGCTCCTGACTCATTTCGTTCACATCCTTACATACGTAACACATTCTCCATAATGTACGTAATACGTACGTTGACTTGCTACAGTAGAAGCTCATATTATGTACGTAATACACCCTGTATAGTGTACGTAATACGTAGTTGACTTGCCCATGCACTAGGGGTGGTATTTCGGAACCGAAAATCCAAAACCGAACCGAAAAAACCCGAAAAAAGAATCGTAAAACCGAAACCGAAGAAGACCGAACCGAAAAACAAAAAAACAGAACCGAACCGAACTAATTTGGTTCGGTTCTTGGTTCGGGGTCGAGCGGAACCGAACCGGACCGAAATGGACCGAAGTCAAATTTCAACATACTAAAATGACCTTGTTCTTGTGATTTTGGTGTGTTTCGAATTTTAGTATAATTCGTTTTTCTTTTGTAAGACCCTCATGGGTCCAAGAAGGACCGATTATATGCTCATGAATTTGTGATTCAATTAATTTAGGTTGAGAGAATGAGCTACTGTGATTTACGATTGTTATATATTTTGAGATATTTGGAAATTGCTAGGCAACTCTAGCTTTTATCTTGAACATATATATAACTCTTGTTGTCTTGTTGTTATATATAACTTATTCTATTGCATATAATATTTGAATTTATATTGTGAAGAACCGAAAAAACATCAGACCAAATCGAAACCGAACCGAATATTTATAAAACCGAACTTAACCGAACCGAACTTCAAAAAGAACCGAACCAAACCGAAACCGAATATTTGGTTCGACTCTCGGTTTCGGTCAAAAACCGAACCGAATGGAACCGAGTCCACCCCTACCATGCACGTTCTCCGCCGAAAGCTACCGACACAAGGCCCCACATGCCGACCATATGTCCGATTCCTCTTGTTACGTACGTAATGCCTTAGCCTTAACGTACATAACACTAGCAACTTAGCGTACGTTAGTCCTTAAGATTAGCGTACGTTAAGGGCTCTATACTTAGCCAAATCCAATTGTTCCTGTCCGTCTCGACATATTGGATACGTATACACACATACTGAATACATATATTCAATCCAATAATATTCTCATATGATACACCCAATATCAAAAGCACGATAACCTGATACACGATACCCTCAAACGTAATTGTCGACCAACTACGACAATTATACCAATACAGCTGTCTTAGTTCCGAATTTATTTTATCCATATTGTACAGATTCCACGATGTACAACATAACTCGGAAAAAATAACATTAAATAATAGTAGTAGAAATTCTGGATATTACATACTACACCACTTAAAATAAGTTTCGTCCTCGAAACTTGCAATTCGTCATAAAGAAAACAAACAAACCGTTCAACCAAAATATTCCGAAACCATCACAACAACGATCAATCATCATCATTAACGAATAACCAAAACAGTACACTTACAAATGCGCAAATTCGATGATCTCCTGAGGTATTAGCAAGTGACATCACTGTAAAGCCTCAATACGCTTACAATCACAATTTCATGAGTCTCAAAAATATATCGTCTTCGGATGAAATAATCTATCCGTGCTAAATCTCATCTGCCTGATTATACAAACAAGTCCCAATCTGCTGAAAAACCAACAGTGTACGATACATCTATGAAACAACTGCCCAAAGAAATGGCAACAAGTCCCAAAACATCGACACAAAATCCGAATGCTCAGATGATCACCAGAAATGATCAATCAATAAATTAACCGAGAATATCATCGACATGATAAACTCTAATACGAGCAATCCAAAGGTCAACACGCAGCTGAGAATACATCAACATGATAAACTCCTATATGACCAACCAGAGGTCAAAACACAATCGAGAATATCATCAACATGATAAACTCCAATATAACCAACGAAGGATCAACGATAATCGAGAATACCTTCACACGGTAAACTCCAACACGATCAACATAGAACCACAGAAACCGATATGCGAACGAACAAAGTTCTCAAAACGTTAAACAAATCATATACAGTGGATCTCAACGAAACACAACCGACTGGTGAACATACTCCACGGCATACGAGCAACCAATCGCAAACCGACGAACATATCCAATTATACATGGAGCGGGAATGACCACTCAATATCCAGATCAACCACCATCCCCAAATCTACACTTACAAAGAAATCCTTCAAAAATCACTATGGTAAAAATCACATTACTACCATACCAATGGAATCACATAGTACATACGTCCCGATTTCACGAAATCCAAAGTTCTAGAATTACATCATGTGCATGGATCTGCAACACGCAACATATTTCTCTTATCTGATCAACCAACCGATCATCTCTGGATAACCAAACTACCATACTAAAATTTGAATCTCTTTTAATCGTACCATACTGATGTATTATTCAGTTCGTGCGTCACACTCATAACTTCACCATGATATGCACTATACACTAAATGCTTATGTATACAAATCATATTTTTTAAAACCAGTTTGAAATCATATAGTCTCGTCAAGAAGACAAATTTTCGAAAGTTCTTTCAAAAATTTCAAAACTCAAAACAAAAATTTTGGTAAGACCACAAAATAAATTTTCGAAAATTAAATTGGCTCGCTGGTGCCAAGTATTCGATAACAGTTTCCTTCGAATCCACGCGATTTCGAAGTTTTAAAATGAAAACCATGCAAATGCTTGACCACATCCATACTCCTGTATACCAATTCGGTTCGTCACCAATATCCACTGATATTCCATCGGAAAACCACATGATAGAGTTCCAAAATCTCAATATATAAACTCCAACCAAAAACTCCTTTTCCACATATGACTCGCAACGTCAATCATTAACCCATCCTAGATCACCTCAAATACGCTATGACAAAACATTGAAATAAATCAACACAGCGAAAGACTTCCCGAGAAGTTTCATTTGAACAAGTAACCTAAAACCGCGAAAGGCAGTAGGAAAATAGATAAATGATTGGTGAAGCGTTTTACAAATATCGGGAGTTTTAGAAAACATGAAAAAGCCTTTTTTTTTAAACATTGGGTCTCAACCTAAATCCCGTTCCACATTACAAGAAGTTTAAAAAGTAAAAAACCCTTTTGGACCTCAAGTCCTGAGTTATAAATCTATTTCAAAATCGATTAGGTCTCGGCCCAAAAATCATTTTCCGTAAAACATCCGTGAAATATTCGTTTTGAAAAAGTATCATTTTCAAATGCTCAAAAGCAATTCATATATCTCAAAATGTACTAACATGACTACATGTTCTTCTCAACCATCCACAACATTCTCCCAAATGCACAATTCCGTTCCAAAATCTACCCAACATACTAATTTCCAAAATCATAGTTTCTCAAGATCATCAATCCTGTCCCAACTCTGTCATCTCATACGGTAACACATAACATCTGCTGAATCTCAAAACATATCAACTTAGAATGGCAACAAATCTCAATGCAATTCAAAAATCCAAATACTTACAGATCGTGAAGCCGACGATTCCCCGTGATACTGGCACATGTATCGACTCTAGAAAATACTCGATATAGACATTTTCAAAACACACGTTTTGCAAAATCAGTTCAACTCGTGAATACAACACAGCTCTATCCGAAGAAACATGTTAACACCGTTTGGAAAAGTTTGCAAAAACCCCAGTACGACACTGGTAAATCACCTAACGCACAAGCCCGAGTGAACAACAAAAACGCACGACTCTAATATTTGTCAATAGACAACTCGAATGACGCGAAAAAACACGACCCAACTCGACCCGACTGCCTAGGTTTTATCAACCTAAGCTCCGATACCATATTCTGTAACACCCCCAGATCCGACCGGGAATATTACAGCGCCGTGGGCCCCGGAATGGAACCCACAAGGCTAAAAGAAACTTTCGCAAATATTTACAAATTCCCAAGAGGCCAACGAGGGTACTATCTTTAAAAAATTTGAAGACTACATAAAATCTGTTTATCAAAACCGTCGTAAAATCTCGTTTGAAATGATAAGGCCTGAAACGCCAGAACTCAACAGTTTAAAAACATACGTTAAGCTATCGCTTACACGTACCGACAAAATAGTTTAAAAAACGGTTGCCAAAGTAACCTAAGTTACCAGATACCAAAAGGCCATTTAAAAATACTAACGCAGCGTAAAAGACAAACAATTAAAAATACTCTAGCAGCGGAATACAGCAACTGATCAAGAAACTCAATACACAATTACATGACCTAGCCAGTATCCTCAGGGAAGCTCATCTCTCCACGACCGCTACAAGCTCGATATCTCAAGAACCAAAAAAAAAGCCCATGACGGGGTCAGCGATAATATCCAACAATGATAACCATCACATCACATTAATAATTACATACCAATGAGAATACAAAATAAAAATACGACCAATGTAATCTTATCGTCATAGCTTTACCAAAATTCACATCTCGCACAGTACCCAAGGTTCTCAAAACATCATCATAACTCACTGTTACGAAATCTACTAACTCTGTCCAACCCAAAATCGTCGGGTAACATCATCACATCTCGACACAAAAACCGATTCTCCATCAAAGACAAATACCAAGGGAAATACGGAACATACCTAGAGATGCACAATACCACGATAATCATGTCAGTCTAATCCGAGATCAGATCAATGCAACATATGGGCACGGTCATAACACAAGACCTACAAATGCATACTCATATGACAATGTCAATATGCTCAAAACAATAACAAAAGTGTATACTCAATGGAAATCCCGTGATCCAGCGCCCTCAGCATAGATCTCAAGATGATCCTACTAGATCAACATGAGGTGGATAACCAACAATATACATATGCACAACAACACATGATAAAATCAATGATGTGAATCCACATGATTCCATCAACACAACACTGGGTAATCCAAAGATCCAGCGCCCTCAGCATAGATCCCCATGATGATTCCGTCGGACCAACGCATGATGGAAAACATGTCCAATGATCCAGCGGCCTCAGCATAGATCCTCGTGATGATCCCGTCGGACCAACGCATGATGGACATCCGATCTAGCGCCCTCAGCATAGATCACATGATCTCACAGGATCAACACAACATAAACAATACAATTATGCATACACATATGCAACTCAATATGTTCATCAACATGAACAACATATGAATACAAACATAAACGACACTATGATGAAACAACTAGGACGACTTCATGTTCAGCAACATGAATGACAACCTGCATGATCAACAACATCAACACTAAATCGAATCAAACTAAGATACTTGTCCCGAGTCCTTCAGGAGAAATCTCGATGTCAAATCATCACTGGCGATTATCCTCAATGCTCGGCGATCCCAACGTACCATGGAATATAGATACCCATATCCTCATATTTATCGCAACATAACCTTGATACCCGAATATGCCAATAACCGAAATAAAGCATATACATTATGATTTAACTCCCAGAATCGGAAAGACAATATATAATTCGAATCTCCAGAATTTGCATTAGTAATCATTGCTATATGCATTATAAACAAAATGAAACTGAAACCATTCATTAAACATTATAACTGAGCAAGTAATAACTTGCCTCGATACCGATGAAGCCGTCACCAATCCCTTGTCGTTGTCTGTAAGTTCCTCGGCCCCGATCAATGCAATCCACGAGCATCCTCGAACTTGACCGTAAGGCACAATTCTTATCAATGGTCAATAATCGCAACCTATTGCAATAATAGATTAACAACAATCCGATAACAATCAACAACCAACACGACCAATCAATCAATCTCACGGTTTAACGATATCTCGATCATACACAAAACCAAATAATCCAACTCAACAAATACGAACTCATATCTACAATACAAACCGCAACTCGACGATCATACTTAACAATTAATACAACCGATCAATAAACCCAACGGTTCCACAATTATCCCAATTAAACATAAATCCGACAACCCGAATCAATCAATCATGAACTCATTACCACGATATGTTTCCATAATCCGGTAATCATATCAAAGATCAACTCATCTCGATAACAAGGATTACATAACACACTCTATTCCAAATTCATACGAATTAACACGATTCCTCTCTGTTTATAATTGTAAATTTCATAGTGGAACAATACTATCGGCATAATCGACAATCCGAACTATCCAAATAGTTCAATACCATTGATAATCTTGCTATAAGATTAACTATAATCTTTCCGGATTCAAAATTGTTATCATGATTCGTATTTCGTCAAGAACATACGACTTCTACCACTACAATCAACATAGCATTGGTCTAAATCATCAATTCCATGATTATACTTAAAAACCATCATATATCTCTTCAAATCATATAATCCAATAGTTCCTTAAGAACACAATTTATTCCGAAATCATGTTCATAATCCATAAAATGACATAATCCGATGTGTTCTAACATCTAGACAATCCTTATTCATACTTCAAGATGCATCTTATCATGTTCTTCAACATACACTTCTTCTAACATCAAGAATCGAAACATTACTACTAAGAACACCAAGAACACTATGATTCTATAATCATAACCAACATAATCAAGGCATAGATTATCATATCATCATCATCCTCCTTTAACAAAATTCCCGTGAATACCAAGTATCATCACAACAACTCCATAAACTAGCATCATACGAATTAATCATCAACAATAACATCAAAAATCCGAATTGAAAGAGAGGATTACACAAGTAACCACCTCAAGAATCATCAACATCTCTTCTTCTCAATCTCCAAATCCAAGTCCTTAAGCTCATAATCCACTTAGAAGGACCAAGAATCCATCTCTGGGTGTTGAAGGTCGAAAAACGAAATGAAACTCCGAAGAAAATGAAATGACGGGCGTCCACTTTTATAAACTTCTAGCTCGTTACGTACGTAACATGCCAAAGTTAACGTGCGTAACCAACATTTACGTACGCTATCTGATTTTGATAGCATACGTAACGATAGTCCAGAGGCTCCTGACTCATTTCGTTCACATCCTTACGTACGTAACACATTCTCCATAACGTACGTAATACGTACGTTGACTTGATATAGTAGAAGCTCATATTACGTACGTAATACACCCTGTATAGGGTACGTAATACGTAGTTGACTTGCCCGTGCACGTTCTCCGCCGAAAGCTACCGACACAGGGCCCCACCTGCCGACCATATGTCCGATTCCTCTTGTTACGTACGTAATGCCTTAGCTTAACGTACGTAACACTAGCAACTTAGCGTACGTAAGTCCTTAAGCTTAGCGTACGTTAAGGGCTCTATACTTAGCCAAATCCAACTGTTCCTGTCCGTCTCGACATATTGGATACGTATACACATACTGAATACATATATTCAATCCAATAATATTCTCATATGATATACCCAATATCAAAAGCACGATAACCTGATACACGATACCCTCAAACGTAATTGTCAACCAACTACGACAATTATACCAATACAGCTGTCTCAGTTCCGAATTGTTTTTATCCATACTGTACAGATTCCACGCTGTACAACATAACTCGGATAAAATAACATTAAATAACAGTAGTAGAAATTCCGGATATTACAGACACAGGGGCATGACGATGGCGACGAGGCATTCGAGCGATATTAGTCCGAGTTGTTCATGTCGGTCAGATAGTTTGGAGTACTCCAGTTTTATCAGTTATGGTCATCATGTATTACCCGAGCAAGGCTCGTGGGTGGTGTTGTATTTTCATTTTGGTCATGTAGGCCCATCATTGTCGTTGAAATTCCTTATCGGAAATATTGTTTCGGTCATCATAGTAAGGATTGTGATCTCCCTTATTGATTAATTTGATGTATTGTAGTCGTGTTCGCCTGGTGGATCTCCTGGCGTAGGGTCCACGGAACTGTAATAACTTAATAGGATTTGGGGGTGTTACAGTGGTCAAAAACCAAACCGGCGGGCCTGGCGAATAAAAAAAAAATCACCGATCGCTGGAGGTCTGTCGGCGACCAAGGGCGGTCCTGCCTGAAAAATGGGTCGACCGGAGGTCCATCAGAGATCCCCGTAAAAAAATAATTATCCCTTTAATTTGATTTAGTTTAATGTTTTTGGGTATTTTTTAAAATTTATTGTTGTAGAATATTTGAAATTATTATTAAATTCAACACAAAAAAGAAAGGAATGAGAGGGGATGTGTATATTAGTTTTTTTTATACGAACTACGACAAACAAACACCATTATCCTTTATATCTAGACAAAAGATAACTCGTGCCATAATGACAATGTGAAGGTGCGAAAAAAGAGAAAAGAAACTGACAGACCATCGGAAAAAAGAGAAAATAAATTGACATGCTTGGCGTTAAAAAACAAAAAGAAAAAATTTGGCCGAACGTCAGACATCAGCCAACCGCCGGAAAGCAGGCCTAGCACAAAGAAAAAAAAACTTGTTGACCGCTGGCGTCCTGGTATTTTGAAAAAAAATTGGCTGACGGTTGGAAGTCGGAGGAAAGCACGCAGACAGTAATAAGAAAATTTTGGCCGACCACTGGTGGGGCAGGACGAAAAAAATTGGCCGGGTGCCATAGGATTGTCGGTCGGCGGCCTAGCATTAAAAAAAATTGGGGGTCGCCGGCGGTGTCCCACCCAAAAGCATGTCGGCGGCCTGACACCTAAAAGAAATAAAAAAAAATTGGTTGGCCGCTGTAAATCTGACAAAAAGTAGGCAGGAAGCCTGGCGTAAAAATAAATTGGTCGACCGTCGGAGGTCTATCGCGTCGGCAATAGCCGGCTGACAGGCTTGCCCTAAAAAAAATCTGGCCGGTCGGCGGAGGACTACCGACATACGACCTCGCATCAAAAAGAAAAAATCTTGGCTGGCTGCCGCCGGTGATGGCCAATCGGAAGCAGGCAGGCGGGTATGGCGTACAAAAAACGAATTGGCCTACCACTGAGGTTTCCTGACCACCAGCAGTGCTAGTAGGCCAGCGGGTCTAGAAAAAGAAAATTGGCCGGCCGTCACGGTGGCCCGTCGGAAATAAGGTAGTGGGGACTGACATAAAAAAAAAAGAAAAAAAGAACTATCCGACTGCCGTCCGACTGCCTGGCATTAAAAGAAAAAAAAAGTTGTCCTGCCACCGATGGTCTACCGACAGCCGTGGCGGCCCGCTAGAAAAAATGGTCAATCAGAGGTCTTCCAGATATTCCTCTCAGGAAAGATTAACTTTGTTTGGAAGAGTAGTTGTTCCTTTAATTTAGTTTAATATCTTAAGGATATTTCTTAAAAATTATTGAATATTTGATATTATTATTACTCCCTCTATCCGCTCAAAGCTTGACAAGGTGTATATATTTGGTGTATTTTAGGTAATGATTGATGTAAGTAATGATTGTAGATGTGTGGGAAGATTAAAAAGTAATAAGTATTGATAATGAGTGTGTGGTGAAGATTAAAATGTAAAACTTGGTTGTTTGATTTGATTGCGCAAAAGTAATAAATGTAAAGTTTCTAAAGAAACGAAAAAAAAATTAGTGTAAACTTTTGAGCGGGAAAGATGAATTATTAAGTATATCAAAAAGGGAGGAAGAGGGAGGTGTATAATGTTATTTTTAGGTGCGGACTACCACCAACACATAATTATTCTTTATATTAAAAATTAAAGATAACTCATGTCATAATGGTACGATAGCGGTGATAGAATTGAATTAAAATAATTAAACTGCCAGATTACTTGCTACAAAAAATTATGTTGGTTCCCAACATATTATCAGCGGCCAACGAGCCTACCGTAGAAAAAAAAAATATGGACCGTAGGAAAGTAGGTTGGCGGGCCTGGCCTTAGAAAAATGATTGGCCGACGGATGAAATAGGTCACTGGTCTGACGTTTAAAAATAAGATTGATTTGCCGTCGGCGGTGGCCGACCGCAAAGCAGGCTGGCGGCCTGACGTGCAAAAGAAAAGTTGGCCTGTCGTTGGAGGTCAGCCAGTCGGTGGCTTGGCGGGAAAAAAATAAAAAAATAAAACAAATCTGGTCGGCCGCCGGCGGGGCCCGCCAGAAAGTAGGCTGGCGGCTTGACGTTAAAAAGCCAAAAAAAATGATCGACTGTCGAAGGTCCGCCAGAAAGCATGCCGGCGGTCCGCAATAAAAAAATAAAAAAAAATTATCGACCGCCGGAAAGCAGACGAGACGGACCTGGCGAAAAAAAGTTTGACCGCCGTAGGTCTACCGGTGACCGGGGCGGCCCTGCCGGAAAACATGTCGGCCAAAGGTCCGTCAGAGATCCCTCTAAAAAAAATATTGAAGATTAATTGCCCTTTGATTTAATTTAATATTCTTGGAGTATTTTTTTAAGATTTATTGTTGTTGAATAGTTTAATATTATTTTACTAAACTCAACACAAAAAGAAGAAAAGAAGAGAAAAGAGATATAATAAATAATAATATTTTCGGATGCACACTACGACCAAAAGATACCTTATATTAAAGATTATAGGTAAATTTTATTTAAATCATTCCTATACGTTTTTTGTTTTTCTTAAGGGGAAATATATTTTTTATCACTTAACTATTAGGTCGGTTAGAAAATTACCACTCAACAATAAAAGGTTATTCTTCAGTCACTAACATTCCATTCGATTATAAATTAAATATTTCCGTTAGTTTACGGTTAGTGGAATATCCGACGCGGACAGTAGGGCTGTAAACGAGCCGAGTCGAGCTTTGGTCTTAAGGAGCGATGCTTGTTACTATTCAACTGAGCTCGAGCTCGAACGAGCTGCAAAATTGGAGCTCGAGCTCGACTCGAGCAGTATTTCGAGCGCTCGTGAGCCGTGTTTTTTTAAATTTTTTTTATTTTTTTATTTTTTAATTATTTTTTTATTTTTATTTTTTATGTTTTGTTAAAAACAATAAAAAACTATCAATTTTAACAAATATAATTGTTAATATTATTATTAATAATAAATAATTAATATTATGGATATTTATACATATATAACAAAATTATAAAAAAATAATGTAAATTCTCGTGAGCTAAGGAGCTCGAGTCGAGCTCAACCTGAGCTTCGTCAACTCGACCGAGTGCTCTCGCGAGCGCTTGTGAGTAGTTCGGCTCGTTTGCATCCCTAGTGGGCAGGTATTGCTGACTTGGATAAGAAAATAAATGAAAAAGAGATTTTTTATCACTTAATTATTAATCGGTTAGAGACTTACCACACAACAACAAAAACTTGTTTATTTAGTCATCTCCCTTATATACTACTGCAGAATACGCTGATCCTAAGTGGCAGCTTCTCATATTTCGACTGCCACATATCTTCTGCTGGTGATTCATGTGCTTATGTGTCAGCCTCTCACGCTTCAACACTCTTTCAGTCAAGTAAGAGCCCTTATTAGTAACACATAATCAATTACTGGCATAATCATCATTGCATTAATTACATTATAATTATACCTCAAATAACTCTTACCTACCTTATTAATTTTTACGAATAAATAGAAATTGATTATATTTATAGAAATATTTCACATTTTCATTAATTAACCCAAACAAATAGAAATTTAATATAATAGTGTGCACTATATATTAAAAACTTAAACCTAAAATTTTGCGGAATATTATATATTTCCACTAATTAATTAGTTTATATTAGTTAGGCACTATAATTCGGTATATCAATAAAAACAACTGAAATGAAAGATGCTTGTGAGTATTGCAAAAGAAGTGTTGAATATAAAAGTAAAAAGATACTCGAAGTCATAATCAATTAAATAAATCCAAATAACCATATTAAAAATATTTTTGAAAGTGTAGAAATAATGATTTTAATTATTATTTATAAACAAATCAAAAAAACTATGGTAAATCAATTAGTCTATCTTAGTTTTAAATCTTATTTAATTAATATAAAATAACAAAATAAATGAGAAAACTCATATTTACTAAGTTATGTAATTAGTGATTTTATAAATTTTCAAAGAGATATTTCTAAATACATAAATAATTAAATTTAATAAATAATTAAATTTAATAAGAGTATACTAACTCGTAGATTCATCTTTATAGAAAGAGAGTTTGAGAAAATAAAAATTGATCATTTTATTTTAAGTGATTATTTATTTATTTGAGTTTTAAAAGATTTGGTAGTTTATTTACTTTTGAAATCAACTGTATATTTTTGAAAATTTTGAGTTTGCTTTTATATTTTAAATTATATCTAAATAATTTATGTAATTTTTTCAAATATAAGAATTAAATTATGTCATTTTTGGTCATTTAACAGAAATCGTTAAATACTTAACAGTTTGGACTATTTTGGCAAAAAAATGACCAAAAAAGAACCTAAAACCAAAGCTATTTCTAAAAGTTTTTCGTAGGACAAGAGTATAATTTTTCCTCCTAAAATATGTAAGCAATTTTTTTATAATAATATATTTATCAATAGAATAATCTCTATATAAAAGAGGGTTATAGAGAATAAAAATTGACTATAAATCTTTTTAAAAATATATCTAAATAAATATTTTAATTATAAAAAAACTGTTTGAGGAAAGAGTAGAATTATTGTGCTATTGCAACAATAATTGATTATGTGAGAGATTTTAATTTATTTTACTTTATTTCCTAATATGCATACATATTTTCACTATTTTGGTATAATTGCTTCCATATCATTTATTATGTTATACTACACATTTAGGTGTAACGTATTTATTCCACAAATGATATTAAACTAATCAGATAGTATATTGGCATTTAAATTTCAAAGACGACAATTTTCACTAATTATGCTTTTCCATTATTATGCATCCTCTCATGTTGGCGCATCTGCCAAGACTCGCATTCAATCGTGTTCAGATCTATGTAGCCGTATTGATGTGAATCAAGAAGTAGTCAGTCAGACGAAAGAAGAACTACACATTCCCGTGGGACCAATAACAAGATCACGAGCAAATGCGATAAAGAATTTATTAACAATACTCGTGCAAAATTATTTTAATCAGACCGATGACCATAGATATAATAACATCTTTAGTTGTGTTATTGAAGCTGTCACATGTTAGATCAAAAGTGTTGATGCCATCATTCCAAGCGATAAGCCTAACTGAAGCAGCTTTTGTAATTCAGGTGTTTCTCCTACATACAATGTCCAATTAAGCTCATATTTATACCATCGGAAAGATAAGAGAATGTCCTAAAATTTTTATGTTCATCATGATATCAAAATCGAATATTTACAATGGTGAAAATACGGTACAAATGAAAGCAAGAGTTGGAACTTTCAGATACAATACATCTTGGTATTTTTGTCATAACTTTTGCGTTTGATATCCTATTGAGACGATTCAGGTGTATTTCAAAATCTAAGAGGCAGTACTATAATTATCTAGAAGACATTAAGATCAAAATCAGAAGTTTAGGAGCCATTATGCTACTAAAACAACATCATATTTTTTTTATCTTTGATTTCTTATTTTCAAAACTTAAGTCTTGGTCTTTGATTTTTGTCCCCCTAATAATGTGTTGACTCCTTAATTTATGCATTGATTAGTCATGGATCAGATTTTAGGAGCGTTGAATGTTGAATTTTGTTTAGTATATTTTAAGTAATATTTTTATTAGTATTTTTTATATATAATTGAGTGTTGTGTGATAATTTATTCGTTTTACCATATATTTATATTATTTCATTTTGTTAGAATTTTCTATAATTTTGTATCATTGTTGGATAATTAATTGGAATTAAATTATATCTGCAGGTTAACCAACTGGTACAAGACAGATCAATTGGTTCAAGGGCGATATTTTTACAAAATTCAAATATAGTCACGACTGGTCTCATTTTATTCGTCTCGTCGAGACGATCGTTTTAAAAAAAAATCATCCGAATCCGAGTTCGTATGAAGAAGTTATGACCATTCGAAGGACAATTAAATAGACGGACCATATTGTGACACGTGTCAACACCAGATTGGACCGGAAATTCAACTCTCTGCTGATGTCATCCATGACATTAGCATTAATGGGCCGCCGCGTATTATTGGGAGTGGGATTTTAAAATGTTAAAAATTATTATTTTATTAATTTTGTAGTAGTATAAATAGGGGATGAATGTGTAGTGTTTGAGGAGGAGAAAAAAAAGTAGAAAAAATAGAGAGATATTATTGTAAGTGAGAGAAATAAAAATATTGTGTAATAAAATTATATTTGAGTAATAATATTATGGAATATTTATTTATTTGTGTTGTTATTATGAGTGAGTAATTTTCTTTTACTGGGGTTATGATGAAACCATGTCTATATTATTATTAATATTTATATAATATTTCCAAATACATGTTTTTAACGATTATGATTTTCGCTTCAATAGGGGAATATTATTTCATCAATTATATCACGTATTTTTGATAGTTATAAATTCCTCATTGCTTTGTGATTATTGATATTAGTTAATTTCTTTGATTATTTATTTTCCATTAAATTGGATACATATAATGCTTAGAAATTATATTTTTTAAGCGAAGGAAAATCTATATTTGAATTATAACTTTGTACTTATTGTCAAATCTATAGGGAAATAGTGAGATTGATTTCAGAATCTATTCCGTGAATTTCTTGGAATTAAAATATAAAATAAATAATAAATAGACATTGGTGGACTCTAAACCCTAGTAAATTATTTAAAATCAATTTATCTAAAATCTACTTAAAAATTACTGTTATTTAATGCAATTATTATAACCATTCAAAAATCAAATTATTTGGGGCTAGGTTACAATTTAATATAATTTGGTTCAAAACGATATGACTATATTTACTTCACTATCATAGTCCTCCCTGTGGAATCGACCTTGCACCGCATATCTGCATCGAACAAATCGTGCGCTTGCGAGTATTAGACTAAAGAATCAACAAACAACAAGTTTTTGGCGCCGTTTTATGAGCGAAATACAAGACGACTGTCGTCACCAAGTTAGTTAAATTCTTCTACTAGTTATTTATTTTACTGTTTTTCTTTATTATTATCTGTCTTTTTAATATCCGTTTTAGATTGTGTTAGTTGTAGAATTTATTTTATTCATAAAAAAATTCTGAAAAATAATAAAAACATATAATAATAAATATAAAATATAATTAATAATAATAATAACTTCTGTTCATTTTCGTAAAAATAATAATAAAATAATAAAAAATAAATAAATAAGTCCAAAAATATATAAAAATATAAAAAATCTGAAATTTTTTAAAAAATTCAAAACTTATTTATTTTTATTTTAAAAAAAAGATCTGGAAAATAAATCAAAAAGTTTCAGACTTTAAGGTAATATTTTTGTAATTTTAGAATATTAATATTAAAAAAATCAAAATATTTAATTTAAATTCGAAAAAATAAAAAATAATAAAAATAAATTTAAATAATCTGGAATATTATTTTCTGTAATAAGTAAAAATCTGAATTATTTTATTTTATTTTTAAAAGTAAAACCTGCTAGTTTTATTAAAAAAAATACTTTTCATAAAAAAAATCAGATTAAGAATTAATAATTTAAATAATCTGGAATATATATAATAAAAAAAATTCTGAACTTTTTTTAAATAAAAACAGAATTTTTCTTTTTTAAAAAATAAATTACAATACTTTAATAAAAAAGGGAAAATACTAAAAAAAATTAAAAACCTGAAAATTTTAAAAAAATAAAAAACAGAAACGAAAATTTGTAATAAAAAAAACTATTTTTATTGTTTGCATAAATAAAATAAAAGTTTGTAATTTTTATTTTCATTTTTTTTCTAAAAAAAATCTGAACTTTTTTTTCGTGAAAAAAATAAATAATATATCTGGATATATATATATATATATTAGCTCAATATTATTAGTCTAAAAATATAATAAAATTATAATAAATATAAAAATATAAAAACCAAAAAAAATATAAAAAACGAAAAAAAAATCAGAATTTTTTTTAATTTTTATATCTTGTCTTTAGTTTTAATAGAATCTTCTAGTGGTAAATTTAGATTGTGTTTTTAGTTGTTATTTTCTATTTACAGTTTTCTTAGACATTTAGTTTAGTTGCAATATTTCTCGTCGTACAATTTAGTTTATCAATAGATATTACTTCCGTAGATCAATTAGTAAATTTATTCCTTTGCAATCTATTACATCCTATAATTTTAGTAATAATTATAATAATTATCATTATTATTAATAATAATAAAAATATAAAAACTCAAAAAAAAAATTAAACAATAAAATCCTTTAAAAGATTCAACAAGGGATTGATATTTTTCACTCACTACTTTGTTCGATTTGAATAGAGAAAAGCTAAATATCAATCTTGTACAAACTGATTTTGAAAATCGATTGAATTTTGGCAAAAAGGCATCTGTTGTACATGCCGAAGAAAGTTGGATTTTAAGTGCGACCGTTGTGACGCCTCCAACGATATGGAAGTTCGATCGACTATCATAATTTAGTTTGTATACAAAGTTAAATAAATTGAAATAATAAAGGTCGATTAACGAGAGGAAGATTGTCCTTAACTAAAATTGAAGTTCAACAAACAAAATCGATACCAAAAATGGACGAAATCGAAAATCGGAATAATCAAGTCGTAAAAGAGAAAACTTTAATAGAATATTTTTCTCCAGTGAGTGCTAATTCTCCTTCTTGCATAGTGTTTCCTACAACTAATGCAACTCATTTCGAACTTAAACCATTAATAATTCAACTTCTTCCATCTTTTCACGGTTTGGAAAGAGAAGATCCATATATGCATGTCAAGGAATTTCTCGACATTTGTTCTACTTTCCGATTCCAAAATTTCTCTGATGAATCTGTCAAACTTAGATTATTTCCATTTTCTCTCAAAGATAAAGCAAAATTCTGGCTAAATTCTCTTCAAGCAAGAACAATTACTAGTTGGGACCAACTAGTGAATAAATTTCTCGCAAAATTTTTTCCAATGTCAAAAACTGATAGTCTTAGAAGAGAAATATCAGAATTTTTCCAAAAAGAAAATGAAAAATTTTATGAGTGTTGGGAAAGATTTAATGATTTAATCCTTAAGTGTCCCCATCATGGTTTTGAAATATGGCGTTTGGTAAAATATTTTTATGACTGTTTAACTCCAAACAATCGCCAATTAATCCAATTAATGCATGGTGGAAAATTTCTTCACTTTATTGGAGACGAAGCTTGGAATGCACTAGAAAATATGTCAATTAATTCACAACAATGGAATTCACTCGACTCTAGAGCCAAATCGATGCATACGACCCCAAAAAAAGGTGGAAGTTACTAGGTTAAACAAGATGTTGAAATAAAATCTACTATAGATGATTTAGTACGAAAAGTGGATGCGTTAGTCTTGAAGCAATCCATCCCTCACAAACTCAAAAATGAATTTTGCATTTCATGTGCGGAATCATTTCATTCATCTCAATCTTGTCCTCCGGTCCACAAAATCAAGAAATTTTTAATGAAGAAGTCAATGTGTTACATTCATATGGAAAATCTTGACACCCATTTGCTCCAACTTATAATCCAAATTGGAGGAATCATCCAAATTTTTCCGAAGCAAAACATGCCTCCAATGAATCAAGGAGGACATCAAATGAACATGTCAAATCAACAAAATGTCCGTCCTAATCAATATCCTCCAAATACTTATCAAGATCCTTCTACAAAGCCAAAGAAACCATCTTTAGAAGATACGTTGCAACAATTCATGCAATCTACTCAACAAATGTTCCAATCAACTCAAAGTCTGCATAATCAAACTCACGTGCTATTTCTAAGCTTGAAACACAAATTGGTCAACTTGCAACAACTTTAGTAAAGAGAAAAAGGGAAAATTTCAGTCGAGTCCATCCCTAATCCTAAAGGACAATATGAAGTAAACTCTTCTAACGCAGAAGTTCAGTCCATAACTACCCTTAGAAGCGGAAAAGAAATACAAAAGCCTGACTATGATCCGGAAGAAAAATCAAATGAACAATAAGTTTCAAAATCAAAAGATTCTAAAGAAAAAGAAAAGATAAAAGCTCCATTTCCTGAAAGAATTATTCCAAAAGATAAAAGTGCGCAATACAAAGATATAATGGAAATATTTAAAAAAGTTCGAATAAATATTCCATTCCTTGATGCTATTAAACAAGTGCCTGTTTATTCTAAGTTCTTGAAAGCTATTTGCACTGTAAAAAGAAGAACAAATGTTCCAAGAAAGGCATTTTTAGCTGAACATGTTAGCTCAATAATGCAAAATAAAACTCCCGTTAAGTATAAAGATCCTGGTAGTCCTACAATATCTTGTGTTATTGGAGATCACATCATTAAACGAGCCTTGCTTGATTTAGGAGCCAGTGTGAATTTATTACTATATTTTGTTTATACACAACTTGGATTAGGGGAGCTAAAATCAACATCTGTGATACTTCAACTTGCTGATAGATCTATAAAAATACCTCGAGGAATCGTAGAGGATGTTCTGATTCAAGTAGATAAATTCTACTTTCCTGTTGATTATATAGTCATAGACACCGAACCTGTTGAGAATACCAAAGATCAAATCCCTGTCATTTTAGGAAGGCCATTTTTAGCTACTTCAAATGCATTAATTAACTGTAGAAATGCCATCATAAAATTTTCTTTTGGAAATATGACTGTTGAACTAAATATGTTTAACATTTCTCAACAATATGATGATCATGATGTAACACCCCCAAGTTATTCAGGGAATATTACAGCACCGTATCCCCGCCGGAGGACTCACAAGGCTAAACATACGCGGAACTATAAGTTTTGACCGATAAGGTCTACACACAATGGAATGAAAAAGAAAACAATACAAAGGTATTCAGAACATAACCAATGTATTCACAGACATCATAGCACGAATCAAAAACCTCGGCAAACATAGGCCGGAACATCAAGGAAAATGGAAAACAATACTCGAGTATTCAATAGCCAATCCAGTACAACAACACTGAATGGAACTCAAAACATAACTGGAAGAAAGACACAGTATCACACTTGCCCACCATCTTCATGCCGACCCGATACCTGCTTGTCCGTCCTCCTGGAACCTGAAATACATGAAACGTATTTCCCCCATAAAGGGGTTAGCCGTCGAATAGCTAGTGCAAGTATATCAATATGAAATACAATACTCCTCGACAATAAAGTAAATGTAACCGTCAATTCATCAATTCAAGACTAGTATTCCGGAATAACTAAAATCTCATAGTGCCACATTAAGACGTATGTGAATGCCGTAGAAACGGTTCGTTCATATCATACGCCGATACGTATGTGAATGCTGTAGAAACGGTTCGTTCATATCATACGCCGATACATGTAGGAATGCCGTAGAAACGGTTCGTTCATTACATGCCATTAATACATATATGAATGCCGTAAAAACGGTTCGTTCATAATATGCCATCAATATATCTATGAATGCCGTAAAAACGGTTCGTTCATATCATACCATCAATATTACTTACTTTCAAAGTCGAGAGCGTACAATCATAATATATACTTGCCTTTGAGACATCGAGAAATCGAACGGAGGAAAGGTATGAGTTCGGTAGGTCCAAGAACGCGCTTCCGGCACCTAAACGATTCGCAAGGAATATGACAATTAATTATCCATACTCAAATTAGACGAAGAGACTCCCGAAACTCGTCTACGATTCGAGAAAATACACGGGTGAACAACTAAAGGTTGGAAAATAGTTCAAACTCCCAAAAGTCCGAAAAATCGTAGGAAAGGCATGTATACGGTATGGATACATCATAATCTCAAGGTCCTCAAGCTTCAAATCGGATAAATCGAACGAATCTACGAAAAACCCCAAAATCCAACACAATATTCAAAGTGTTCTTGAATAATCTTTCAATAATTCGATGAATACTCAAACATGTCCATAATCATGCATATATCACTTCATACTCCATGATTTTATCATCCAAAACGTCAATACCCAAACAAAATCGAGAATCAAGATGTTGAAGAAATTACCTCTTGAATATCCAAGCTCTATGATCCGAGGAATACGCGTTAGATCGATTATCCGGGCTTCCCAACCGAATGAAAATGATAAAAATCCAACACACAAGTGATAGATGGTGAAAAGCTCCTCCCCTCAAACTCTCTCTCTCTCTCGCAGGTAGAAGAAGGAAATGGAGAAATGAGCTGCATCTCGCTCAAAAAGCACAAATAATGCAACACCGCATTGTGCCGCGGCTCAAATTAGGTGTGCCGCGGCACAGTCCAAAATTGCTCCTGTGGCTCTGGCAGTGTGCCGTGGCTCACCCAAGTGTGCCGCGGCACCGGCACAATCGGTTTTTGGCTGAGGATGCAACACAAGTGTGCCGCGGCTCAGCCCAGGTGTGCCGCGGCACCGGGTACAGTCCGCTCGGCCAGGTTTAGGAAATGTGTGTGCCGCGGCGCACACTCCTTGTGCCGCGGCTCACACCCCCCCTTGGGTCCTAAAATGATGAAAAATGACCTCGGAAGAGAATAAAAGCAATAGGACTCAATATCTGGGCAACAATAACACGAAATAGAAGTACGGAAACCCCAAAACGGTGGTTACAAGCAATGATTACAAGGGTTCGCCCAACAAATCACGATTCGAAGAAAATGAAGAGATCTGAAATGACATGAATTTCAACCGGGTATTACATTCTTCCCCTCTAAAAAGGAGTTTCGTCCCGAAACTTAAGAAATAAATAGTTCGGGGTATTCCACCCGCATCTTCTCTTCCGTCTCCCAAGTCGCCTCGTCGACCCCATGCCTCGACCATTGCACTTTAACCAGTGGAATGGTCTTATGCCGAAGTTGTTTCTCGCGGCGCTCAAGAATCTTCACGGGTTTCTCCGGAAAGGTAATATCCTCGGCTACGTCAATCTCACTGTAGTCGATAATGTGGCTCGGATCCGGTACGTACTTTCTCAACTGAGACACATGAAAAACACTGTGGACGTGGATCAAAGTTGGAGGCAACGCCAAGCGATAGGCTAAATCTCCAACTCTGTCCAGAATCTCGAAGGGTCCGATATACCTCGGACTAAGTTTCCCCTTTTTCCCGAAGCGAAAAACTCCTCTGGTCGGCGACACTTTGAGCAAGACATGATCCCCTACTTCAAACTCCAAGGGTCGACGACGAGTATCAGCGTAAGATTTCTGACGACTCTGGGCAGCCAGCAATCGATCTCGGATAATAGAAATCTTTTCCTTAGTCTCCATCAACATATCCGGCTCCGTCCCAACTAGCTTAGAAGCCTCGTCCCAACATAATGGCGACCTACATCGCCTACCATAAAGTGCCTCGAAGGGTGCTATTTTGATCGACGCATGCCAACTATTATTGTAAGCGAACTCGATCAACGGTAAGTGAAGCTCCCAATCATTACTCCAATCCAAGGCACAAGCCCGTAACATATCTTCCAACGTATGAATCGTCCTCTCTGTCTGACCGTCCGACTGAGGATGAAAGGAAGTGCTCAATCTCAACTCCGTACCCAGAGCCTGGTGAACGGCCTGCCAAAAATGCGATACGAAACGGCCGTCTCGATCAGAAACAATGGTCTTGGGGGCACCGTGTAACCTCACTATCTCAGCAATAAAGGTTCGAGCCAGTCTATCCGGTCCCCAAGTATCCTTAATACCCAAGAAGTGTGCAGACTTGGTCAACCGATCGACAATCACCCAAATCATATTCATTCCGGCCCGAGTTCTCGGCATGCCAGTGATGAAGTCCATTAAGATGTCTTCCCACTTCTACTCGGGAATGGGAAGTGGTTTCAACAACCCCGCCGGTCGTTGATGTTCGATCTTGACTTGCTGACACGTCAAGCATCGTAGTACAAACTCCGTAACATCCTTCTTCATGTTATTCCACCAAAAATTGCGCTTCAAATCTTTGTACATCTTACTCATTCCGGGGTGGATTGAGTAAGGCGTAGCATGAGCTTCTCGGAGAATCCTATGTCTCAACTCCAAATCGCTCTAACACAAAGCCCGCCTCGAAATCTCGTAATACTATCCTCGTGAACCATAAAGCCAGGAGCTTTTCCTTTAATTACATCTTCCTTCAGTTGAGAAATCATCGGGTCACTCCACTGCTTCCCTTTGATGTCGTCAACTAAGGACGAAGTAATTTCGAGAGTACACAACTATCCTTGTACTCGTCGAAGCCAAACTTCTATCCCTTGTTCAATTAAATCCTGACGAATTCTCGTCTGGGATGTAAGAACCTCGAGCATTTGCAGAGATGCAGATTTGCGGCTCAAAGCATCTGCAACGACATTGGCTTTTCCGGGGTGGTAAAGAATTTCCAAATCATAATCCTTTATCAACTCTAGCCAACGTCTCTGTCTCATATTCAACTCTTTCTGACTGAAAATATACTTCAGGCTCTTGTGATCGGTATAAATCCGGCATGGTGAACCATACAAATAATGCCGCCAAATCTTGAGTGCGAAGATAATTGCGGCCAACTCTAAATCGTGAGTAGGATAATTCATCTCATAAGGCTTTAATTGTCGTGACGCAAAAGCTATTGTCTTATCATGCTGCATAAGGACACAGCCTGTGCCTTGACCAAGCGCCATCAGAACTGCAAAGCCTTCGCTACCATGTGGTAAGGTTAGAATCGGCGCTGAAGTCAATCGTCTCTTCAGTTCATCGAAACACTGTTGTCTCTCATCCGTCCAAATAAACTTTTCGGTCTTCTGGAGTAATTTCGTGAGCGGTCGAGCGAGTTTCGAGAACCCCTCGACAAACCGACGGTAATATCCAGCAAGGCCCAAAAAGCTACGGACTTCCTTAACATTTTTAGGCGGTGCCCAATCTAGCACTGCCTCGATCTTCTCATGGTCTACACGAACCCCTTCGGCCGAAATCACATGGCCGAGAAACATAACTTCTTCCAACCAAAACTCACATTTCGAGAATTTTGCATAGAGGTGCTCGGTTCTCAAAATGTCTAAAACCAAATGCAAGTGTCGGGCATGTTCCTCCTTATCTCGAGAATAGATCAAGATGTCGTCAATAAAGACGACTACACACCTGTCGAGGTACTCGATGAATATTTTATTCATTAACTACATGAATACTGCCGGCGCATTCGTCAACCCAAAAGGCATAACTACAAATTCATAATGCCCATATCTCGTCCGAAACACCGTCTTCGGAACGTCGGACTCCCTCACCCTGAGTTGATAATACCCGGATCTTAAATCAATCTTCGAGAAAACCGCAGCTCCTTGTAATTGATCAAATAGATCGTCTATACGAGGCAAAGGATATTTATTCTTGATGGTTACTTTATTCAGCTCACGGTAGTCGATGCACAAACGTAGTGAACCATCTTTCTTCCTCACGAAGAGGACAGGCGCGCCCCAAGGCGAAGCGCTCGGTCTGATGTACCCTTTTCCCAAAAGTTCTTCCAACTGAGTCTTCAGTTCCTGCATCTCGGAAGGTGCCATCCGATAAGGTGCTTTAGAAATCGGAGCCGCATCTGGATCTAAGTCTACGGTAAATTCTATCTCTCGATCTGGCGGTAGTCCCGGGAGATCATCCGGAAAAACATCGGGATACTCATTAACAACCGGAATCGAAGAAAAAACGACTCCGTTTCCTTCCATTTTTAAAGCATAACACCAATAGCCCGTACAACCTTTATTCAAAAGTTTTACGGCCTTCATGGAACTGATAAGTAACTTGGATTGGCCCGACTTACGTCCCAAAAACGAATACTCAGATCCGTCTTTAGTCATCATGGTAATAACCTTGTTACGGTAATTCATAATCGCTTGGTGATTATTAAGCCAATCCTCGCCGAGGATTACGTCCTCGCCTTCCATATCAACTACAATTAGATTCGATAACCATTCCATACCGGATATAACCACCGAAAAATCTCTAATCTCTCGATTCCCC
Source organism: Orobanche coerulescens (assembly GCA_033398695.1). Taxonomy (NCBI): domain Eukaryota; kingdom Viridiplantae; phylum Streptophyta; class Magnoliopsida; order Lamiales; family Orobanchaceae; genus Orobanche; species Orobanche coerulescens. The sequence continues at coordinate 47,184,590 of CM065805.1, read as the reverse complement.
ACAATCCTATCCCCGCTAGGCAGTTTCACGATAAAGGGATCGCAAGGCCAAACAAGTTATATTCAAACGGCGACACACTCCAAGGAAATAAAAGAATGTGTAGCACCCGTATCAAAGAGTACACTGACCGGGTAAGATAAAATATGGATGGTACTGGCCACCGCCGTCGGGTTCGTCTCGCTCGACGCATCTCATAAACCCGTGGTTGCACCGAACCGACGCTAGAGTTTCTCCAGCCGCTCGACTCCCGCCCCCGGCCCCGCCAAAATTCTGCCGAGGTTGACCAAAAGATTGTCGCTAATTAATACCTTGATCAAGTGGTGTCAGCGTAAGCCCGAGTGTCCAAAGTCCGGTTCGGCTCGGAACAATAAACCGCTCTATGCCCCATCTCCACACGTGTGACACTTTAATGGTGGAAAGTAGCATTCAATTAAAGTGGCACGACGACCACAATTATAGCAAGTCACTGTGCGATTTGAGGTACTGGGTGGGACGGTAACCCTCTTCCCTTTATTAGAACGTGACGATCGTCCTAAGAACACGGTTAGTCGTCTGTGACTTCAAAGTTGCCACCCTTAGAGCCGTAAAAATTTCCCGCGACTTTCGCTTCTTCGGTTCTTCAACGGTATCATTGTCGGCTCAACATATCATGGGCTAAAGCTCGTCTTGATACTCTTTCGGTGGTACAAGAAAATCCGGCCATGTACCGCCGTAAGTCCAAATTCATCCGCATATCAAAATAACGGATCTTATCACGCTGCTACGCACTTGATCCTTCACATGGATCAATTGTTGGTTGTACTCACGATCGCTCGCGAAACGGGAATTTCTTGTGGTTTAGCCTCGAAGAAGGCTCGGATTCGCCTCTCTGCACGGCTAAGGACAAAACTCGGCCTCCAAGAGCTCCTTAAATTCATCCCACGAGGCAATACGATCCTGTGGCTTGATGACCTTCCACCAAGTAGTGGCCTCCTTAGTGAGGAAATACTGAGCAATTGGTACTTTCCTCACCTCGGGGCAATCAACCGCCTCGAAAATCTTCTCTAATTCCGCTAGCCAGTCTTCCCAGCCTAACGGGTCTGTGGCACCGCCAAACTGTGGAGGGTGCATAGGGATTACATTCTGAAGCAAGGCATCCGTGTTTGGGTTCGGGTTATTCAGTTGAACAGTTTGGGCTAAAATAGTCATCTGAATATCCAATTGTTGAAGTGCATTCGCCACTCCAACGTCCGCGTTGTTCCCCTGACCGTCTGACTGGTCGTGCTGACTCTCGGTGTCGGGATGCACCGAGTTCGACAAACTGGGGTTGGTCGACCCCGCAATCAATCGATGGAAACGGCCGCGCCACGACCTCTTCCTCGTCCACGGCCACGACCACGGCCACGGCCCCTACCAGCTGACATACTGAAGAACACACAAGGTAAGTAAGCACAATTCAAACGCACGTCATTAAGGTGCTCGATTCTCAAGGATATCCATAGAAGAAGCATAATGAATAAGGAAACATCAGAAGAGTAAGAGGTCTTACAAGTACCGGTCGCACTGTGATGATGGCAGAGTAGTGATACTGTGGACAATTGACGACTCATTCGACCCAAAAGACCGACAACCTAGGTATCCATAGACCTAAGCTCTGATACCATATTCTGTAACACCCCCAAGTTATTCAGGGAATATTACAACGCCGTAAGCCCCGCCGGGGGACTCACAAGGCTAAACATACGCGGAACTATAAGTTTTGACCGATAAGGTCTAAACACAATGGAATGAATAAGAAAACAATACAAAGGTATTCAGAACATAACCAATATATTCACAGACATCATAGCACGAATCAAAAACCTCGGCAAACACAGACCGGAACATCAAGGAAAATGGAAAACAATACTCGAGTATTCAATAGCCAATCCAGTACAACAACACTGAATGGAACTCAAAACATAACTG